>CP092866.1:52309877-52473207 GCA_030710605.1 Cordylochernes scorpioides
AAAATTTTATAATTATTTTCATTTCTCTATTTCTTCTCTCACTCTCTCTCTTCTGTCCTCAAAGCTTCTGTCAATGCTTTGTTTAAAATAACTTTCATAGAGTTTCATCTTGATAAAAGTAAAACATAAACTGTCGATCGAAACTGCAAAGAGGGTTAACAATGATGAGTCAGGGCGTTTGGTCATTTCTATCATCGCAGTAAATACAGTAGAAATGCGTTTCATTAAATAGATCCTTAGGCGTTTAAATAGTTCCAATTTACAATAATAGGTGGCGCGCTGACGCAACATGTTTTATTCCATATATCAATGTGTGTCTTGAATATTATTGGTAGCAAGGAATTACATGAGCGAAAATATTGTCCTTTATGAAGAAAATTAAACAAGAAAAAATAATTTTATATTTATTTATTTTTTTTTTTTTTGAGAAAATTAGATGCTGAGTGTTTGAAAACGATCTCCTCGCTATAGCCGTCTCGCGTTTCATCATCGCGAGTCTGAAGTTTAAACGCGTGATTCATTTATAAATGTTTATTGGAACTCTTGGGATGCAAGCTTGTTCTGGCTTCCAAAAAACTGTCTGTCGAACATCTAAACAGCTGCTGCCTCCACAGTCGTGTATATACGACACCAAGGCAACTGGATGTGATGGACAACCCGAGGGTCCCGAATCCCGAATATTCTAAATTCTTACATTCAGAAACTGACAACGTCGACCATTGGATTGGGAAATGGATCAAAATTATAAATTTGTGTTGTTCATCTCCGATATCTTCACTCCCGACCTTCATATTGGAAAACCTTAAAACACGTGAGTACAGAAACCTCCAATTATATTTATATTTTTGTTTACTCTAAATCCTCGAAAGTAGAACATGCCTTGATTTTAATTCTTATTCTATTGGCGATCAATGTAGAATATTTTCTCTTATAGAAGGTTTTCTTGCCCGAAAACCAGAGATTGGTGAATAAAAAATTGAAAAAAATTTTTCCTTGGAAGCCTAATGTTTTCATTTTAATACTTCATGATCCGCTCTTAATGTGCTTACGTCTTAACAGGATGTTAGCATATCATTTTTGATATTATGGTGGAAATGATGAAATATAAATATGATTTTTGAAAAATAGATATTAGTTAATTTTATTATTATAATTGTATGCCATGTATATAAATGCTCATTGCGGTAAGGATATGCCTGTTTTTTTTTAACATCGCCATCTGCATATTTCTATTTTTTGTTTATTTTTACGTAAAATGTTCCTAAATACTCATTTCTGAAATCTCAGGAAACCTCTTGACTATATTTTGGACGTTGGTACAGCCTGGACAGGTTAGAACACTAACAACTAAAGTCGTACAAGGTTCACTCTTCTTGATTAGAAAAAACTCAATTAACTTTAGTTCATTTTTATTCCTCTAGATGGCGCTCCTAAAAAAATGCTCATGTGGCATTCAGGATATTCTTTTTTTATTTTACATTTAACAAATGCAGAAAAGAGTATCATTTACCATACATCATATCATTCTAGAAGATTCTGGCCAATTTACAATGACATCCATTTCCCTTTGTCAAGCTTAAAGGTGCAGGATCAGCATCTACTCTTTGCTGGTCAAGGGCGGGGCGTGGTTCTAAACTTTCTCCATCCAGATCCTGGACTAATTTCGGCGTTTACGTTTTCTCGAGACATGATAGGCGTTGCTGCTATCCTTGCGTAGGACCCAGCATGTTGAATTCACTTTAGCTCCTGGACGGGCCCATTATCAGCAGCTGCTGTCTCTTCCGAACACCTGACCTTCTGGTTACTGCACGTTGGGTCGGCGCTGAGTTGATGAATTCGCTGGACCTATCGCTTCTCTTAATGTGCAGCTCCAAGGCAGACTAGCCGTCTTGGCCAGCTTCTGACAGCGTCTGGCCAAGATCAACCTAAGCGGGAATTTTGCGTTAGCACCATCGGCTTCTCTGTTGTCTAGAAGCACCACTCAGACTGCCCGCCGTATGTTGGAGTTTCACTTGTGATCGACGCATCTAGACCTCCACATCATTTTCATATAATTGAAACCATAAACCTGCTGTGGGATTGTTTCAGCTTTCTTATTTTACTATCAAACCAATATCTTCAACTTTACACTTATGAATATGAACTTATAACCTTTAATTTCTGTCTTCTAATTTTATTTTTTACACACATACAAATAAAACTATTTTCATTTAATAATAGATATATATTCATAAATATAAATATATATATGTTCATATATGATGGCGCAAGCCATCAGCAACTTTATTCATATAATCAGGATATACTTTTTTTCTCAATTTATCTACCTGATCCCAATACAATCATTTTAATACTATTTTTATAAACATGTCTCAAATACATCCTTCCGCAACCTTGGTTGTTTTATTGCCTGAAAATCGGCCCTTGCCGCATTCCACATCTTAAACACCTGTTTAGTAAATTCGACCGATTTCATAACAATTCTCGCAGGATGTTAGGAAATCGAAGCTGCCCCTGTACTGATGGAGGCCAAAGCCCGAAACCATGGTACATGGTCGACTTTTGTCTGAAATTGCCAAAATTGTTTTATCATTGGGGTGTTGATATTTGAAATTTGAAATAAGGGAATGATGACCGCTCACATCAGCATTTCTAGCTGGTAGAACGTCATCTAGTGGAAAAATATTGACTGAACGTTGATTTGGACAAGACCCAACTTCTAAAACGCGTACTGATCGGAATCATGATTTATCAAGAAAATTTTCCAAATATTATGGAACAAACCTAAATCAACATTTAGTTAATATTTGTTCCCCTATAGATGGCGCTCTGCCATCTAAAAACGCTAATGTTAGTCATCAGGAAATATCTAATTTGTTTTTAATATCAACACCTGACCTTTTTATTATTTTTTAACGTGTCAAGCGTATTTACAAAAGTTTGACCTTGAATACCCATTTCCAGATTTCTCAAGAAGCCTCTGGGACTAAAAAAAAAGGACAGCTGCCAAAACTGAACGAGGTCCTACAGCTCGAAACGCGTTCGTGGTTGGCTTGTCTTGGTTTTTCAAGAAAATGGGTTGGGCACATATCAGTGAACAGGTTAAATCTACGTTTAGTTGATTTCTGTTCCACTAGATGGCGCTCTGACATCTAAAAAACTCATGTTGGTGGCCAGGATATGCTTAATTTGTTTTTAATGATTCTAATATCTACCGTATTTAATCACATTTCTCCTTCTACAAACCAATATATATATTGTATCAAAATATGTAAATGTATAGGATGGATTATCATGATGGATGATATCATCCACATATATTCCCAGAATTATCTTAGAATTGTCTTCTCATATATAAATACACATTTATCAGAGGTTAGATTTTTAAAACCTTCATCTAAAAGATGACTTTTGAGGGTGTCAAAAATACTTTGGCGGATTGATGAAGACCATATATTGTCTTTTTGAGCTTGCAAACCATGTTTTTATCACCCATTTCAAAACCTTCAGGTTGTAACATATATTGTTTTTCTTGGAGGTCACCATACAAATATGCTGTTTCAATATCATAATTTTTAAAATCATAATTTTGCATTGCAGCATAACAAAGTAATATTCTGAGTGTATCAGAACTTATAACTGGTGAAAATGTTTGATAGTAATCAATTCCTTATTTTTTAGAATAACCAGCTGCAACCAAATCTGGCTTTGTATCTTTTTCCTATTATGGGGTCATTTTTAATGGTAAAAATCCATTTGCTTTTGATTGGTTTTGTTCCTTTAGGAAGTGGTTCAATGTACCATACATGGTGTTCTAATAAATAATTTATTTTTTTTTCATGGCTTCTGTCCATTCACTTGCTTGTGGGCATTCAATTGCTTCTTTATAAGTTTTTGGTATATGATTTTGATACTGAGTCATTAATAGAGTATCATTTGGGGCTTGAATAATTGAATTTTCTTCATATTCTTCTTCACTCAAACTTGGTTCATAATAGAAGCCTGGTCTATGTGTGTGTCTAAAGTTGTATCTTGTATTTGATGCTGGATTCTGAATTTCAACAGAGGATTCTTCATCTCCTGATGATGAATTTGTTTCTTCTTCTGCAGGTCCATCTATCTTGATGATTGAGTAATCTGTGCTGTCTTGTTCATTAGAAGTTAATAGTTCTGCACCTTTTTGGTTTTCTAAAAAGGCAACATCTTGTTTCTGTAATTGTAAAATTTTCTGGGTTACAAATTCTATATGCTTTTCTGTATGAAGAATATCCCACAAAAATGCCTGTTTTAGTATTTTTTTCAAATTTAGATATTTTATGTTAGGTGTCCAGAATTCTACTTTGCAACCAAAAACCTTTAAGTGAGAGACTTAGGTTTTCTTCCAGTGAACATTTCTTCTGGAGTCTTGTTAGTATTATGGTAAGAAGGAGTTCTGTTTTTAAGGTATGTATAGGTATTCATAGCTTCATCCCAAAATTTTATTGGTAATCCAGATTCTATTAATAGGGCTCTTGTTCCTTCTATTAGGCTTCTGTTAGCCCTTTCACATCTTCCATTTTGAGCAGGGGAAAAAATTAGTTTTTGATGTTCTATTCCTTTCCTTTTCAGATAGGATTCCAATTCTTGGTTGTTGAATTCAGTACCATTATCATTCCTGAATTTTTAATCCTTCTATTGGTGGTGTTCTCTATATATTCTATAAATTCTTTAAGTATTTCTTGAGTTTCTGATTTTGCTTTTAAGAATCTAGTGAATAATTTTTCCTTGAATTGTCATCTACTATAGTAAGAATTAAATCTTGATTTTAGATTCTTCTTTTATGGGCCCAATTAAATCAATATGCAAAAGTTCTAATGATTGTGAGGTTTGAATTTTTTCAATTCTATTAAAAGGTTTTCTTGAGTATTTAGATTTAATACATGTAATGCAATCATTTAAGTCTCCTTTAGATATGCAATCAAATTTGTATACTAAGCTTTTGTTTTTCATTATAGTCATGTATTTTCATTAGGGTGGCCCAATCTTTCATGCCAAATATCCCAATTAAATTTGAAGACTTTATCTTCTTCATCCCTTGAACCAGAGGAGTTTATTATATAAAAATCATCAATTTTTGGAGCTTCCAATATTACTTGATCCTTGAAATCTATTATAGTACATTTTTGTCTTTGCTAAAAATTATTCTTTGGTAGTCCTGTACTAATTTTCCTACAGACAACAAATTTTCTTCTGATTTGTGGAACAAATAGTACATCTTTGAGGATAAGTAAATTTTATTCTTTTGTTTTGATTTTCACATTTCCTATTGCTTTGTATTCAATTTGAGTGTCATAAGCAAGGATTATTTTCCTTTCCTCATTTTCTGAATTTTTTAAAAGTTCAAAACAGGATGTCATATGGCTTGTAGCACCACTATCAATTATCCATTCCTGTTCACTCTTTTCTTGATTTTTGGCTACAGACAATTTGCTGCCTTTTCATTATGTGAATTTCCAGTTTGTTTCTGCTGATTTCCAATTTAGGTTTATAGCCACTTGTGCTGAGTTTGTTAAGATCTTCTCTTCTATTATTATTGCCTTTATTTTTTGGATTATGCCAGCAGTCATTAGCTTTGTGTCCTCTTTTGTTACAGTTACAGGTTTATATTTAAATTTATTTTTTGGATAAAATTTCTTTGATTCACTTTGTGATGCTTCATATGCAGATGAGGATGAAAAATATTTCTCATGGTACCTTTCTTGATACAGGGAAAACTGTGATTTAATATCTGAAAGTGTAGGATTATTCATAGTATTTATTTGCATGGCAATAATATTGTATTTTTGTGGCAGGCCTTTAATTACCGAATAGATAAATTCTTCATCATCTATGGTGGCTCCCATAATTCTGGCATTTTCAAATAATTTTTCTGATCTATGAAGGTAGTCTTTCCCACTTTCTTCAGGATACATCCGAAAACGAGAAACATTATTCCTTGCCTCAATACTTTTCTTTTTAATGTCTCCTTCATATCTTTTGGTTAAGGATGCCCATATTTGTTTTGATGTTTTGCATGTGAGAATTAATGAAACCTGAGAATCTGTCATGGCACAAGTTATAATACCTTTTGCTTGTGAGTCTTTTATTTTCCATTTTTGTCTTTCTGATTCTTCTCCTGGAGGATCTTCAATCAAAAATATTGATCAAATCTTTCGCTTTCCAAAATCGATTCAACCCTATATTTCCAACTTGAAAAATTATCACCATCAAATTTTGCAATTGGTATTTCGTTCATTTTATTTTCCAACAATTTTTAGTTTATATTGAATATTAAAAAGAAAAAAAAAACAATATTTTGTTGAAGAATTTCTCTAGACAACAAAATTTATTTTGCTTTACGCATAAATACCGATTAGGCTTAAGTCTTTTGCTATTATTTCCTTTTATTACAATATTCAATAAACCACGGACTCTGCTGCCAATTGTGTTAATTTGGGTTGAGTTAAAAAGATAATCCTTTTTATATCATTATTTTATTTAAGATCCAATTTGAAAACAGGAAAGAACAAAAAATATTATAAACTTCTTGTTTACAAGTTACGAGTTAGAAGAACAAAATCACAGAGTTGTCAAATCATTTTTGGTCATTTTATATATATTCACACTATGCCATCTAAAATACGTTCATTTTAGTGGCCAGGATATGCCTAATATTTTTAATAGTTCGTATATCTACCATATTCAATTACATTTCTATTTCTACAAACCTATATATCTATTTTGTAACAAATATGTAAATGTATAGGATGGATATGAAATATATTTTGTTTTACAGGCCCCGCCGCAACTTCTTGGCGCCCCAACAATGGGCCTTTCGTCACAATTAAAAACTAATCCCAAACAAAAAGAGCCAAAACAGCAATGGAGTGCTTCGGCAAACGTCCTAAAGATAGAAAAGTTTTCTAAGAAAGTTTGATTGGCTGAGCATCAATCTACCTAATGGCTGGCGACTTCTGCTATATAAAGAAAAACTGATCTGGACATTCATAGATCAAAAAAAGGAATTCACCTTTGAAAAGATGGGCTTCGTGCTCATTCCGCCCCTGCCCCCAAGCCTGCCTGGGTGAGTTCCCGTCAAGTTCTATCATGGAACCTAGTTTGATATGATGGTTTAATATTGAACAATAAAATCTTTTGTAGCTTTCTGATACAAATATTTATTAATACAATCATTCTGTAGAAACTCGCATGTACGACCTCTCCAATATGCCACCTCCTTTTTAGTGACACCTTTGTAGTCAAAAGTGACAATTTATCGTCAAGTGTAACCTCCAATTAACGGCCAATCTCCAAGAGCGACCACAACCAGCTATATATTTGAAGCTCTAATCTCACATTAAAGACTCCTTGTTCCAATCAAATGATTTTGTTGAAAATAATTGCTCACATATATGTTTTCCTTTTACAATGCTTATCAATCAATTTTCAAAAATATCTTCATTGGAAAAACTAAAATAAATCGTTTTTTATTATATGAAAATAAAGTATATATATTTTATATTAATATATAAAGAGAATTTCATACTAAGTTTTGAATAAATAATAGATTAATATAAGCATTCATATAGATATGAAACTATTTGGTAGATATTGGATTTTTTAAAATAGAAAAAAATATTCCCTTTTTAGTAATAATTCAGATAATATTTATAGATAATTTTAATCCATTTTTGTAAAATAATTACTCTAGTTGAGAAAAAGAGAGATTATATTTGTGTAAATAGGAATAAACTATACTTTTAATATATAAGATTTATTTGCCGTTAATCATCATGTTTTTTTTTTAAATAATATTTCTGAAGTATTTCAGAAAGAATACCTTCAGAAGATATCTTCTCAAATTCTGCGATTTTTTGTAAATATTGGGAAGGATTTGATTACTCATTGGTGAAATTTCTCAACGGTGTGATCAATATGTAATGCAGAATATTTCTATCCTATATTCTTCTTCAACTAATTCGGACTATTGAGATTGTAAAGTGTGAAATATGCTGAGATTGTTCTATTTGCTCTCTATTTTATTTCTTTAATTCCTAATTGTAATCAAATAAAAAAACCCACATAATTCGTCAAATAATTAAATGATATTAAACATGTTTTATTTAGAATATACTCGTAAGAAAACAATACAATTTCTGAGAATTTCAACGTTATATATAACTAAATGTTCGTGAAAGAAATTTTATTTTTCAAATTTTGTATTGTTCAAATCTTATAACGATATTATCAAAATGAAAAATTATTTATTGTCACACACACAAATTCAGTATTAGATTTGATTATTATATTTTTTACATTCCTTTGCAATTTTGAAGACTAATTTTATAGGGTAATTTTTAAATTAATCATAAGTGGGTTAAACAAAATTATAAAAAAATATTATTATAAATAAATTGAATTGAATTTCCATTGAAGGCATAGAAACATGTATCTTCGATGGTCAAAATTTGAAAATTGAAATGTTTATTCTTAAAAATAAAGTATTTTCTCAAATTTAAAGCTATTCACTGAATAATTTGAAAATTTAATCCATTGACCAGAATTAAAAACCTGAATTTTTATAATGAATAGTCATATTTTATGTTCATTTTACAGGTATTACTAACTGATAATTATGCAGCACATTCAAATACTCGTATACGTCCTGATCAAATATATAGACATATCTTCTATATAATTTCATATTTAATTCAAGTCATTCTAGAATTAAAACCCAAATTGATGTTGCTTCAAGAAACACGTCTAATTTTAATGGATAGTGATGGTTGAAGAGAGATTTTGAATAAGGAATTTCAATCAAGGTTTACAAGCAATTCTCGAAGTGTTGATATAAGATTTACTCAATCGTGAAGCATCTAAGAATTTAAACAAATGGGGAGCTAAGGCAGAATTCTTCTTCTAATGATTATTCAAGCAAAATTATAGATTTTCATTAACATATTCAAGCAACCATAGATGTATTTAATTTACAATTTAGGACGTTTCAAAGCAACCAAAGGTATACCCACTTGTTAATTTTTTTATTCACGATCTCGACTTTGAAAGCTTAGTTTCTACACAAATTTGGCGTTGTGGTTTCAATCAATGCTTATAAAACAGACTCTTTGTGATTTTATTTTTATTATGAAGAGTTACATTTCGAGAAGGTATAAATGTAAATGCTTATAAGGAAATTCTATATTTTCACTATTTCATTAAATCAAATAAACAATTCCCGAATGAAAAATATGAATTTTAAAAATTATTTCATGTGATGTGTTTTCATTGACTTGAATTTATTGTAGAGGTAAATTAATCGTCATACTCCATCGCATCTATTCTGAAAAATTAGTGTGTAAGAGATTTGTGTATGATAGTTTGTGTGTAAGAGACTCAGGGCTTCATTAGATATTTCTATCATCATGTAATAAAAAAACTCTGGTAAATGTATAAGGAACAAATTGAATTACTCTACCTGAAACTGCCTATGAACCTCAGACAGAGTCTACCTATTACCAATTTCGGTTTACTACCTGTCCTCTTTAAGAGTTAAACTTTAAGAGATATTCATGTTTTGATCCTTGAAAAATATCAATGTATTGGCCTCTCGCATCATAATGTAAAAAAAAAAATAATAAGAAAAAAAGATATTCGTAATAATAGAATATATAGTCTCAATAAACCTGCGTTTATAAAAGATATATAAAGATACTATGGCTATCATAATGTTTGAAAATATTGTTCATATTCGTAACATGCATATTAATATTGATATTTTAACTTGATAGTTTGTCGCACTTAACTTCAAAGTACTAATAATCCATGACCGAAAAATTTGACTCCAAAAGCATTCCGATCCTCTGTGCCTAACAGATGAAGCGGGGAATACGTTTGAAGCGCGCACTCGCGGATTATTCCTCTGATGCATCTGTATAAATTGTTGTTTTTGACAGGTTTTAGCTTGTAACTCCAAGAAGACTCGACATAGAAACTTGAAAGTTTAAATATATTCCTCCTTTAAGGTTACATATAATCGATCTAAAAACGAAGGCTTAACTCCAAACCGTTTCCGAGTTGAAACCGTTGTATCATTGTCAGACAAATAGTTGTACAGATAGACATCCTATTTATACATAAAGATTTTATCAACCGGGCGTAAAATTTTGAATAATTATAACGTTTTTCATAAATATAAAGCTTTTCCACAATGCAGTAGATTTAAAAATCGTCAAAGCTAGCCAAACAAGCAGAAAAATAGTGTAATTCTCTAGGGTCATCAGAATCGTCGAAAATTTAAAAAGATTTGTGACAAAGCTATTCTCCCTCCATCAATATTATCATTTTAGAATGATAAAATGTCTTTTGGGACTAAATCTAGTAAAAATGGTTGTTTTCGAGATATAACAGAATTGCCTTTGCCATAAAAGAAAGTACTGGTATTAGGGTCGTAGGGACAATATCTTATATTGAAGAATACAATCTTTGCCACTTTAAATATATTTTTACTCTGATTGATTACATCTTGGCGCTTCAAAATGGACATATAATGCTGTGATTTAATTTATTACCACCTTACTCGAATTTATAGCGTAAATTTATTCTATATACAAAAATTGAGCTAACATATATATTTTCTTATCTTGTTCTTTCATTAAACGAAGTCTCGTACTATTTGAATATCTTTAATCACTTAAATGATGTCGTTTATCATATCTTGGACGAAAATTCTTCGAAGCAACATCTAATTATCTGTTGATTGTTATCCTAATTTAAAATAAAAAATTCCTGAATGCAAGTTTTTACGTCAAGTATTATCATACTTATAGTTGGACGTTGGTTTCAAATATAACTTTCTAGGAATAAAGAATCGACGACGTGACTCATTATTTTGTGTTCTCCTGAATATTTATATTTTCAGATTAATTTTATTGTGGCGAGTTTCATTTTAAGAAAAAAAGACTTGTACCATCTTTCCTAATAAATATCAACTGTAATAGTTTTTTTTTTTTGCTTATTCCATAATTGGACAAATTCTTATTCTTGATTAATGAATAAAAGCTAACAACGTTCTTTCCAGGGGAGGGGAGGGGAGGCTATTGATCCTCATCTTGTATTTTTATAGAATGTTCCTATAACTCCATCAAATAAAAATACATCATCAATAGACCTAGCTAGATAGCACTTAAAGGGAATACTTTTTGAATTGATACTGTAATTATCATAGTGTATTGTATTATATTTCTGACTCCAACGCATGTTCCTTTATTGAACATTTTCTCCTTTTCTAGTAAAAACGCATAGTCTATGATCTAGTACTATATAAAGACCCTTGAAGATAATATATTCTAATGAGATTTGTCTCTTAGAAAATTTCCAGTTAATGCTATAAAAGTCTCTATCTTCCAATGAATTGATAGCAGTTTTTTTTCTTTAGATAACTGTCATCTTTAACTTAGAAACTTCATCTTTCCGGTGTTTTAACTTCAGGCAAAGACCTTATTTGCCATAGAATCTATATATTTTTAGATGAATAATTATGACGCTTTTGCAAAAACGAAGATTGAAATCATGAGAATGATGATTAAATATTTTAAAATTGAACTACAATCCCATTCTTTCTCTATAGGTTGTTACAACTTCAGGATGGAGATCCACAACCTTTTCGATTATAGCAATTTTTCCTATAGAAAAAGCTTCAATATTTGACGCTGGTAACTCTATATTAGAATGAGTAGAAATGTAAATGTTTTAAATAAATATATATTTGTTACTTTCGACTTCTATTCAGATTAACTGAATATCTTCTCCTGATTTCTTTATGCATTGTTACCTTTTTTGACAATGTTTGACATTTGCATTATTTACAATGTGATGAGATTTCTTTGATAAAGTATAGCAGTTTCAATATATTTTTAAGTTCAATAAATAGAGTTGGGAATAAATGTGTTGTGTTGTTACAGGAGGCCGCTGCTCGCCCTGACCTTCGGGTCAGTGGCGCCAGCCGAGGGACCCCCCTGGCCCTCAAGATGAGTGAGTTTCATTTTAACTTTATCTCTTTGTTTGACCTCTTTGTGGTTACTGGGTGATTTCTGTGTGGATGCCTTGTTTGTATTTACTGTGTGCCTTAAATATGAGGCATGTGTGACATATTAGTGATTCTTGTCACGGCGAAATGACAATTTTGTGGTGACAGTGATCTTTAGGATGACAATATGACATCTTTGTGCTTATTGTAGGGATTTATTTGAAGATTATGTAAAGTATTTGTATTAACTCTGTATCATTTTTGTGATTAATATTTGAACTTTTTAAATAACCGTGGGTTTTAGATAATATTTTACATCTTTTTAAGTACATATTGATATTTTTAGTGTTCTGTAGCAACTATATAGCAACCTCATGACATCCTTCTGGTCACTGCGAGTCACCTTTGATAACATTATTTTGTTAATGAATGTTATAGAATCAATTATGTAATAGATTGTTAGTATCTTTGTGGAACCTGAAGGCAATGTTTGATAGAAAGACATTATTTTATTTCCAGTAATATCTTTGAAGTGACTGTGTGGATTCTTTGTGGCGTTTCTGTGATATCTTTGTTGCCATAGCTTTACATCTGCCACTGTGAAAGTTCTATTGTAACT
This sequence comes from Cordylochernes scorpioides, assembly GCA_030710605.1. Classification (NCBI taxonomy): domain Eukaryota; kingdom Metazoa; phylum Arthropoda; class Arachnida; order Pseudoscorpiones; family Chernetidae; genus Cordylochernes; species Cordylochernes scorpioides. The sequence continues at coordinate 52,322,540 of CP092866.1, forward strand.
CTTTATTAAACTTGTAAAAATGCGGTAACTTCTTGGAGTTACAAATACGTCAGACTAATATGAATATTGATTAATTCCACGTGAAGATGACAAACCTTATGTTCCAGGGTGCCAGGTGAAGCACCAGCCCCTGCGGCTCCAACTCGGTGAGTTGTTCACGGACTTCAAACTTTAGAATGTTCAAGATTAACACATCGCGGTGTATCCAGGCTTGGCCGAGTCCGCAGGTGGCTGCGTCGCCTGGTCCCCCGCTGCCTGCGGGCCGCGCGGTAAGTTACCTCATATAGAATTTCATCTCTACCTTGCAGTCTACTTGGTCAATTTCAATTCCTTTTCAAATATTTTGAAGGAAAAGCATATTGAAATTAAAATTTGAACTTCTTCTCAAAATAAAATTTTTTAAGTGAGGAAACAATTTTTACTATTCCCTCAATTTCTTTGAGTATACATGTATTTTTTTTTTTAACCTACATTTCTTTTTTTATTCATACAGAAAACTCGGGTTTATTCTTTTGAACTGTGATTTGTAGCTATCAAGAGGTTTGGGCGTTGAATATTTGGATGAGAAAACGCGACATACCAAGCAGTAACTTAACATTATAATAGGGAGCGTTACTAGCGCCATAATCTTCAAAGTTAGCATATATTGTTCATAGAAATATTTCCCGAAAAATGTGGATTGATTGTTGGGATGGGTGACGTTAGAGTTGAACGTTTGATTCCTCGTTAGTTGAACATGTGGCCGTATCTGCCAATACAAAGGTTTTCCTGAGCCAGAATTATTGTGTGTGTGTGATCATTCAAATATATAAACACTAATTTTGTTTGCATTGTATTTTGCTTGTATGGACGGCACAGTTAATTTGAAAGAGAATATGGAACAATAATACATTAATTTTTTAGTATTTGTGTCATCTTTTTAGACTTTCTTTTTTTTTAACCAGTTCTTTCTTTAATGAGATTTGTTTCGATTTTCTGATGGAACATATAGATAAATTTGATTTTATTCTTTTGAATTTCATAGTTAAGGAATGAAAAATGATATGTTTAATGGGGGAGGGGTTAACGATCTGTATAGAGTGATGTTATTCAAATTTTAAGTAAAAAATCTCTATGTTTGCTATTTTATTCCCCGTGAGTAAAAGTCATATCGAGAAGGAAATATAGCCTTTTAAAGGTCTCAAAATGTCGTATGAATTATGGTTGAGATATATGATTCATAACTTTGATTATAAAATGTAAATATAGATTATGCGTCTCGTGATTTAATATCAGTAGATATTTAAAAACAGTTTATATTCATTTTCTGAATATTTTCATTGAACTAATATATCCCCTAAAAGATATTTATATATATAATTTTAAAGAGTATTAAATCTTTATCAGATAGAATATATTTTTTCGATTCGAGTCTTGTTTAAATTCCCAATACAACAGACAATGCAATCTGTTACCACTCTTAACCCTTTAGAATGATCAAACCCATTTATATAAGTATACCTCTATCTTTATAAATATGTAAACAACTATCCATAGAATCTTGAAATTGATATTTCTGCATTTGTTTTATTTAAAAATTGAGAAATTCAGTGTTATATATATTAATATAATACTAATATTCTAATATATATCTTTATTTAATTATATTTCACCAAATTCAAAATATATGTGCTCTTTAAGTGAAGGTTGTTTAGTATTCAACTTCGATGTTTGCATTTCATCGCTCTCTACTATAATGTCACCCCTACACTATAACTGTATTTACCAATCAAATTCCACATACAGATGTCTAATCTCTACACATTTTGTATTTCAGGGAGTGAGGTGGAGACAGGAAGAAACCCGGGAAGCTGTTGAAGGTGAGAGTTGAACTTTGGTGAAAGAGCCAATTGAAATCTGACTCGACCCTCTGATCATATTAAAAGATGGATTCCTTTAAAACAAATCAAATACATTTTAGAAAGAGTATATTTATTTTAGAAGAAAGACTGAGTTTTGGGGGGAAAATTTATTTTCTACAATAAAACTTGTTGTAGAAGATGATTTATATTCCTGTAAAAAATCTAAAATTGGAGAATGGCAGTAGAAGATCAATAGAAAACTAGTAGTAAGCTTCTTCTCAGCTATAAACAGAGGGAGAAGTATGAAGAAGGTAGTTTTGCCAATAAGCTGCTTCAATATAAATTCTACTGTCTATGCATCATCATATTACCTAAAGTTTCTATCTTATAAATATTCTTTTTTAAATTTAGAATTCTGATATCTTGTATATCTAGTATTTGTTGGTCTTTCTACTAATGGTTTAATGCTTAGTTATATATACTAGTTATTGCTATCTACCGTTTCAGACTCGAAATATATATAACTTGACTTGAATATAAAACAATCTAAAGGCATATTATATGTATGCCTTAAAAGGCTATGTGTTTATTTAGAAGTTAAATACTATCAATTATATTCATATATCAGCTTAAAGACTTAAAAACATTTTTATTGCAAATTGAGATTTTATTTGTTGGTTGGGTACCTATGGTGGGTGGTGATTAAAGTAAATTGACAGTATTTGATATATTTTTAATCAAGAAAAGACAATTTTTGATCGTACAACTAAAACTTACTGATGACCTTTTATTTAATTATCTACCATATCCCCCAGTGGAATTTCACTTTAGTATTATTTTTCACATGAATTATTTTTTTAATATTTACAGATTTTCCTCTCTAGTTACTTTGATTAGTTATTCATTTGTTAATACTTGTTTATTAAAATCTATGTCCCATTTTACATATTATTTGATTCTCACATATAAAGTTTATACGTCACATAAGTGCCTTTACTATTTACAATAGGCTACTTATTCGTATCGTGTTAAAACCATCGTAATTTAGTGCGAAATCCAATTTAGATATTGAAATACTCTTGGAATGGTATTTTAACTTGACACATGAAAGGGAAAATTCTCAATGATGCAAATTCGAAGCTGGTATTTATAAGATCCCATAGGACAGATATATATGATCTATATTTATGTTCAAAGTTTACTTTTTAGATGACTTGTCGATTAGGGGTCTATCTAGAGATTCCCTTATTAATTAAGGATTATTTTCATTACTTCCTATAGGTGAAAGGATGTAAAAGAGGATTTACCGGTTGGGAAATATCAGAAACACCTTTCTGGGGTTGAAAGAGGCAAGAGAATTTTCGTCCCATATGAGGGATGCAATTTGGTTTGGTATGAAAACATGGAAGAAATGGTTTCAAATATTGATGCATTTTTATTTCTCTCACAATTAATCCTGTAAACAGCTATCATTGTCCCCTGTGGACTCCAAGCTAAAGTAGTCAAATCTTGATGCTCTTTTTTTTTAATCAAAAAAACTATTTTCCAAATATCACCTCAACAACGCAGCATGAAATCACAAATATTCACTTCCTTCATTCGAAATATCTTCCACTTTCTATAGCGATCATTATATCTCATTACATTTAAATTAATTTAAAAATGTAGTTTTAAAATAACATACAAAATGTCAGCCAAATTATCCTGCTGAGATATTTGAAATGTTGTCGTAATATTATAGCTACCTTTGATATACTCGGTAATTAAAGATAAAAGATACCGAGGTGTTCGTACAATTTACTGTAATATATTGGATTGAAGAAAAAAACTATTTTACAAAAAATAGTTTTTAATTTGGATTAATAAAAAATAATATTAAAAATAATAATAGAATTTAAAACATCAAAATTTTGATATAAAAATAATATAAATTTGTATTGGAAATAAGGGTTTTAAAATAGATATTGTTTACCAGAAAATGACACTGTATGCATGTCATCTGCTTAGAGGAGTTGCCAGATCAAGCCAATGCACTAATCTACTATGTAGAGCTTTGTAACAGAACAGTATTGGAGAAATATAATGTTATCATAGACATTAAATGGAGAGAGAAAGAGGCTCCTATACAGAGAAGTTTTACCTTTTGTGAGGATAGCCACTTCCTTCAATTAACCTCTGTTTTATTGCAATATATTTACCTCTTCTTGCAATTATCTATGATGGTAAATATCAGAATTAACTTATTGTCGGCATACTAAAGGTTTTGTTGGTCATTCTGGAATCTACCTCAGAATATCTTTCCTTTTAACTGATATTTCTCAGGTACTTTGATGCAATTCTGGGCTATTGTATCTGGTATAAAATAACAATGATATTCCTGATATCAAATTAAAGTGATGTTTGCCCTCCCGACAGCGACTACACAAGACCCTGGCCAGCTGGGCCCACCGTGGAGCTACCCGTGGAGGAGTGCCCCGAGACTCCGGGGAGCCGTCGACATCGGGAGTCTTCCGGGCTACTCGCCGGGGCACGGGGGACCTGGAGGCTTCTGATGTCCCGGTCCTTGGGGTCTTCATCGTGCTCCTGCCACGTGGAGTCCTCATCGTGGGACCCAGCCCTGCTCCAGCTCCCGGGGAACGCCATCTTCCAGTCCTTCTCCACCTCCTCCCCGCACTACCTTTATCATTGGCAACCTATCAAAATTCTGGCGCGGTGGCGCTCATTAAAGGGTGTTTTTTTTTACTCTCTCTTTTTAAAAACTCATTTCAAATTCAAAAAATTCTTGTAAGAGAAACTATAAAACTACTTCTACATTTTTGACATTTCCATGTTTCTATTTTAACTTGATCTGCTTTCTTTTTATCAAGTCACATAGTCATGAATCTCCATATTTCTATTTACACTGGCCTTCAAAATTGAAGGAACAACATATCTTTTCATTTATCTCAAATTTTATTGAATATTTATCAAATACATTTTATACACAAATTTATTATTCAATTATTGATTAAAATACCCGAAATCAAATAAATCTAACATGTATTTTGAGCATATTGGTCGGTCAAGCAATGATCTTCCAGCAGTAAATGCATAAATATCTTGGATATTGTTATTAATATTTTTTTTATTTAACAGTTGGGAGAGGCACGCCATATCCACAATTTGGATAATTGCGTGTATATTTTAAATTATATACAATTAATACAATTGAACATTGGAAATCATTAAAATTAAACGTTCGATGTCAAATTTTACATATAGGAATTATAAGTAGTAGCTTGAAATATGTACAGTCAACACTTTCGCCTCAAAATATACATCCTGCAGAATCTATTAAACTTGATGTATTGGTCTTTATTGCAAGCAGCTTGTTTTGTATTAGTCAGGTAAAGTTGGTTTTCTTTCCTTAGATCAGAAGTTAATGGACAGTTTATCAGAAGGTGTTCAGGGGTTTGTTGTTCGTTTCCACAAGTGCATGCAGGTGAACCAATTTTGCCAATTCTAAACAAATATGTGTTGAAGTCACCATGTCCAGTAAAAAAATTGAACCTTATAGAAGTTGGGTTGAACATAGTTAGGAATTCTTGAAGTATCAAAGAATCCCTTGAAATTATCATTGGCACCTCCATAGTATTCCTCAAATTTCTGGTTTATAAAATTAGATATAATTTTTCTTTTAGTTGGATATGATTTTTTGTATCCAATATTTATTTTTAGTATATTTGTTTCAATAAAATCCGTGAGCTTTGGTGTTCTAGCAACAATATGAGTATAGTTTAAAGAGATGTTGAATAATAAACCTGTGTACTGTGCTTCAGAACTTTGTACTGCAGAGAGTTTAATTTATCTTTGACTTTTTTGGGTATAAAGTTGTACCAAATCGTGGAACCATAGGTTAGTGAACTTGGAAACAGTGTCTTATAGAGTTCTATTCTTTTTTACTGTCCAGTCCCCATGCTTTCCCGGTTAATCCAATTAGGTATCCACTAGCTCTATTTGTCTTAGTAATAATCTCATCAATATGGGGCACAAAATCCAATTTGTTTTTATTTATATGATTTTTAAAAGTTATTCCTAAATCTTCAGTTTTTCTACCCGATTGGCAGTGATAGTGTTCGGAATTTGTGCAGCTATTTTGCTATTAAACAAGTATAAGATTTTCGTTTTCTCTTCAGATACGGTCAAATTATTGTTCCCACACCAGTCTAATATTCTCCCCTTGACCTTTCCTGTTGTATTCCGAAGTTCTGTCAAGTTGTTTCCCCAACATATCACAGTTATATCATCCGCATAAGCAATGATTTCATTGTTTGATTCTGAATAGTTATTCAATAAATCGTTTAGAATAATATTCCATATTGTAGGGGATATAGGCCCACCCTGTGGACATCCCTTGCTTAATTTTTTATGGGTTTCATTTGATGAGTATCTAAATCTCACTCTTCTATTATTAAGAAAAGACTGTAGTAGTTTTATTATTGAAGCTTGAACGTTGTCCTCATCTAGTCTTTTCAGCACCATCGGCCACCATGCATTGTCGAACGCTCCACTTATATCAACTGGGATTATAGCTGTATATTCCTTGTTTTTATGTGCTAGAGCTATTTTGACAATTTCATTTAATGCAGAGATAGTAGATCTTGATCTTCTAAATCCATGTTGATGATTGTTAAGCAGATTCAAGTCTTCATAAAATTTTATTAGTTTGTTGTTAATTATTTTTTTCAAATATTTTGGAAATGTTTGAGTTGAGACAAATGGCTCTGTAGCTTTTATAAATTTTCATGTCTGTTTCACCTGGTTTGGGAATAATTATTACCTCAGATTTTTTCCATTCATTCGGATAATAATTTAAATCTAAGCATTTTTGAAAAAGTTTCACCATTATTGGAACTATTAGTTATTTAGTATGTTTTATCGTATTGTTAGAAATATTATCAATTCCAGGCGTTTTCTTTGAGTTTAGTTCATCAATTATTCCATTTACTTCATTGGGCGTAATAATTATATTTTCTTTATTATGAAATCCTAGAGTATAGTTCCTTATGTTCTTGTGGAAGGTTGTGTCTTCATTATCTCTATCATCGGGGAAAGGGTTGTTCAAAAGTTCTACCGTCTTCTGGAATCGTTCTTCATCTTTATTCACTTCTAAGATTTCCAAAATTCCCTTTCGGTTAGTACCGTTTTTAATATTTTTGTATACCCTGTATAAATTTCAATATGGGGTTTTTGATTTGATGTCCTCTAAGAAAAACCACCAAGACATTCTTTTAGCCTTATTTATTTCCCTGACGTATTTGTTTCTTGCACTTTTATACTGTTGTTGAATATGGATAGAGGGATTTTTTGCCCGATAATAGGAGTTACGGAGGTATTTACAATAGCTCTCAAGGCGTGTCAAGTCCGCGTTCCACCATCTTTTATGTTGTTTTCATTTGTTTGTTTTTCTTAGTTTAAGAGTATTATACGCTGCTTCAATGAGCGTGTTCGAAAGTTCTTTTACCGCGCTATCGACGTCTTTCCTTGTATTTGCTGTATCTAAAAGGTTTTCAATATTATTTTGATCTATTTTATTGAAATTCTGGCCAAAATTTGACCAGTTCGCCTTTTCTTCACTGAATTTCCATGTGGAATAATTAGTAGCTGTGGTGAAATTATCAGTTGTATGTACTTCATAGATTATTGCTACATGATCAGAGATCTGCGATATTTGTTCTGTGTGCCAGTCTCTGATAGCTGCTATTGCTTGTTTGTTAGTCAGCGTGAGATCAATCACACTAGCATTTCGACATGTAGTGGATTTATTATTATGTATGATTAAGCTCGTTTCGTCAATGATGGGGATCAATCTATGCGCGTTGAAAATTTTTGTGGAATCATACCATAATGGCGATCTAGCGTTGAAGTCACCACTTATAATTAGGGGCGTGTTTATAAATGTTTCAGTTGGTGATCTGAAGAATGTTTCGTGCTCCTTTCTCATAGAATTGGGGTGAATATAAATATTTGATATAGCAATTTTCTTACTTTCTGTTTGTATAGAAATGGTTGTGGCGAAGGGGTTAGTGAATTCTTTTATTAGTTTAATTTGTAACGCATTGTTTCTAACAATTATTGCTGTATTTATATTTGGACTGTTCTCCTGATGATATATTATATTGTTTCCTGGAAAAATTATATCTTATTTTATTTTATAAGGCTCCTGAATCAGAATTAAATCTGTGTTTATGATTTTTTTCGATGAACATAGTTCACTCATTCAGGTATTGCTTTTCCTAGCATTTTGTTGAATAATTTTAATTCTATCAGTAGCTGTGTTTCTTCCATTCATATGCATTCAAATGGTGTTTTAATTCTTGTTCTCCTCTTCTTGAATTGTTGAGTAGTCGGTACGCTGCATCGTGTTTTAAATCTCCCTTTCGTAGATCGGGCACGCTTGGGTATTTGGTTTATGATCTAAATTTCCGTTCTTAAAATATGGCAGGAAGTCTTATTTCTAGGTCTTCCGTTGAAGGGCATGTTAGCCCGGAAGCTATAGAAATAAAAAATATATAGTTCAAGAAACCTGGCCTCGTTGATTTTGTAAAATTGTGATTTCAGGTATGAATATGTGTCATATATAATTAAAGTATATACTTGGGGGAAGTAAGGTTGACTTAATACCAAATATCAAGGGTAAAAATACCCTGCACTCAATGTCGTTATCCATTATCATCAGGATCCATTCCAATTAAAGTCATCAACAACTTACACGACCCAAGCTCTGAGAGAGCGAAGTTAGTAAACTATTTATCCATGAATAAATAAAAACTAGTTATAATAGATATCGCGCTGCTTTTTGAAATAATAGCCAGTAATAATAAAATGAATAGGGTTAGACAATATATCATAAAAGTGGTGAATATTCTACAATCATATTTATATTCAAGGAAATATTTTTCAATAACGATAATACAACAACTTTAGAGGGCCCAATTACAAAGGGATGTCCTCTGGGTGGTCCGCCTTCTCCACTTCTATGGACAATTTTATTGAATGATCTGCTAATGGAATTTAATGTGCCTAATTGTGAGTTAATTTTTTTTTTTTTGTGGATGAGATGTCATTAATATGCTGCCATGAAGATTTAAACCGCACTGAAATAGTAATTGAAATGACATTAAATACTATAAATTATAGGGTATTTAGTTCCGAAAAAATAGCAATTTATATTTGCATAATACGGAAATTATCAAAGTCAAATTAAAAAAACTAAATAATCTCTCACCAGTCCATAAATACATATTTTAATAATGGAAATTTCAAATTATATGCGAAAACAAATGAAATTTGATTTTCAGATGAAGTAAATGGCAGAACTCATTGATTAAGTAGTATCTGATGTATTGTGTTTAATTCAATTTTTGTATTGATTTTTAAATTGAAAATTAAAACCATATTTCTGATCCGTATGCAAATATTACTCTAAATAGAAATAATATCTCGTCTGCTCGTCGCAGCTCTCTGGATGGTCGGGATATCATAAAAAAAAAACTTTTAACTTCAATTTTATTTTTGGGAATAAATAAAAGTCACATGGTGCTAAATCAGGCGAGTACGGAGGATGATTCAACACACAGACGTTATTTTTGGCCAAAAAGCGACGAACAATGAGTGAGGAGTGACTCGGTGCATTATCATGCAGAAAACACAAACTGTCTTTATCGCGATATTCTGGACGAATGCGACGAATTCTGACAATCAAACGTTTTAAAACGTTTAAATAATACTCTCCAGTAATGGTTTGTCCAGCGGCAACAAATTCCTTGTGGATAATACCTCTACTATCGAAAAAGGTAATTGTAAATCTTGGGATTTGAGTTTCCACAAAAAAATTATATATTATTTCTATTTAGAGTAATATTTGCATACGGATCAGAAATATGGTTTTAATTTTCAATTTAAAAATCAATACAAAAATTGAATTAAACACAATACATCAGATACTACCCTAGAGTATATACACAGTGTGGCAAATAATTTTTAAGAATGGGTTTGTAAAATAAAACAGAAGCAAGCTAATTCAATTTCTACTATTTTTTTAATTCAAAATAATCCCCTCCGGATTCAATACATATGTTACAACGATTTAATAAGGAATTAAATGCCTCTTGCAGGCCACTTTGAGGAATCGCCTCCAAAGTGCTCGTCGCAGCTCTCTGGATGGTCGGGATATCATAAAAAAAAAAACTTTTAACTTCAATTTTATTTTTGGGAATAAATAAAAGTCACATGGTGCTAAATCAGGCGAGTACGGAGGATGATTCAACACACAGACGTTATTTTTGGCCAAAAAGCGACGAACAATGAGTGAGGAGTGACTCGGTGCATTATCATGCAGAAAACACAAACTGTCTTTATCGCGATATTCTGGACGAATGCGACGAATTCTGACAATCAAACGTTTTAAAACGTTTAAATAATACTCTCCAGTAATGGTTTGTCCAGCGGCAACAAATTCCTTGTGGATAATACCTCTACTATCGAAAAAGGTAATCAGCATTGTTTTGATTTTTGATGGTACTTTTCGCGTATTTTTGGCTTGTGGGGAGTTTTTCGACTTCCATTTGGCACTTTGGCGCTTTGTCTTTGGGTCATACTGAAAACACCATGTTTCATCACCCGTAACAATTGATTTCAGGAAGTTTGAATCATTTTCATAGGCAGAAATGATGTCCCTGCAATGTGCAATTCTCAATGATTTCTGCTCGCCCGTTAAAGTGTGTGGAACAAATTTAGCACAGACTTTAGTTTTACCCAAATCTTCATGCAGAATGGTTCGAATCGTTTCTTTGTTGATGTGTAAAACCTCTGCCATCATTCTCAGGGATGCACTGCGATTGTTTGCAACAAATTCTCGCACTTTTTCTATACTTTCTGGTGCTTCGAAGAACTTGGTCGTCCAGTATGCTTATCATCTTCTAGCGTATTTCTTTCATCCGAAAAACGTTTGTGCCAAATGAAAACATTTGATTTACTCAAACATAACGTACCATAAACTTGCTTCATCAAAATATATGTTTCCGATGCACTTCTACCAAGTTTTGCATTAAATTTAATGACCGCTCTCTGTTCCATCTCAGAATTCCGACAAACAAAAATTTTTACTTTTCAAAAATCGCCTGTATGGTTTTAAAGAGTTATACCCAAAATGGCTGAAACAAAGCCACGCACTAGATAAGGCTTCGAATATACGCATGCGCAATTTCATAACTGGCTCTGCTATTGGCTTTTCCCTAGCGCGAGTCTTAAAAATTATTTGCCACACTGTGTATATAACCTTAAAAGACGACATCGTATAATTGTGTACAAACGAGGTGTGTTGAAAAAGTATCGCGACATTTGAATTTTCTCGGGTTACGTATATTCGAATTTCGATCTTTTTGTGGCTTTATGTTGGTACCCATGTCTCTCACTTATGCCGACAAGCTCGGCCATTTTGAATGTTCACTTGATTGTTGACAGCTGCTTTGCTTGCAGGTGTTTTGTATCGTCTTCGATTTTTACCTATTAAAAAAAATGGATCAAAGAACCTGTATCAAATTTTGTGTGAAAAACGAATTTAAGTGCGCGGATGCATTCCGAATGTTGACTGTGGCATACGGAGAAGCTACCTTGGACCGAAGCAACGTTTATCGGTGGTACAAAATGTTCTCAGAAGGCCGAGAAGATGTCAACGACGAAGAGCGTGCCGGACGCCCGAGCACTTCAACAACAGACGAAAAAGTCAATGAAGTGGAGAAAATGATATTGGCCAATCGTCGAATCACCGTTAGAGAAGTTGATGAGGACCTAAACATATCGATTGGCTCGTGCCATTCGATTTTTATCAATGATTTGGGCATGAGACGGGTCGCCGCGAAATTTGTACCAAAATTGCTCAATTGCGACCAAAAACAGCATCGCATGAACATTGCTAATGAGATGTTGGACTCTGTCCGCGACGACCCAAATTTGCTCCAGAGGGTCATAACTGGTGACGAAGCGTGGGTTTATGGTTATGACGTGGAAACCAAAGCTTAATCATCTCAATGGAAGCTACCGCACGAACCAAGACCGAAAAAAGCGCGCCAAGTTCGGTCGAATGTGAAAGTTTTGCTGACAGTTCTCTTCGATTGCAGGGGCGTGGTGCATCATGAGTTCTTGCCACAGGGTAGAACGGTCAATAAGGAATATTACCTGCAAGCTATGCGCAATTTGCGCGAAGAAATTCGCCAGAAACGCCCGGATTTGTTAAAGAACAAAAATTGGCTTTTGTACCACGATAACGCCCCTGCTCACACATCGTTGCTTGTGCGCGACTTTTTGGCCAAAAAAAAACACACTAATGATGCCGCAGCCACCGTATTCCCCAGATCTGGCCCCCTGTGACTTTATATTGTTCCCTAAACTGAAGAGGCCCATGAAAGGACGACGTTACGCTACGCTTGACGAGATAAAGACGGCATCGAAGGAGGAGCTGAAAAAAGATTTTAAAAAATGATTTTTTGAAGTTCTTCGAAGATAGGAAAAACCGTTGGCACAAGTGTATAATATCTAATGGGGATTACTTTGAAGGGGACAAAATAGGTATTCATGAATAAATAAGTAATTTTTGAAAAAACACAAAAGTCTCGATACTTTTTGAACACACCTCGTAGTTTTGTCAGAACTTCTTTTATTACAGAATATATTGAAAATAAAAAAGAAAGGCAACTGACTAATTTATAGTTCGAGATAAGCAAAAATACAATATTCTTCCTATAATAAAATTTTATATATATTCAAGAATGTCTCGTTTCAATTGAATAATGTAAAAACGATACATTTAAATTTTCTTCTTTTATCTACTATCCACAAACTCTTCAGTTTCAAATTGTATGACCACACTCAAACATCTAACTCCCAATTTTATAAATATATACTTATGCTATATAAAAAAAAAACTTTTCACACCTTGAAAATATTAATATTGTACAAAATTCCAAAAGAATTTTTATATATTTCATAAATATATTTATTACAAAGCAATAACGCGCCATCTATATATAACGAATGAAGACATTAAGACGCGAGTGTTTCTTTTCACAAATAAATCAAACTTCTACTGTCCTTACTGCAATGAAAAAATATTAGGAGGGCTTGACTCATCAGTGGTGAACACTCCCAACGGTTTCTCCAATTTAATCTACCTGACCGCTTTTGATAGATGAGTCGAGCCCTCCCAATATTTTTTCATCGCAGTAAGTACAGAAAAGTTTGATTTATTTGTGAAAAGAAACATTCGCGTCTTAATGCCTTCATTCGCTATAAATATAATTGTTTATTTAGATTGTTTTTAGCTTGGTTAGTTATCTACATTCATTGTCACCTTGAATAATATTATAAATGAGTACTTTCGAAATAAAAATGAAGGGAATATCATTACAATTCAGGAACATATCTCCCTTACTAAGTGTTTGAACACAATTATAAATATGATGCATCAAATTAATGACGTGTTTTTAAATAGACCAATTGCAATTTGCTGAAGAGCATTGCTCGAAGCATATTATATATTTATAAATATATGTATTTCTACTGTTCTCGAAGCTTGTATCCATAGTTCAATCAAAATACTTTTTTTCCAAGAATTTAGCATCAGTATCGATATAAAAGGAAAACAGTCAAATGCAATACTACAGTAGTATGGAATATTAAACTGGCGAAAGCGCTGGGAAGGTTTATCACTGATGAGACATGCCCTCCCATTATTTTATCTTTGCAGTAAAGGCCGTATAAAATTGTTTTATTTCAAAAAGAATATTAAGCTTCAAATAAAGTTCAATTCTCCTACAATTATAAATATCAGATGAGAAAACTGTTGAAATTAGAAAGAGAGAAAAGTGTAAATGTTCCAACAGGTCAATTTAATTAAAATTCCAAATAGTCCGGGCTTTAAAAATGGAGCCCTTTGTTTGCGACTGAAGAGCAAAATTGAATTGAATTTAAATTCCCTTTAAATAGAATCATTGAACGACGAAAATATTCGATTGGGATGTCTATTAAAGAAGGGATTTTCTGTGTTTCAACAACATAATGGATGGATAAAGGTCAATATTATACAAGGAAGGTGAAATATGTCTGGTGTTTTGTCATCGTTATTTCCACCAGTATCATCAGTAGAAATGTTGTTGGCGACACGTCAAAGAGAGGTATTGTATTGGTGATATTACCTCCAGCTACCCCCGTGTACATTTCAATTTGATTCTTACTGTTGGAAACTGTTTTTCTCTTATTAAATACAGTGAGGTTTAAATGAAAAATTGGGGTCCCAAAATAATTTTAGCAATGGAAATTTATTAGAATATATTTTTTTATTAAATGAAGAAGTTAATATGTAGAAATAAACATTTCCTTATGCGCTGCGCAGTTATTCGTTCATTCTATACTTTAAAAGCTTTGAAAAGAAGTCATTTTTCCTAAATACAGGAGACGTGTGAGCAAAATTTATGTACAAATATTCTTTAGAGAAATAATAAATATGTGATTGAACGAGTATTTGTATTTAGAAGTTTAACTTACGTCTCATGTATTTATCAAAAAGAGAAGTTTCCGATAGAGTTTTAAAGCAATACACGTCGTACAGACCATGATAATCATGGTGGATAGTTGTTGACCACCGTTTTAACAGTAAGTGCTCCACATGTCTAAAAATAAATGTGGAAAGCATTTCGACCTTTGGAACTTTCAAATTAGCTAGAGCGCTGTTTGGTCGCTTGCACTTACTGATGGGATTGGACTTTTGCAAGAATCGGGGGCCATTGAAGCAATTTAGTTTCAGAAGAAAGTTCTCAATGCGGGATTAGATACCAAGTCATGGCTGTCGAAAAACGACGGTTCATACCACTAGTTCCCACCGAACCCTACTTTTATTTAACGCTTCAAAGCATAGAATAAAAGAGTTATTGTTCAAGAAATTTTGAAATGTTGATTTTTTTATTAGTTTCATAAAGGCAAAAGAGAGCTTTCACTAAAGAGATCAGTCCCCAATATAGAGCATCGTGTAGGTAGATCGAATTTCTAGGAGACAGCATCATGTAGGTAGATCGAATTTCTAGGAGACAGCATCGTGTAGGTAGATCGAATTTCTAGGAGACAGTATCGTGTAGGTAGATCGAATTTCTAGGAGACAGCATCGTGTAGGTAGATCGAATTTCTAGGAGACAGCATCGTGTAGGTAGATCGAATTTCTAGGAGACAGCATCGTGTAGGTAGATCGAATTTCTAGGAGACAGTATCGTGTAGGTAGATCGAATTTCTAGGAGACAGCATCGTGTAGGTAGATCGAATTTCTAGGAGACAGCATCGTGTAGGTAGATCGAATTTCTAGGAGACAGCATCGTGTAGGTAGATCGAATTTCTAGGAGACAGCATCGTGTAGGTAGATCGAATTTCTGAGATACCCATATAGTAGTTATCGTAGATTGAGAACTTTATTTGCCATGCTAAATATATATCTGAATATCATTTATTGGATAGAAGTTAATTCAGAGAAAAACCGATGGTTTATTTAACTCCCGACGTTTCAGTGACTTCCTGTTATTCTCTTAAGCGGAATGATTACTTTAAATGGTAATTTCTGATAATATATTGACATTTCAAACACCTCATATAACAACCCATTAGTAAGTTATGTCTTTGATCTTCAATAAAGCATCTCTACATCATCTAAATTTAAATAAGATATCCACTCCATATTATTCAAGAGATACCTATGTATCACAAACACCCCCACTGTATTTTATAAAATATTCCAGTTTATTTATTCATAAACTGTAGTCCCTTCAATTGAGTTTCATCTCAGAATATCTGTACTTTTATACAGAGGGTAACCTTTCTCTTTAGAGATTGGGAATACATAGAAATCTTCTAGTCTCTCCATGAGGCTGTTTCTCATTCAAGTTATGTCGTCTAAACTCACTTTTAATATTATAAAGAACTAGCGGATGTGTACCCGGCTTCGCCCGGGTTTTATCCGAATGAAAGTTTGACTAACGAATATTATTGATAATAATATTCCGGAACACACAGAATATTATGATAATAATAATAATAATAATAATAATAATCGTTACATTATATATTTAAATAATATATGAAATATATTTTTCGAGAGCAAACATATCCACTCTCTCTACTGATTAGATTTTTTAAAAAGATATATATAAATAAAAATATCTAGAGATAAACAACACGTTCTTAGCCAAAATGCCGAGAAACGATATTTTATATATAGAGATGACCTGGCTTCGTGTGGCTTCTGCTCGAGTGAATGTTTCACTGGTAGAATTTTGTACCTGCCTACTAAAAATTATTATCTGGCTTCGCCGTGGTCTGCTTTAGTGAATATTCCCCCAAAGAATTTTGTTTATGTCAATCAAGCATGATACAGCAATATTGTCATCATCATTTCTGACTAAAAAAAAATATTGTTGCTCAGTACCTGGTTATTATAATTTTTCTTGGTTAAAGTGCGACAAAAAAAAACTCTTCCAGATTTAACTCTCTGTCCTGTTCAAATTTCAGCGAGATTAGTTACATATTGAGGGCGTGCATAGCCGACAAACATATATATATATATTCCCGGCTTCGCCCGATTTTTATCCGAGTAAAAGTTTGCCTAACGAACATTTGTTAAAACGATTCTAGCAGACATCCAATCCCTATACTGAATCTACACTTGTCTATACTCTCGATAATTTGATATTTTTTCTAGGTCTCTTTAAAAATACTCGATAAGTTGAATAAAATCAATATTAGCGAATGTACCCGCTATTAAATTCGCAATTAAATTCGCATCTCCATTATTATAAAACAACAGCAAATTAAATTAACAATGTAAAAATATATTTTAACATTACAACATTTCAACATTTAACACAAAAACGTTACAATATTTACTTTAAATATATGTTAATATTGAAATGCCAAGTTTTTCTACAACGTCTTTGGAATATTATATTACTATATTTCTAATTAAATTTATTATACTTGGAACATATTTTAGCATTTTTAAAATTTATAAATATAATTTCACCAAATGCCGCGAGAGGCGCTGCTTGCGAGTGAAAGTAGAGAATTTGCAAATAAAATTGCAGAGAATATTTATTTCAAATCGATATCAAACCAGAAATCTTTCCAGTAGTATAATAAATAACTTCCTGAAGTTTCACGGCGATTGGATAATCTTACCTTTTAAAAACATTCATCGTGTGAACAAACTAACATTCATAGTGTAAACAAACCACGTGTTAGATGAACTTCTAATACAAAATGAACGGCAAAAATAGTTCTAATATTTTCTGACGTGAAACTATATTTTGGTTGTCTGTTGGATTAAAATAAAGGGAAGTTAATTCCACAAAGTTAGCTGCTTATCAGATGGATAGTACATTTAAGGTTTTATTCTTCATTCCATTTAATTGCTACCTATAGATTACTTGTCATGCTAGTATGTCCTAAGACATAAATGCTTCAAAGATTGGTACTTTTTTCTAATATCGAAAAAGCTGCTAACACCATTCACACTCCCCCTGGAGACCACCTATTTAGAAAATTAAGACAAAATACAACCTGTTAACCATGGTTTCGGATTTTGGCCCTCATCAGTACATGGGTGGCTTCTTTTGGGTGGCTCTTTTCCTAATCACGAATTCTGCGTTTTGTACTGGGGTGTTGATCTAAAATTAATTGTTTTTATTTTTTTTGGCCACCATGGTACATTAATATCATACTCCTGAAACCTGTTGTATTCTAGCCTGAAAATCGCCTTTGCCACTTCACAGCTTAAACATTGTTTTGGCCAATTCGCTACCGATTTTATAACTAGCCTTGTTGGATGTTATGAAATCGGAGGGTACCTTGCCCCCATTAGCTAGAAACATTGGCAGAAAGTGAAAAATAATAGTACCAATGTGACATTGTACTGGGATAAGGTTCATAAATTCAAAAAAGGCATCTCCTTATCGTGCAACTGAAAGTTGCTGATGGCTTGCGCTATCTATCGGAATAAATATCAACTATTCATCGATTTTAAATTATTTCATAATTGGCCAAATACCCATTCTTGATTGATCAAGAAAAGCTAACCATGTGCGCGTTTTGGGCAGTTGGCCCTCGTCAGCGTGGTGCAAGCTGTACCTCAACAACCAAAAAACTGGACATTCAGGTATCTTGAAAAATCATGAAACGGGTAGTTAAGGCCAGAATGAATAGTTGATATTTATTCCGATAGATGGCGCAAACCATCAGCAACTTTCAGTTGCACGATAAGAAGATGCCTTTTTCTTAATGGTATAAAGATTGGCCTTTTATATGAAATTTTCTGAAATTATGTTGTGGCTCTTTTCTTTTCCACCAAGTATAGGTTTTGTACCAAGGTGATACCCATAATAAATTGTTTTAATGCATTATCAATGTGAGATGTACCACCATTGGCACACAGACAAAGGTCACTGCAAATGTTTTTGCAATCACATATTTTTATTAAAGCTGCAACTTTCAAATTTTCAGAGTTTCTCAAAGTATAAACCTCTAGAAGCTATGCAAAATTTCATCCGTGAAAACCAATTATCGAAGCACTCACACCAGTCATCTTCGGGGATGGAATTTACGGCATTGATAAAGGCTTGCAGTGCTTCATCATTAGTGTCAAATTTTATCCCTCTCAACAATGACTTAACTTTTGGGAATAAAAAAGTCTCAAGGTCCTAAGTCTGGTGAATATGGTATATGAGTGACTAATTGGGCACCATAGTTGGCTTCAAAGGTTAACGTTTGTGCTGTGGTGTGCGGTCTTGCATTGTCATGGTGAAGAAAGACTCCTCTAAGTTTAGATCTTGGTCTGCTTTGCTGGAATTTTTCAAATACTGCTGGAGGAATTTTGTTGTATGCCAGTCACTATTAACTGTATTTCGATATTCTAATTTCACAATTTCACATTTTCTGAAAAAAACAAGCGACCACTTAGAGCTCTGCGAAATTTCTTATGAGAAGGTGATTTTGAAGAGCACCAAAGAGTAGATTGCCGTTTTGTTTCTGTATAAAATTTGTAAATACAAGTTTGGTCACCTGTAAAAATATTAAAAACAGCCTTTAATTTGCCTTCATAATTTTTTTTCAACATGATATTACACCATTTGATGCGACCAAGTTTTTGGCCTTCAGTCAAGGTGTGAGGTACCCATCTACTAACAAGTTTTCTGTATCTTAAATGCTCATTAGTGATGGTGTTTATTGCTGCCGATCCAAGGCCTACACTTTTTTCTAACCGCTTAACGTAATTCCTCAATCTTCTCTAAGTAAATATCTCACTAGTTCAATTTTTTCTTGGATCACTGCTGTTGGTGGTCGACCTGAACGAGGTTCATCTTCAAGATTGATTTTTCAAAATTTAAATTCATTAAACGAATTAAATATCTTTCATCAATATATTTCTTTGGATTTTTAGAAGCTAAATTACTTTTATAATCATAAAAGATCATGGCACGTAAACTTTCTCTAGTCAACTCCATTGTGTCTGATGCAATGTTTAGAAATTACCGCTCCCGCTGTAAACAAAGTTGCTACTTCTATGAGTCATCGTTTTTACTATTTTATGCAAATGTTTTTCATAGGTAAAAATTATATTTAAAAAGTATATTTTAATGGTATAATTTATTTTTTATATATTAATTATTTAATATTAATTGCAAAACCTTTGGAATGACCCTTGTATATTCTTTCAAATTAATATAAAATTTCAATTCAGCCGACCGAAATATTGGTAAATATTTTTTTTTATTTAATTCAATATATGCCTCTTTATTATATAATGATTTAAGCACTTATTGCCTTATTTTAAAACAATACTTTTTCATAGGAGTTAGCTCATCTTAAGTCAACAAAATAATGCCTCTCAAATGCCGCTGTATGTCTTATCACAACCTCATATTATTTAAATTAACTAGTAAATTCTCGTTCAAATTGTTGTGAAGCCACATTAACAGAATTTATATTATAGCTATCTTTAGAATGTTAATTTCCTAATGTTTATTATAAATTTATATTTACATTTATATGCAAATGAGAGTACACCAATGTAAGGTTAACTCAAGTAATTGATGTAATAACTTGAAGATAATTTTCTGATTTGAAAAAAAATTAAAGGGAATAAAAGATATTTTAAAAATAACTTGCTAAAAAAAAAGAAAGTTGATATATAATTTGTGTGTGTGGAAATTTGATGCTCGATACGTAAACCGCTGAGATAGAGAGCACTGCATTGAACTTTGGCCAATATACTCAATGCTGATCTGAGGTCAGGTGATAGTAGAGAATAAATCAGCGAGAGAATAAACTCGGCATACACTACATTTGAAGCACATATAATAGTACAGATATCGCAACAATCGATATATTTCTTATACAAGTGACACGAAAAAGCATGTTTTATATTTAGGATACAGCTATTTCTTGAATATTAATTGCAGATAACTGACTGAAGGACCTCAAGAAATCATTAGTCTGGCCAAGTTATATTACAAGCCATTGGTTGATTGAAGGAAAGACAAAATTAGACATATATGATATTCTGGTTAAATATAAATAACCTCACACACACTCTGTTAATTATATAATTTAAAGAAATTACTCTTTTAAATATCACCTAAAGAAATACATTTGGAGGAGGCGATATCACATCGTCTGAAATTCTTCACTGAGTATATAAATTGGCCTCCATTTAGGCGAAGCTCTTTATCCTCACATTTACATAGATGACATTTTGAAAACTCTTGGTACGTTCATATTTTTCGTTTTCAGGAGGCTACCTCCCAACAAAGTTGGGAAGAGAGCAGAGAGTTTAGAAAAATTCTATTCAATAGCAACAATTCCGCTTGATCTTTAGACCTGTGATATGATGCATGTTGTGTGTATTCTTCTTTTGATAATACTAACTAGCTCATTCTAAAGAATTTTCTAGACTCTCTCAGATTATCTATACACAACCAATGGTGGGTCTGGTGGCATAATGGCGAAAACATCGGTTTCCTACAACCGGGTCTTTATTGAAAACCTTGCATTAAACTTCATTTATTTTAAATGGTTAATTAATAAATAATTTGAGAATCTACAATGTGCACAAATATTTAACAACGCCACGAAGTCAAAAAGCAAAATGGGCTCTATCCTGTTATAACTGAAAAGTTAAACTTTCCTTACCGGTATAGACATATGATGTATTACAGTATGAGCTTTCCCAAACCTCTACACATCATTATGGCCCATGCATTGCTGTAAATATAGTAAATAATTCTATTTCATAGAGAATTATATGCAAAACCAAACTAATATAAAACCTCTGTAACTCTAGAAATTTAAATAATTGTCTATAAATTTCTAATTTTTAGATTTTTTATATTAGAATGTGTACCGCTTGCAAGTATAAATTTGATACTATTTCACCTTTCAATTTTCCAAATATATATATTTTTGTAATGCTCCGTTATTATTAGTATTATATTATTATTATTATTTTGCAAACTATAATACTAACTAGCTCATTCTAAAGAATTTTCTAGACTCTCTCAGATTATCTATACACAACCAATGGTGGGTCTGGTGGCATAATGGCGAAAACATCGGTTTCCTACAACCGGGTCTTTATTGAAAACCTTGCATTAAACTTCATTTATTTTAAATGGTTAATTAATAAATAATTTGAGAATCTACAATGTGCACAAATATTTAACAACACCACGAAGTCAAAAAGCAAAATGGGCTCTATCCTGTTATAACTGCAAAGTTAAACTTTCCTTACCGGTATAGACATATGATGTATTACAGTATGAGCTTTCCCAAACCTCTACACATCATTATGGCCCATGCATTGCTGTAAATATAGTAAATCATTCTATTTCATAGAGAATTATATGCAAAACCAAACTAATATAAAACCTCTGTAACTCTAGAAATTTAAATAATTGTCTATAAATTTCTAATTTTTAGATTTTTTATATTAGAATGTGTACCGCTTGCAAGTATAAATTTGATACTATTTCACCTTTCAATTTTCCAAATATATATATTTTTGTAATGCTCCGTTATTATTAGTATTATATTATTATTATTATTTTGCAAACTAGGTATATCATAATATTAGCTTATGAGAGATGTTTTACCCGATTGAATGTTTTGATTCAAATACTATTTGTTACAATTATAAATTGGCGCCTTAAATAAATGCATATTTTAGTTAATAACTATAGCCTATGTGCTTTATCTGTCTATGTACTGTTGGCTTCCGTAGGCGTCTCTTACTGGGAAAAAGAAAGAGAGGATTCCATTTGGTTATTAACTAATATATGCATTTATTTAAGGAGCGACCCGCTCCAACACAATAGTTACAGAAATGGGGGGGGGGGGGGCAAAGGTGGCGTGATCGTAGCCGACCAATAGGAGAGCGCCATTCCTAAAAAAAAAAAGCAAACCGTGACAGAGGCCACGCATGACGCTCGTAACTGTATATAGAATGTTCTGTTATCACATCGCGTATGGATTTCAGAAAAAAACTATGAAAATAATTAAAATCTCGTTTTCCCTATATTTGTAATAGGTTTGTTTAATAATTCACTAAACCCCAGAAAATATCGAGTTTGTATATATATATATAGAGAGAGAGTGGTTACGAGAGAATTAGATGAATAGAAAAGATATAGATCAATGAAGGTTGCATTACGAATATTTATATATAAATGAATATAACGTGTTTTCATTAATTATAAGGGGGTCGGTGGAAGATTGGTCTAAACCGTTGGTTTTCGACCGGCACGACCCGAGTTCGATCCCCGAATTGGCCACTTTTTCTTATTTAAAAAAAAATGCTCCACTGGCCCCCGATTCTTGCAAAAGTTCAACCCCACCAGCGAGTACAAGTAACCAAACGGGGCTTTGACACATTTGAAAGTGCAAAGTCGAACTGCTTTTCATATGTGTAAGCATGTGGTGCACTTAGAGTAAAAGAAGTCGCCTACTTCAACCCACCATGATTATCATGGCCTGTACCACGGGGAACTAGTAGGGCTTCCAATCCCGGTACATATTTTCAATCCCGGGATTCGGGATTGCTTTTTTCTCAATCCCGGGATCCCGGGATATCCCAGGATTGAAAAACATTTTCGTCTTTCTACGCCAAGAGGTATATCGTTTCGTTTGTTTTATTTTTAATTTTTTCTTTTATATAGTGCCAATGACGTGGCACTTACTTCGATGAAAACAACCTGAAAGCCATATATTTTGCACCTGCTTATGAACTAAATCATTGCTTTTAAGTTACAGTTTGAAATTATCTGTCAATTACTGTACACACATCTGGAAAATAATTACTGTTCTTGGAACTCTTAGACCACATCTCTTAATGCAGCGTTGGGCAGTAATCCATTCAAAGTAATACATTACCTTGTAATTACGATTATTTCGCAATGCATTACTTTGCAAAAAAAATAATTGCATTAGAAGGTAAACATAATTACTCGTAATTCTATATATAATGATAGCAATTGTGATTAAAATTACTTGTAATTGTAATTATAACAAATCTAATCATGATTATTTGCAATTGTGATTATAGAAAATGTAATCATAATTGCATTTTGCCCAACTATGTATTAATGTTTAGAAAGAAGACAGCACCGTTTTAAAAACCATGAAATACTTTATTTTAAGGATAAAAATTCAATTTCGAGAAAGATTTGAACGTAGGAAAGATAATTTGTCAAGAGTGTCATCACGCAAACTAGAACGTATCTTATTGCATAGGTATCCAGAGGAGGAGAAGACTCTTTCCGATTCCACAGACGTTGGAGAAATTGTCAGCAAGTATTGATACACACTCTCTAAATGGGGTCCTAGTTTGCCTGACTGAGCAGCAATATTGAGTTCGTGGTTAATCATAGTTGAGTAGGATGCGGAGTCTGGTGTAGGTATTGCAATTGAAGTTGAAAAGGCAGCCTCAATAGCTTCTTGCAATCGGCGCTCAATTGTAAGATGGTCATTCGATTGTGATGGCTCATGGGGTTCTTGTAAACTCCGAGGAAGTTGCGAATTATCAGCCTGAATTCTTACTTCGGCCATTTGTTCCTGTAAAGGTTTAAGACGCAAAAGCAATTTCACGCTAAAGTCTTTGACCATCTTCTTTTTTTCTAACTGTGCTTGCGGTTTGTGCAGATATTGGAGGACTAAAAATGTTTTATTGCATCGCTCTTCTAAAATTCTCTTTTGAAAAGATTTTTGCATATCTTTGCTGAGATAATGAGATTGTGCTTGCAGCTCCTCTGCAATGCAGCTGTATAAACAAAACGTCAAAAGTGTGCTATCTCATCATCTGTTTGATTACCAAAATGCTAGATAAGAAAAATATATTTTTGCGCTGGTTTTCATGCACAAACCAGTAATCCCGGGATTTTTCGAGCAGAATCCTGGGATTTCGGGATCATTATTTGGCTCCGGGATCCCGGGATTGGAGGCCCTAGGAACTAGGGATAAGCAAAAATATATATATATTTCTATTGAATGCAGGTCGTAGTAACTTCGTAGCACCTAATGATGGATACTATCAGTACAATAAAAGAAAATGGGTAACAAACAAGATTCAAAACAGCGACAATTTGCTTCCCAAAATATTCATAAAACAGAAAGGTTTTTCTTACTTGAGCTCGATTGGATGAGCTTCAATCTTACAGATAGATGTATTCTCTTGGCCTTTTAAAATGGATTAGCACATACTTAGACATTGTCAATTAAAATAATTTTATTGAAATATCTTTAGTACATGCAAAAGTGTACAGTCTGCACTGTTTGAAAAATATATAATTATATATATATGTGTATGATACTATGTACAATGAATATGGCGCCTCTTCCACCGCTGCATAGTCTCCAGAAACACCACGCAATTCGCAATTTACGAAGAATATGTAGATCGCGTGCTTCGCCGCTGAGGAGCACATACCTAGATGAGAACAAAGAATGCAGACTTGAAATAAATGGTTTGGGCTCATACAGACTCTACTCTATGACCAGATATTTGGTCCTAGAGGCTTGCTGAGAAATCAAGAAAAGGGTATTCGAGGCCAAATTTGTGCAAATACGCTGTTAATGTGAAAGGAAACCTATAGGATCGAATTTTCGGGCATGGAGGTACAGCCTACACCACGATGACGAGGGCTAACAGCCCGGAACGCGTTCGTCGTTGGCTTTTATTGATTTATTAAGAAAATGGGTTAGCCAAATATATCAGAACAAATTAAATTAACCTTCAGTTGATTTTTGTACCACTAGATGGCGATCTGCCATCCTTTTTGCTTATGTGAGCGATCAGAATATGACTTTTTTGTTTTTAATATATATATATAACCATCCTGAATACCATCCTTTTTTCTGCAACTTTAAAATATAAAAATAATTAAATATTTATTTGTTTTCACGAACTAAAATTCCTATTCTCTCGAGATTTTTCTAGATTTACGTAATTACTGATAATAGACAGAGCGCATTGCTTAATTTATTTATTATTATATATATATATTAATATGAAATATTAAATTAATTTCTCCAAATATAGAAATAAAATTCCTCGTTATAGATTAAACAAAAGAAAATTTCCTTTAAACATCAATATTATAATAATTCTCTCTGTTATTTCTCTCTCTGTTTATTTAAAATATACTTTGTTTTATTTCGGAGAGAGAAAAGATTTAGTTAATCATATTTTGCTATTTTAATATTTTTCTTATTATCAAAATTAATTTTGTTTTCTTGCATATTATATTTTTGAATATTCAATTTTGGGAAACAGAATTGTGTATTATTTAAATAATATAAATTCTGGCTTGTCCAACCGACAAATTCCATTAAACATCTTTTCTAGGATGTTCTCTTATAAAAAAAGTCCAGGTTAAACAATTATGGATTTAAGAATCTACGTATGTACTAATGTACTATACGTGCACCAGAATGGCATTATCGTTAGAAATACAAGGTGTTGACTATCTTTTTATAAGCTTCTAAAGTAGATCCTGGGCCCACTGTTGAGCCTGCCCGTGGAAGAGTTCTTTTAGTCTCTGGCGACATCGGGAGCCTTCGCGGCAATTCGATGGGACACAGAAGACCTGTAAATTTCTGATTTCCCGGTCATTGGGGTCGTGCTCATGCCACGTGGATCCACTGCAGCACTGATTCCGAAAAAATAATTTTTCAAATCATTTCCACCTCTCTCCTATCTCCGCTAATTTTTCATCATTGGCGAAATCTCAAAATCCTAGCGCAGCGGTGCCCAAAAAACTGAATTTTGAGAAAAAAAAATATTTTAAAATATAAACCTTATTTGAAAAACATTCTACAACCGCAACTATAGAAAAAAAATCCCAATCTATATTTTTTGATTGACAAATATTTTTATTTGGAAAACCTTTTAAATGCTGAAAATATATTTTCAACAAATAAGTATGAAATATTTATTCTTCTCCAAATTCGCTGAAATCTAATTTTACTTCTCAAGGAGAAAAAAATATATATATATTATAACACGACATTTTTAAACATAAAAAATCTTCCAAAAAGTACTGGAGTATTTTGAGAAATGTCATTTGATTCCAATCCCAATAAATGGGAATCCTCTATTTGTACCTTTGGTGTGAGTACAATTTCTGTAGAGGGCGGAAACATTCTAATGGGCTTGCTAACACAAATGGGGACCGAAGAAAGGCTGGGATAAGCTTTCGTCTTCTCATTCTCAAAATGAATAAAGATACTTTCTTGTCCACTAGGTGAGAGAAATCGCTCTAAAATGTTAGCAACAAAAAAAGGTATACAATTTCATATGCAATACCATTTTCTTCAAAACGAAATATAAATCCATACAACTCTTGGAATAAATAGTTGAAATAGAAAATTAAAAACCTTCGAGAGGGTTTTGAAAATGTAGAGCTAACCTCTAAATGTTTCATATCTTAAATTCTTGTTGTATAAAATAGCAGTAAAATAAATTAAATTGTTCTAATGCTTTGAGGGTTCACTTTTTGAAAGATAAATTATGTTATGTACATTATAAAAATTATCTGAAGCCGAAATTCCTCTATTAAAAATATTATAAAATAATTCATGCAGAATAGTGAAAGAATTCTTTGAGCCCTCCCCGAAAACAAGTTAAATTCCCTTTTAAAATTTGCTATCTCGAATTTTATTCAATTTTATTCAAACCACAAACCTAACTAATGTGACTATAGATCACGATGGATATTTCAATTGAAACTGTTTATAAACAGTAAGGACTCATATATAAAATTTAGAAAATTCTGTAAATAAATTGTGTAATTTCTTGGTTAAAAAGCTGTAATTGCTGAACTATGTATTTGTATTTATTCCATTAGTTGTTCCTGTTGGGTAAAAAATCAGATTCGTAGAAGAAGAAATATACTTTATTACTTAAAGGTATATAACAATAAAAGAAGGTCAAGAGATAAAACTATATGTACACCAGCAGCTCACATCAGCCTGCCTTATCTAATTAACCGCTAGCCAACCAACAATTCAACAAAGCCGTGCTATATAGGCAGAGATGTCAATTTGCATAGACAATACTATTACAATATG
This sequence comes from Cordylochernes scorpioides, assembly GCA_030710605.1. NCBI lineage: Eukaryota > Metazoa > Arthropoda > Arachnida > Pseudoscorpiones > Chernetidae > Cordylochernes > Cordylochernes scorpioides. The sequence goes on from CP092866.1 coordinate 52,350,070, forward strand.
CAAACCACAAGAGTATTCTATCGTAGAAACATCCAGAATTGCCACTTTCAACCGTTCCTAGGTAAGATGTAAAATCATGCATAATTTTAATGTCCTTTATTTTCTTCTTTAAACTTCTACTCAAACCTTGTAATTCACCAATTGTCTATTTAAAATAGTCTCTGAATTTACTCATGTTGCTTGACGCAAGCATCCCTTGTGTGGATATAGCGTCTGATTTGATGATAAAAAATAATAATAGGTAGCGAGCTTTTTTGATATTCTTAAAAAAACAATAGATAATTTTAATATTGATGTTTTTGAGGGTGCTTATTCACAAGCAATTATAAAAGTAGCAGACACACAAGTTACATTCCTCGGAAGATTATCTTCAAGTTGATCTTTTCCTAAAGAATTGTGAGGATTTAGTTGAAGAATTCCTGAGCCCCGACCTACTTGTGAAGAATTTTAAATTCTTCACAATATTTTCTCTAGAAGTGTATAAATAGATCCATCTTTTTCTATCTCAAATTTCATATGAAACTAGAATAATTATTTGTAATGCAATTGGAAATGATATTCCATTAAACACATTAATATATTATAGACCTTGTTTTATAAAAAAAATAAGTTTTGAATTGTTCAGTTTATTGAAAGCGCTGTTGAGGTTAGTATTGATAAATGTATATTCCCCTTGAAGTGCTAATTTATTCTTACACTTTTGTAGTTTATATTTAAGTCAAGATACCAAATTAAACAATGATAAACTCTTTTATTTTTGTGAAATTTTGATCAACGGATAGATTTGATATTCAATTTATTCAGTATGAAGAATAAAATATTACGATATAAACCTTTCAAGAAACTCTGAAATGAGAACGAAATAGAGACATATTTTTAACGAGAGAATAAAACAATTTCATAGAAATAAAATATAAGTTTTAATGAAATAATTTTAAAAAAGATCATCAATGAAGCCTAGAGGTAGGAGGTATCCAGGAATTATTGTTTGGAGAAAGATTCTTTGTCAGTGGGGAGAGGTATTCCGGCTGATGTCTGTAATTAGGTATGAATTTACCTAAATTTTATTAAATAATATATAAATTCATATTTACATTTAATATTTATTTATTCACCCTAGCGCCCCTCACCTCTCAGGCAGATGCGATAGAATTCGTTTTCTTTGACGCTGCCAAACCAGCTTCCACCCAATGTTGTTTGATTTCTGGCGTGTAGTGGTAGACCTATGTCTCATCCATGGTGACAAATCTACGAACAAAATGGTCGTATCCTCTCGAATAGGTCCAAACATTGCTGTGAATGTTGTTTGCGCATTTGATTTTGATCTGCATTCAGCAAATACGCAGAGAATTTTCATCTCTAATTGTTCATGCAAGATGCACCCTTTTTTTCGATATTATCACGGCCTCAGCTATCTCACACACTCAGCTATCTCGTCCAACACGATATTGTATACCTTTAAGATAGTTAGTTACCTGTGTGGTAGCAGTTTTTAGCCGTGTTCACAATTTAATGAAACAAGCGTGAGTCGTGTAATACAAAGGCTCGTTTACACAAACAATTTGAGTAAAAAGTTGAAACTTGTCTAAAGAATTAATGATATGTGTTCACAGGGAGAAAACGTAAATTTATTACGATTGGAATACCATCTCTGTTTCAGGTCGAGAACTTTTTACCTCTCTTACCCTCATGGGTAATACAAATATATATATCCGGACATTTTATTTATGTAGGAAGAATAACATAAAAAAAACAACAGATAAATCCTCACAATGGAATGAAAGAAATAGAAAAAGGTTTCGGCCATAAAATCATTAAATAATATTTAGGACACGAAAGAAATTTAACAAAAGAATTGATTTCGAAATGTTTGAAATTCAACTGACGATTTAACGGATGATGGAGAATTTGAAGATTTCTGAAAACTTGATTTTTTTGTGAGATGTTTTTTTTTTTAATTCCTTATAGGGAATATAATGGAAATATAAAAATAATAGTTTAATATATTACAATGAAAGTAGTAATTTGATTTTGGAATAATATAAAATGGATTTAGGTATTCATTTGGACATATTTATTATTCAAAATTTATCATTATATATATGTATGTTATATAAAAATGAATGGAGATTTTCTGTTGTATTTTGGAATTAGATTGATAGAATTATTAGCTGTTGCTTGATTTTGGTATACATGAGTATTTTTCGTGGGAATAATAAAATAGTTTTGATCAGAGATTTCTTTATTTGAGCTAAGGAATATATATGAAAAACATAATTTGGTGAAAGTACCGCCTGGCTTAAGGCGAGTAGAACAAAGAGAACAAAATATTATTTACATAATGTACAAAGGATTTGAGCCGGCCATTGGGATAAAACAACAACGAGTTTTTATAGGGAAAGAGTGACCACTGGCGGTCGATTTAACAGAGTATTTGAATCTATGGAATATAATTTTATATAAAATAATATTTTAATATAACATATATAAATATATATATTAAAAATTGAGGAATCTTTATTTAAAATTATACGTTTAATTTTATTTAAAACGATACGTTTATTTTATTGCTAAAGGTGCATATGATTATAAAAATCAATTTTTTAAGCACATTTTAAAATATAAAATATTCAATTATACAAATTACAACAACTCGACATACCAGTTCTATTTAAAAAAAACGAGACACAAAAAAAAAAGGAAAGGAAAAAAAGGACAAAGAAGACAATTCCTGAGCGTGATAATGGGAAATTTTTTGTAAACTTGACGCCGCATAGAGAGTTGAGTTTAAAATGGGTATGGTGTGAACAACAAAGGCGACTTCTGATTTACAATATGTTTATAAGGTAATTTCATAGCTTTCTTAACGTTGTACACTTGAATTGAATCAGAACAAAGGGTATTTTCTGTAGGGAAGACAATAGAATAAGCTTTATATATGTTACAAATATATATAATCATATTTATATTGGCTATCAAATTTTGCTAAACTGATAACTTTAATAGATGTTACTTTAAATTTTGAGGTTGACACACACACACGATAATTTGGGTGTTAAAATAATTAATATACAGGGTGATCCAAAAGTCCCGCACTATTTTAAAAATTAATAACTCCGCGAATATTTGCGCTAGAGCAATGCGGTAAACACCATTGTGTTCAGGATGCAATGGGATTTTTTATGGCAAATAATGAAAAATTCTAAATTGATTTTAGTTACAATTTTATTCGCCAGATGGCGCACTACCAGAATCAGAGATTCAGCGGCCAAATTGATTGATAAATTGAAAAATATAACTGATCGACACGTATTTTTCCTTTTTGAATACCAGGAAAGAACCCTAATAATATCAAATAACAAATTAATAAAACACTACTTCGCCAAAAGTATGAAGAATTGGTTAACGATTTTTAAATACAATCAGAGATATGTAAAATAGGTAAATGCAAATTAAAACATGTAGCAAAAAAAAATTGATATTTTAGATACGGTTTGTTTCCGAAGATAATAAATTTCTAATATTTTTAATTCAACTCTCTCTCATACTGTACCCAATTTTAAAAAATGTGTCCCCTCAAATAAAAATATTTTTCAAATCGACCTTTTGCGTTGAAAAACGTGGTAGTAAAATCATTTTGTATTTTTTTTTTCACAAAATTTCTAAAGTTATTGGTGTACAGATAATATTCCTTATGCTATTTCTTCTAATGAGCGAAAAGCGAAAAACTAAACATAAGGGGAAAAATTGTGTGTACCAGTGTTATTCGAGAAGTTATAACACTCTGGTTTGCACGACATAATAGGTGAGCAAATGACAAACATATGGTATATGGTAGATAATATAATACATGGCAGCTTATATAACACATGAGGTAACTGCCTTCTCTTTTGTATTAGGTCACAATCCTTGCTCAATGTGGCACCCTTCAGTCTCAATCACCGCCTGCAGACGACAAATGACAGAATGGACAGCATTAAATAACATATCTGTTGAAATTGATAAAAACGTGCCATCTGATAGAAGCCTTCAACATGGCCAATGTGGTAGGCCAGCATCGATAAACACACGATTTAATGTACCCCCATGAACAAATATCGCAAGGCGTCAAGTCTGGTGATCTGGGAGGCCACTGGTATATAAAGTGGCGACTTATCACACGATTTTCAACGAACGTATCCTTCAGCAATTGTTTGGCACCGCGGGAGATATGAGGAGGTCCTCCAACTTTCATGAATGTTATTTCGCTTAGTGCTTTTTCCCTGCAATATGGGAATACCCTTTTCTCTCAAAAGTTGAACATAACGTTCACCAGTTACAAAAACGGTTTTAAAAGTTCTTCCATTGATTTTTCAAAGAAAAATGGCCCAATGATAAAAGAAGAAGTGAACCCACACAAAACTGTAACTCTAGGCTGATAAAGTGGCATTTCTGTAAAATTCCGAGGGTTCTCTGTTGCCCAAAAGCGGCTGTTTTGAATGTTAAATTCTCCCTTTAGAAAAAAGTGAGCATCATCTGTCCACAGAACATTCGACAGCCAGTTTTCATCAATATTAATTTTCCGGAAAACCCAGCTAATTTTTGACGCATTTCAAAATCGCCAACTTTCAGCTCGTTAAATCTTTGAATTTTGTTTGGGTACACACAATAGAGACATTAAGTGAAGCCACTTCGGATATCACAATCATACTCGGCGATTTTAACGCCAAAAGTTCAACTTGGGGATCATCTGTCCAAGATAACAAAGGTCACCGACCTCGACCTTACACCATTAAATAAGGGAGAGAACATCTATCTATCCAAGTCCACAGGCACAGAATCCGCAATAGACATCACAGCGATAAATATCAACATCGCACCCACAACACAATGGAAAATCCTGAGAGGTGCAATCAGTGACCACAGACCAATTTTAACAACCCTAAACTTCAAAATTGAGAATGTCCAACAGAATAAAAGAACATGGAACTTTAGGAAAGCCGACTTGAAGAAAATTCACAGAAGAGCTTAAAGAACTGCGCAACGAAAAATTGAATTACAGAACGCTTGACAAAAACTTGGAAAACTTCTCTTCGAATATATCAAAAGCTGCAAAAGCATCGATACCTAGAAGGAGACGTTAGACCTGTGGATATTTTACTGGAAGGACCACAACATCGAGGCAATGATTGCAGAGAAAGACAATATCAATCAACTTCTTTAAAAAATAAAACGGAAGAAAAGAGAAAGTAACACATTGAAATTAGTCACAAAATAGAACAAGAAATTTGGATATGCAAACAAGAGAAAATTGGCAGAATTCTGCGAAGAAATGGATCCAAGAAAGGACAGCCAACACTGGAATATGATTAGAGTGTTAGAAAACAATCAAAACCAACACCAATCCTCCAATACTCTAACCTATATGAATAGAACAGCGAGAACGAGAACAAAGAGATGACTAACATAATTGCTGAATATATTTCAAGCACTTCCATACTCAAATATACGAATGAATACAGGACTCTAAAAATAATATAAACATGTTAGTTAAACAAGCAAGAAACTTCCATCAACAAGATATTTTCTCGAGAGACTTCACACTGAATGAGCTAAACTCATCAATAAAAAAATCCAAGAGGTCACCAAGAGATAATCTAATCTTTGGTCAAATGATTAAACACTTTGAAGACAAAGCTAATAAACAACTCCTACGAATACTGAACATTTCATGGTAAACTGGTAAACTACCAAAGAATTGGAAGATATCAATTACTGTGCCAATACTGAAACCAAACAAAGATGCCAAGGAATCCAAGAACTATCGGCCAATTGCTCTCACCAGCATACTTTGTAAAATAACAGAACGAATTATCCACTCTAGGCTCATAGTCTGGCTCACTAACAATAATAAAATAAACTTCTACCAAACTGCCTATAGATCCCAGCACTGTACGACTGATCAACTGTTCTACTTCTGTCAATCAATAATAGATTATTTCCGGGAAAAATCGCCAAAGAAGACCACGGCTATATTCCTTCATATGACCTCAGCTTTTGATCGAGTGTGGAGAGAGAAATTACGTGAAAAGCTGCACAACATCGGAGTAAGAGGAGAAACCTTAACCTGGATTGCAGACTTCTTAAGGGGAAGAAGGTTAAAGGTTTGGGTCAATGGAGAATTTTCCCATGAAGGAAGAACATGGGCTGGTGTACCTCAAGGATCTGTGCTCAGTCCTCTACTCAATCTGCTATATATTAACGACATCCATCCTACCTCACTGAAGATTCAAATGTTGCCTGTTATGCAGACGATATAGTCATATGGCACACAAGTAGCAGCATAGAAAAATCGTAAAAAATACTGAACACATCAATGAGAGGACTGGAGAAGTGGGCAATGGAACTCAAAATGACCATAAACCCAATAAAAACAAACCTATGCGTCTTCTCCACTGACAGGGGAAAAGGCATAAATATAACCACAAAATAAGCATAAACAAACAAATAATTGATAAACTAGAAATTCAAAATACCTAGGTGTGATACTGCAGTCCTGGATCTTTCCAGTTGGTCTCGAGGACCACGCCATCACCATCTCCTAAGCGGCGAAGTACGCGATCTACGTATTCATCGTAGATCGCAAAATGCGTGGTTTCGCTGGAGACCCACTGGCGATTCTCCACCAAACTCTGCAGCGCTGGCAGAGGCGCCATATTCATTGTACATAGTGTATATAATGCATATTATCTTTTTTTAAATAGTGCAGACTGTGCACTTTGTATGTATTGACAAGATGCCAATAAATTTATTTTAACTGTCATTGATGAGGAATTGGAATTTTCAAAACACATAATTAGCACCTCAAATAGACCTACCAGAAAACTAAACATTCTGAGATGGCTATGTGGAACAAATTGGGGAGAAAACCCAGAATTCTCAGAATAACATATATCACCTTAATAAGGCCGATAATGGAATATGCAACACCGGTCTGGGCTCCCTCAAGCTCAACACTAAAAGTAAGACTAGACAGTGTTCAAACAAAAGCGGCCAAAATAATCACTGGTGCTGTTTCATCCACCAACAATGAGAAAATTAAGAGAAAATGTGTTCTAGACCTACTCGCTCGAAAGCAGAAGATAAAATAAAAACAACTTGGATCGGCACTTCGGAAACGAAGAATCAGAGGACGAGATCTCTCTGACCACTTGTGGTTTGGTGGATCCGCCCTTTTCTGAGAATGAGGTGAAATTGACGGCTTTCAAGTTCGGGAAAAGGAAATCTCCTGGTCCCGAAGGGATCGATAACACGGTCGTCAAAGCCCTGTTAAGAATGCACCCATCACTTCTTGCCAGGTTTTTCAATAGGTGCCTGAACACTGGTACTTTTCCTGAGGCATGGAAGGTTGCTCGAGTAGTGCTTCTCGAAAAGTCTGGTAGAAAGGGTAATTCTCCTAATGATAATCGTCCGCTTTCTTTACTAGTGTATCTAGGTATGGTCCTGGATAGCCTACTAGCTCAGCGACTGAAGCACTGGCTAGAGAGTAATGAGCTCCTTTCCTCTTTCCAACATGGTTTTAGGGAAGGGAACTCCACAACCACGGCTCTGAACGAGGTGTTAGAGGGGGTTGAGATGGGCTTAAATAAGGGTGCTTGGGTTCTTCTTGTGACCCTGGACATTGATGGCGCGTTCAACTCCATGAGCTGGAACAAGCTGATGAAATTTGATGGACATGGGTTGTCCTGATAATTTGTGCAGCTTGGTTCGTGACTTCCTGAGGGATAGACAGGTTAGCCTCAGTTTTGGTGGGCGGAAGTTGAAAAGAAACTGTGCTAGGGGTTGCCCCCAGGGCTCTTGCTGCGGACCTATTCTGTGGAATAACCTGGTAAACACCGTTTTCCAGGAGGAGCTACCTGAGGGAGCCTGGCTGGTTCTCTATGCTGACGACCAGTTCCTCATCATTGAGGCTGCTTCGAGAGCTAGGGCTGAGAAGTGTGTTGAAGCTTCTCTCCAAATTCTCTCGAACTGGGCCCATGACTCTGGCCTTAAGTTCAATGTCTCAAAAACTAAAGCCCTTAGCTTTAAGCCTAGGGACATAAGAAATAAAAGGAAAGGGATCAAATGGGAGCACAAGCCGGCTATCCGGATGAAAGGACGGAGGGTAGCGTTGGTCAATAGAATGACCATCCTGGGGGTGGTCATTGAAGACAAGATGGGTTGGCAATACCAGGCGGAGGAGATGGTGGCGAGAGGCAGGGAGACGTTGTGCAGGCCTGTCCTGGTTGGCTCTCAATAGGGGAGGGGAGAAGGAGGGTACTATTTTTAGGAACCTCTGCCTCTCCTGTGTCGAGCCAATCCTGCTATAACAGCGATCAGAAGGTAGCAAAAACTCTAGAGAGCGTGCAGAGGACAGCGGCACTCAGAATCACAGGGGGATATCGCACTACCAGCAGTGAGGCCTTTTTGGTCCTCGCTGGGCTTATTCCCCTGGGATTGAAACTAGAGGAGGAGACCATCAGACAGAAGATCTGGGAGAACAGGGAAGATGCCCTAGGACTTGAAGCGGGTGCCCTGGAATGGAAGAGGGACCCAAGGAAGCCTCCGCAGTGGTTGCCAAAGTGGAATTGGAGTCCTGGAGGGCCGACAGGGATTGGCACGGAGGTTTTCACTGATGGTAGTAAGTCTGGAACCAATACTGGAGCTGGAGTAGTGATTTTCACTAAGGGAGAGCTGATCTTCCAAGAAAGCTTAACACTCAGAGTGGACGAATTGGTCTTTTCAGCCGAGCTGGTTGCGATCAGGGTAGCCCTCAGAGTGTGTGCCGAGAAGAACTTCAGAGCCCGGACCGCCTCTAATCAGATTATATGTCGGCCCTCGTTGCAATCAATCTGGTGAAAGGGCAACTCGCGCATTAAATAATCCAGGAGCTGGAGATGATAACGCGGGCTCCGGAGCTCCATTGGGTTAGGGGACACAGCCTCATCGAAGGTAATGAGTTCGCAGACAGGCTCGCTAAGGCAGGATGCTTTAGAGGTAGATCACTGAGGACCCCAGTGACCAAGAAATAAGTTTATAGGAGGATCAGGGGGCACGCCCAGGACTTATGGTTGGACATATGGAGGAACAGTGTGAAGGGGAGAGAAGTATTCAATTGGGTAACAAGACCCAAGTACCTCTGTAAGGTAATGTCCCACAAATTCATTAGGGTAGTTCGGGACATGGGCACTTCCCCAAGTCTCCACAGATTTAAAATAAGAATAAACCCTGATTGTGTCTATGAAGAAAGGGATGTGGATGCACGCCACTACGTCTTGGAATGTCCAAGGGTAGTGGGCGTGCAGGAAGAGAGAAAGAGGGCGAGGGGCGCGATCGAGAGTAAGCTGCTGAGAAACCACAGAAAGCCTTTTGAGAAAGCCCACGACGTGGCAGCTGAGCTTTTCCTCATCTGTGAGTAAACAGAGTCGACCGGGGGCCGCCTCCCCGCGGTCCCTGCTGGACACAGTAGATAGTTTCCTCTTTTGCTGTGTTTAAAGGCCACCGGTATAGATATCCTTCCAGACACGTTGTCTGGGAGGTGGTGTTTCCAGGTACAATGTCCAAGCTCTAGCCCTGACACCGTTACTTGGTTTATGAGTTGAACAGAATAGCAGCGAAGGGCATGCTTCTAGGGTGTACCAACTGTGCTTAGGTGGGATCCTCCAGTTCTAGTTTATTTTTGTTTTGGCTACTGTTTCTATTTCTTTAAAAGTAAGTTTATTTTTCTGTAGCAAGGGTTCTTTTGTGCCTTTTTTCGCTAGCGCATCAGCAGCTTCATTGCCTTCAATGCTAACATGTAAGGGTATCCATTGAAGGTGAATTTTTGAGGAATTGAGAGTTTTTGGAGATAACCAATTATGTTCCTGCTTACTTTGTCTCTAAGTTCTCTTGTGTGACTCAAGTGTTGTATGGCACTTCTACTATCAGTAAGAATCCATATATCGTGATGTTTAGTGTTTCTGAAGGATTGTAAGGCTTCATAGATGGCTATAAGTTCTGATCTGAAGACAGTAAAAAACTGGGTTTCTTCCGTTTATTTTCTCATTGCCATTTGTGGTTTTAATGAGAGAGTCACTGTCAGTGTGTCTCAACTCGTCTCTGCTACCATCGGTATAGATAGTTATTGCATTTTTAGGAATTTTATTGAATATTTCTAATGATAATTGTTTTAAGTATTCTGGATTTTGGTATTGTTTGTTGGTGGGTTCATTTAAAGTGGCATTAAAAAATAACATTTTGTTAGTGATTCGCATGGAGATATTTTTTCTGCTAAATAATATTTTTCCACTTTATATTTTAAAAATCCATTTCTTTCGGCCAGGTGGAGAAGGCCTTCTTTTTTGAGTCTTATATTGGATTCCCAATTAAGTATGTAATTGAAAGTTCTTTGTTTGTTTTCATAACTCTTGATTTTGTTTATATATTTTGGCAGATTGTAGCTTCTTCTATCCTTTAAGGGCATAATGTCTGCCTCGTAAAGTACAATATTATTAGGGCAGGTATTTCGAAGACCTGTAATAATTCTAGCTGCATTTAGTTGTATCCTTTCCAGTGATTCTAGATTTGTTTCAGATGCTGTACCATAGATTTGATATCCATATTCTAAGATAGGTCTCATTAGAGATGTGTAAGTTAATTTTAGTGTTGTTGCTTCAGCTCCCCACTCTTCCTGAAATACATTTCAAGATTTTTAGTCGGTCTCTTCCTTTTCTAACAACTCCTTCAATATTTATTTATTTATTTATCAAATCAGACGCGATATCCCTACAAGGAATGCTTGCGTCAATAACAACACTAAATTCAGATACTATATTACAAAAAAAAAAATTATAATTACAAGATTTGAAAAGATAAGAAAGAGGACATTAAAATCATTCTTGATTTTACATCACAACCAACAAAATAAACAAACCAAAAATATACAAATAGGTAATAATTAAGGTTTTTTTAACCAAGAGAGAAAATCATAGATATATTTACAGAATTTTCTAAATTTAAAATACGAGTCCTTACTATTTACAAACATAAAAAGATCCTTGTATTCGATGTTTTCCCGGTTTCTGTAGTTCTGGAAGATTGGGCACTCAAGAAGCAGATGACTGGAATCCTGCTTTCTCTTTCCACATAAACATCCCGGATCGTCTATAGCTCCTATTCGAAACAGAAAATCTCCGAAATTTCCATGACCAGTAACGAATTACACATTGTAAAAGTCAGGGCGGAAATATTTTGGAATGCCCAAAGGGAAAAAGAGACGAAAGTGATCACTTGTATTAGAAAACATATCTTCCATTCTTGTTCTTAAAAATCCATTTATTATTGAAGGAGAATGTGGACTGAACGTTCGTTTATGTTTACTGGAGTTAATGTCTGGATCTAGGGTGTAGCCGAGATATTTAGGATGTTTATTATATTGCAATTGTTGTTCTTTCAGAATAATATTTGGTCATTTTTTGTATAGTTTCTTATCGGTAGTAAAAAGACAGGTTTCAGATTTTTGGGGGTTAAATTCTAATTTATGTTTATTAGCAAATTTTTCTAGGTGGAGAAGAGTCTTGTTCAAATCTCTTTCAGCTTTTTTCCAGTTAGTGTTGCTGCTCCATAGAATAATGTCATCAGCGAAAAGTTCAATATTGGTTTTATGTGAAAATTTTTCTTCTATGCTCGCAATAAATAGGGTGAAGAGATTTGGGCTAAGGACTGATCCTTGTGGTAATCCTTGATACAATTTGAAGGTTTTAGATAGAGTGCCATTATATTTGAGCCTGATGTATCTATTTTCATCCAAATGATAGCTTTTCCATCAATTTTGAAATGTTTGTATAATTTTGTAATTAACTTGTTTTTCCATACCCCTTATCAAAAGCTTGTGTAAGGTCTAAAAAAGCAGCTATTGTGTGGTTAGTTGGTTTTCTGTTTGTGCATCTTTTACCTTTTGTGTGAAAAATAAGAGTTGGTCTATTATCCCATGTCCTTTCCTAAATCCATATTGTTCTTCTGGTAAGAGATTTCTTGTGTCGGGGTGGTAGGTGAGTCGTCTAAGTATAATTTTTTTCCATTAATTTTCAGCAAATACTTGTGAGGGAGATAGGTCGGTAAGTTTTTGGGTCATCAGCAGATTTGTCAAGTTTTTAAATGGGAATTATTGTTGCATTTTTACAGTCTTGAGGAAATTTTCCAGTTTTCCAGGAGTTATTGAAAATATTAAGAAGTCTTTCTTTGCCAATTTTGCCCAAGTTTGATATCATTCGGCCATGGATTCCATCTAGCCCAGGAGTCTTGTTTAGGTCAGTGTTTTCTAATGCATAAGCTAGCTCTTTCATATTGATTTTTTTCATGAAAAATATTATGAGTGCTGGTGACATTTTTACAGTCATGAATAATCATTCGGGCCTTTGTTTCAACCTTGATTTTACTACTTATTTGAAATGAATTACCTAAAAGATTGGAAGCAATTTTGTCATTAGTTGCTGGTGTACCATCTGTATTCTTAATCATATTAGTTTTTTCGGTTTGTGACTGGGATCTATCAATTTGTTTTGCCAAATTCCAAAGTTTTGTATTTGGGTTTCTTGGGTTCAGGTTTTCACAAGTTTGTTTCCATTTTCCCTTTTCACATTTACGTATAATCTTTTTATTTTTGCATTCACAATGTTCAGTTCAGTTCTACAATTTGTTTGGTTTTGGGTGCTCTTTTTTGTAGTTCATTTCTTTTAGTTATGAGTGTTTGAATATTTTTTGCCTGGTGTGTATAATTTGGAATCTATTTCTTAATATTACCTCTTGGTATTGAAACTGTGGCTGCTTTAATAATGGTGTTTTCGAAAGATATCCAATTAGCCTTTTTGAAGTCCCAGAATTTTTTTTAATTGAGCTGGTTTTGGTCTTGGTGCTAATTTCTATCAAATTAGGCAAATGATCACTTCCAATACTTTTTAATATTTGCTATTTGCATTTGTGGAAAATGTCAGGAGAGTAAAAACTTATATCAAGGGCTTGTGCAGTATTATAGCTGTAGGAATTATGGGTAGGATTCCCATCATTTAAGCACATGATGGCATTGTCGTCAAATATGTTTGAAAGTATTTTGCCTCTTGGGTTTGGCGTGGAACATCCCCATAGTTGATGTTTGGCATTAAGGTCACCTACAATAAGAGTTGTCTGTAAGAAATTGAGCCATTGTTCCATCGTCAATAAGTGTATTGTTTGGAGGGTGATACATATTGTATATGTTGATGACTTTGTTTTGATTGAGGTAGACTTTGATATCTTGGGCTTCGAGGTCTAATGTGTTTGAAATATTAACGGCTATGTCCTCATAGTACAAATTATTGATTAAAAATGCTAGGCCACCCCCTTTAACAGCATATACAGATGGATCTTCAGACCTTACCCTGAGTTATGGAGGGGCCGGAATTAACATAATACTGCAAGATGGAACACACATCAAAATCAAAGAAGGAACAGGACAGATTTCGTCAAACTTCACTTGTGAACTGACAGCTATCTGGAAAGCCCTTGATGTATGCCTTAACCAACCATCCCTGCATCAAGCAGAAGGAAATTTAATATACAGCGACTCCATATCCGCTCTAGAAGCAATTCAGAAGGGCAATACTAAAATCACACAGAAAATACACTCGTTACTTACCCAACTGGAACCATTGGAGTATAACTGCATTATATAATGGATCCCTGCCCATGCTGGGATCGGGGGTAATGAAATGGCATTTGAATTGGCAAAGGAAGCCAGAAAGTTGAGCCAAAGGAAAGAACAAATGTCATTATTTGACGCTGATTCTTTGTCAAAATACAAGATATTAAACAATAAATAAGAAAAGATCAAAATGCGAAATAAACTCTGATAGAAAAATGACAAAAACTATAACATGACTTAGAAAAAAACACTATAAAGGAATGACAATACATCCAGATGGCACAATAACCTATAGGGCATGCAACAATTGTCCTGGTGTGGAACTTACACCTACCCACATATTCTCATAGCCAGCAATGGCCGCAGCCTTTCAGAAATTTGACATAGACCCAAAGCAGCAGCTTTACACACCCAAGATAGTGGACATTGCTGCTGCTGTGATGGAGATGCATGGATACATCTGAGGCTCTTTATTGGACACGACAACAACAACGGCATTCCAGGGTGAAATAAATTATCAGAGATAGATACATATTTTTCAAATGAATTAAAATAAATATAATCGATACTGAGAGAGAGTGGAATTAAAAATATTAGAAATTTATTAACTTCGGAAACACAAACCGTATCTAAAATATCAATCTTTTTTGCTACATGTTTTAATTTGCATTTACCTATTTTACATATCTCTGATTGTATTTAAAAATTGTTAACCAATTCTTCATACTTTTGGCGAAGTGGTGTTTTATTAATTTGTTATTTGATGTTATTAGGGTTCTTTCCTGGTATTCAAAAAGGAAAAATACGTGTCGATCAGTTATATTTTTCAATTTATCAAACAATTTGGCCGCTGAATCTCTGATTCTGGTAGTGCGCCATCTGGCGAATAAAATTGTAACTAAAATCAATTTAGAATTTTTCATTATTTGCCATAAAAAATCCCATTGCATCCTGAACACAATGGTGTTTACCGCATTGCTCTAGCGCAAATATTCGCGGAGTTATTAATTTTTAAAATAGTGCGGGACTTTTGGATCACCCTGTACTTAATTATAAGGGATGTTTTCAAACATATAATATTGTGGCGAAGAAATAATTTATTATTTAATCTAATATTATTCAATGAAAATATTCAACAGATTATAAAAATATATATTACTCTGTATTTGTGAATTCATCTTTAAAATATTTCTTAGCTTGCTTGTTCAAGATTCCCTAGCTGTAGATTGTTTGGTTAATTGGTTAATATTTGTCGACTGGTCGTGGTGATGTTATCAATAAAAATCAAAGACTTGAATTCTACGCCACAATATTAATGAAGATTCTTCTCTGTTTTTGCATTTTGATATATTATCAATAAGGAATCAAATTCCTGCCTCCAGCTATGAATTAGCATCTCTTTGAAAATTTATCCTCTATGATTATTATTTTGCAAACCGTTAAATTACTCATTTGCATGTTTCTTTGCTATAGATATGTAAATAATATGTGTATATATATTCACTTCAGCCATTAGTATCTACGTTCATAGTGTCGTATTTATACTTTAGCTTGCCTGTTGAAGGGTTTTTGCCCGAAAGCTTGCGTCGTTAAATAATTAAAGAAACTTGTCTTCTTTCATTTTATTAAATCGCTACATATCTTACTAAGAAGAATCTTTTATATCTAAGGAATCAAGGTTTCTTTACTCATTTCTTTAATTTCTCGATCTTTCGGGCTAACATGTCTTTCAACACGGGGATCCAGATCTGGTTTCGAACTGTTGACCCTCGTCAACTTGGTGCAGGCTGTACCTCCACGACCAAAAATATTTTGCTCTCAGAGGCTTCTTGAGAAATCAAGTAAAGGGTATTCAAGGCTAAACTTCCGTAAATATGCTTATTTTTTAAAATTTTAAATTGTTATTTTTATATATTTATGTATATTAAGAAAAGGGTATCTCCTGGTTTTGAATTTTGATTAATTAATGAAGTGTATTTGGATATTTCTTGTATAATAAAAAATCTGATTTTAATTTATATTTGTTCCGAGAGATGGCGTAAGCAATCTGAAACCTTTAGTTGCACGATCTGGAGAGAGATGCCTTTTCCATCATTCATCAACCTGATCCATGTACATTCTAACGTTTGTACCTTTTTTCATACACATATATATGTTTGATTAAAAAGGCATATATTGGATCAAAATATCATTTATTTTACCAATATTTCAGTTGGCTGAACGCCAACCTTTATCAAAGTGTTATAACATTCAAAAAAAAATAAAATGTTATAACACTTAGATAAAAGTTGGCGTTCAGCCAACTGAAATATTGGTAAAATAAATGATATTTTGATCCAATATAATGCTTTTTTATTGAAGATTAATTTATGGATTGCTCTATTTTCAAAACATATACCATATTTTGTATGTGTATGGTATGTGTATTTGAAAACAGCAATCAAGATTACATTCAATATAAAGTCATCATTCAAATTACGACATTCCGAATCCTAATCTGCATTTGTGTTATACTCATATTTATATTTATACCATTCAAACACTATATTTTAATTCTTTGTTTAAAATTGTGTGTATTTATGATATTTTCCATTATATTTATATTTAATGCATTGGTTTTTTTTCATAGGTTTCAAATATTATAAAATTCATAGTTGTTGTATATGGAATTTAGTTATAATTTCATGTCTAACAAAGCTTTTGTGTTCTCCAAACGATGTTTGGCGTGAAGGCATACGAAATAAAGATATTTATGATAAGATTGAAAAAACACCCTTATATAAATTATTTTATAATCAACCTATTTTTTAAAAACTATTTGTAATTCAATAAACGTTTGTTAATAAAAGTCTCTTATTTGCTGCTGATTTACAAATTGAGAATCAATGAAATACAACCAATTCGGTGAATTCTGCCTTTATATATAGCAGCATCAATATTAGCGACTTAATTTCATATATGTAGAAAGTGGTGAAAGTAAATACTGTCCTCAAAGCTTATGTCCATAGTTATCTAAAATACCCATTCCAAGAATCTAGCAACAGTATCACTATAAAAGGAAATTTCAAAAATGCAATATAACAGCGGTATAGTAGATTAAACTGGCGAAACCGCTGGGAGGGTTCACCACTGATGAGCCAGGCCCTCCCATTAATTTTTCCACTGCAGTAAGGGCAGTAGAAATTGTTAATTTTCAAAAAAATCTTACGCTTTTAAAATAATTTCGAATTTAAATACATCTCTATTTATCGGTAACCATTGTTATAGGTTCAATATAATCGAACAAACAAAGAATAAACATATTACTGTATTTGTGTTAACACTAATGTATTTGAAAATTAAAAAAACAACAGATGCTCTCTATATTGCGATAAGAATATATATTGAAAGAGACTTATTCATTAGTTGAAAGTTTCCTAATGGTTTTGCCAATTTAATCTACCAAAAAATTATATTATCACATTAGATTGTAATATTTTATGTTCGGTTATTTAGAAGGGAATAACTATATCTATATTGATAATAGATGCAATCATTTTCAAAGTTAAATCGCTCCCTGATTCAATGTATAAAAGATCAGATATCAAATCAATTACGAAAATTCATTTAATGAAAAGAGAAGATGTATTTAGAGAGGAGAATCCTGGTGAGACATGCCGCATCAGCGTCTTAATGTTACCACCGGCATCAGAGTTTATGGAGAAAACTCCATAAATCTGGATTTGACATTTTTATGGGAACGGCGGCTGTAAAAATCTTGCCGATGGCAAGTTTTGGAGATTAGTTCAACTTGCCAATCGATAGATCGATAATTTGTCCAATGTAATCGAACTTGGGCATCAGTTGAAACACACTCATGAAGATGACTTTCACCTTTTATCATATATATCGGGATTCAAACAATAACTCTGTAAAGTATTAATACACAGTGACCTTTTTTGAAGACACACGAGATAACCAAGTATGAACAAAAAAGCCTCTGTTTCCTTCAAAAAACAGACAACAGGTAACATCAAAGACTTTATACCTCATTAGTGTAGTTCAGTCAGACTTTTATTTATGATATATCATTAAAATTAGGCAAAATAATTCTAGACACTTAGCCACACAAGGTATAAAACTATACAATAGATCCATATACGTGCTAATTAATTCTAATATTTCGTAAATATGTAGACACTTAGTCCAGAAAATTTTATTTTCTCAACGTTTCAACAAAATTCATTTGTCCTCGTCAAGAAAAATAAAAAAAAGTACTTAAGAAGACGTTACAAATTTCATTCAAACCAAGCTTGATCTGCAACATCAATTTTAAAATTAATTCTACATATAAACAATCTTCATCACTTACTGCCAAAATATTTAAAGAATAAAATTCGTTGTTAACTTTAGTATTAAAATGTTTTCAATTATCAGAATAAAAATATCATTGTGACAGGAAAAATAATTCCAACCCCAAAATGAATATAAAATAGTATTAAACCATACTTAATATTCGAAAGTTTAGAATGTGTAATAATAAATTTGAAAAATGATGGTCAAAATGGGAACAAAACTAGGGAATATATATACTGTTTCTATTATTCACACAATTTGTATAGTTTTCTCTTTCTAAAAGTCAACAAAGAGGATGTAGCACACAAAATACGGAACAATTTTTTCTATATTTATATTCAATTAAAACTAAAGATAGATATCAATTGATCATAATATCCTGGATATTTATCAAACAAATGCTACAAGTTTCTGGAGATGGGTTCTTTTTATCTTTATTGAACGTCTTATCCAGATTTCGGGCATCTCTGCCCTTTTACAGGAGTACATAGAAATATATAAAGGCCGTTTATATAATTTTTATGTACTACTGTAGTAGGGCAGAGATGTCCGAAATCTGGATAAAACGTTCAATAAAGATGAAGAAACTATCTCCAGAAACCTGTAGCATTTGTTTGATAAATATTGATATATTCCATTTTTTTATATTTGTGAAAATAGAGAGAGATAATCTCAACATTTATTGCCTAAAAATAAGAGAACAAATCAAAGATGGTTATCAACAAACGTGTAGAGTCGATTGGTATGTTATATGTATTCCGTATATCTTTTTATTATCATACTAGCGGATGTGCCAGGCTTCGCCCGGGTTTTACCCGAGTGAATGTTTGTCTAACGAACATTTGTTAAAACAATTCTCTATAAACTTATAAAACGTACTCGGCTTCGCCCGGGGTTTTACCCGAGTAAAGGTTTGTCTAGCGAACATTTGTTAAAACAATTCTCTAAAAACTTATTTAAAAAAATATATATATATTTTGATAATTTGAAACTCGTAAATTTGAATCTCTCGATAAAGTGAACATTTTTTCCCGGTCCCTGTGTGCCGTGTCATCCTGAATTTTGTCTTTCCTAATTTTCTACATTAGAAAATCATAGTTTTATCTAGTGAACATATTTTCCTGGTCCCTTGAAAAATACTTGATAAGTTGAATAAAATCAATATTAATTGGTTCCCTCGGTAATTGGAAGTTAAAGGAATAGTATCTTCGCCTTGGAATTGTATCATTATTCTTGTCTCAAATAAATTGCCGTGTCATCCTGAGATAATCTTACTTTTGATAAATAATATTTAAGATAACAAACTTAGTGATAAGAAAACTTGTTATCATCGTCACAATGGGGGTGCTGCTTGCGAGTTAAATCTACAAATCTGCAAATAACTCTAAGGATATTCAAGTTATTCATGAAATTATTTTTCAAAAACCTTCCCAGTGATATACCTAATAATATCCCAAAATTTCACGGCGATTGGATGTATGGTTTTTGAATCTATAGAGTACAGACAGACAGACATTCAATTTTATATATATAGATTTACTCTTAATTGTTGGCTTTTTATCTTACATTCATTCTTCATTGTTGGCTTTTTATATTACATTTACTATTCATTGTTGGCTTTTTATCTTACATTCACTCTTCATTGTTGGCTTTTTATCTTACATTCATTCTTCATTGTTGGCTTTTTATATTACATTCACTCTTCATTGTTGGCATTTTATCTTACATTCATTCTTCATTGTTGGCTTTTTATATTACATTTACTCTTCATTGTTGGCTTTTTATCTTACATTCACTCTTCATTGTTGGCTTTTTATATTATATTTACTCTTCATTGTTGGCTTTTTATCTTACATTTATTCTTCATTGTTGGCTTTTTATATTACATTTACTCTTCATTGTTGGCTTTTTATCTTACATTCATTCTTCATTGTTGGCTTTTTATATCATATTTACTCTTCATAGTTGGCTTTTTATCTTACATTCATTCTTCATTGTTGGCTTTTTATATTATATTTACTCTTCATTGTTGGCTTTTTATCTTATATTCATTCTTCATTGTTGGCTTTTTATATCATATTTACTCTTCATTGTTGGCTTTTTATCTTACATTCATTCTTCATTGTTGGCTTTTTATATTATATTCTGACCAAAATCTATCTGTGAACTTCACACAGTGAACTTCACACAGACAGAATAAGGCAATTATATAAGTAGATTTACTCTTCTTTATTGGCTTTTTATCTTACATTCACTCTTCATTGTTGGCTTTTTATCTTACATTCATTCTTCATTGTTGGCTTTTTATATTACATTCACACTTCATTGTTGGCTTTTTATCTTACATTCATTCTTCATTGTTGGCTTTTTAAATTATATTTTTAGATTGAGATTATTAGCTAGTATGTAAAAAAAATTAACTCTGTTGAAATTTAATTTTGTATTTATATATAAATAAAATTAACTCTGTTGATTTTTTTGTATTTAATCGATAACAGCGAAGTTATGCATGTTAATGTTAGGAAATATATTTTGATGTTAAGCAAAACCTGCTCCATCTCGTTTTACATAAATATTGAAATTTTGGTTGAAATTGATGCATTGTAACGAAAGTTTTTAGCGAACACCACTTATGAAATTTGCATTTTATTAATATAGATATTTGGGTTGTTTTTGAAAACTAATAAAATTCCCATACACGATAAAAATGATTGTGAGTTTTGATAATAACAGAAATCCCTAATATGAAAGACCTTGCTTTTGTTGCAAAAACTAATCGAAGATCTATTATTCTTATGTTATTGATAATTTCAGGAATAGAGCAAAACCCTGGCCCTAGGTCAGCTAAACAAATGACAATGGAATCTTATAGAGAGAAAGATCTAGCTGAAATGAAAGCAACTTTAACAACTAAAATAGACGATCTAGGTCAGAGATTGGAAACCCGACTATCTTCGCTGGAAAGCGGGATGGAGAAATTAAATCAACGTTTCCAACATATTGAGACATCCCTTGAGAAAACTGCTAAAGCAGTGAGTATTAACTCTGAGAGGATAGACGGTTTTGAAAGAAGACTAGATCTTTGCGAGATGAAGCAAAGAGAAAATAATTTGATTTTCTACGGAATTGAGGGAAAGGAGGGCGAGGCTCCAACGGATACTCGCGCTATAATCATGAACCTGATTTCTGAAAAAATGCAAATTCAGGAAAACATCACGATCCAGCAATGTCGCAGATTGGCAAAAAACGCAAACTCGCCGATTCTGATTGAAGTGCCGGAACACAACGAGCGTATCATGCTCTTTAAAAACATGTTTAGACTAAAAAACACCAGGATCTATTTGAATAAAGATTATTCGGTAAAGATTAGAGAACAACGGAAACTACTTATCACAAAAAGGAAAGAACTCATGGGAAACGGTATTGCCACGAAACTACGGGATAACAGGCTTATAGTTGGTGGGATTGACTATTACGTTACAAATGGAAGAATAATGAGCCAAAGTGGCGACAATGCTTTATTGCCACGGACAAATCCCCAATCCGCTGTAAATAAAAATACTTATGGGCCAACTACTGTAAATAGACAATCTTGTTTTTCGTTCAAAGACGACACACAAGTGCTGTGTTGGAATGTTAATGGTTTAGAAAGGATGTTGCTGCAATTCGACCTATTCACACATTTAGAAAAGTGCAGCATTTTTGCACTCACATAAACATGGAAGGATCAACATCTGAAGAATAAACCAACAGGATTTCATCTGTATGAATCACTTGCTCAGAGATACCACAAGAAAGGTAGATCATCGGGGGGAATTATTGTTGGGATTCGAGAAGCTATAAAAGACAAGATTGAAAGGACTGAAATTGAAAAACAATGGATTGTGATCTGTCTGAGGTTGGAGGGTGAAATGTGAGTGTGTATGATCTTTGCTTACTTGCCACCAAACGAACACTATTTGACCAACTGCAAAAATTTACTCGACCAAATAGAAGGGAAAATAGTTGAAGGATATGAAGTTTTACTGGCTGGTGACTTGAATACACGAACGGGTGCAATGGGAATTCTTCATAATACATTATACCTTCCTTGCTACTTAACTACTAGACGCACTTCTAAAGATCCTGTAATATCTACGCATTCAGAACAATTCATAGATAGATTGGATAATAATACTCTTACAATTTTGAACGGCAGAACAAGGGGTGACAGAAGTGGTAACTACACATATATATCAGCACGGGGATCCTCGGTGGTAGACTACTGTATTGTCTCCCATGGGCTGTTAGGCTACGTGCATGACCTATACATTGAGGGATTACCACACTCAGATCACTTACCTCTAATTATAAAAATGGATATGAGTTGGGGACCGAAACAAGTGACGAACCCGACTTCACGGGTAAAGAAAAAATGTATATGGTTACCCGAAAGAGTAACGCTATTTGTAGAGGACTTAGGAGGAGCTTATGGATTTTGGAATAACTCGATTGAGAATATAATGAACATCAACATTTACATCAATACTTAAATCTCGTCTAGGCAGTTGGATCGAAAGGAGAAATATAGTTCCTGAGAACCAGGCGGGATTCAGGGCCGGCCACTCTTGTCAAGACCATATATTCACTCTATCATCCCTGATTCAAATGACTCTAAGCCGAAAGAGAAGAAAATGCTACATGTTCTTCGTGGATTTGAAAAAAGCCTTCGACACAGTGCCCCACTCATTATTATGGAGAAAACTGGTAGATGCAGGTCTCAACCACCGTTTTGTTAACTTAATTAAAGATTATGCATTTTTTGCACAACTGAGACTCCTATGGACGATCTTCCCAGAAAATCGCTCAAAGCGCTGGAAGATCGATTTGACTCTAACTTGCGATCTGTGTAAAAACAGAATCCAAGACGAAATTATGCATATAATATTTGGATGCTCTTGCTTAGAGAAACAGAGGAAAGAAATTTTGGGTGACTTACCCTGGTCTCAACCTGACTGCCAACAAATTTGCGCTGGATGAACACACTGATGGTTGATCAGGGTCTCTCCCTCGGTTTATATAAATTCTACAAGGCCGCAGTCAATGTCCGTTGGAGAATAATGGATTCGCCGAATGTCGTGGTTTGCTTGGAGGAAGAAGGCGAAGATTGAATGCGGCTGATTCCACACTAGCCCTCTCAATGATATCCTAACCTTGACATATCCTAAACATTGGTACTTTAATTTAAATATTTAATCATGTATGGTTCCTTTAGCTCTGTATGTTTATTTTTTGTATATATGGTTATATTTCTTTATGTTTGTTTTTTTCTTTCTTCTCTCTTTTCTTTTTCCTTATTACTTCTTGTATTCTAGTTTTTACTTTTGAAATATCTTCCTTTGCTAAATCCTGTAGAGGGGAATCATGTATAGGGCTGGATGCCCCAATAAAAAGGCTTGTGTGTGTGTGATAATAACAGAAATAAACAAAATGTATTTTTTTTTATTATCTTCTACCCCTTATCAGAAATAGTACAGGTGACGATAATCATGGTGGGTAGAAGTTGGCAAATGATTTTACTGAATGTGCATCACATGTTGAAAGGAGTTCGACCTACAACAAGTGCATTTACAAGTGTGTGAGAGCCATGTTTGGTAATTTACACTTTCTGGTGGGGTTAAAGTAAGGTTTAAAAAATCTATTTCACCCTTTATATAAATTAACCATTCAACTTAAATCCTGTAAATCTTAAAAATAAAAATATGAATTTATTAAATTTACAAAAATGTACTTCGGTATATTCAAGTTCTTGTCGCAAATCTATAATAATTATTTTTGATGAAAAGGTTGCCGAACTAAATATATATAGAGAAACTTTAGGAGGGTATAGCTTTTAGCATTTTTATCGAGATCCATATAATAACTCTGAAAGATATTTGATACACAGTGACATTTATTGAAGACACACGAGATAGTGGGATCAAAATTGTTTATGTCTCCTTAAAAAAAAACAGACGACCAGGACATCAAATACTTTCCACTTCCTAAAGTTTTGTCAATGAATGAATATATTATCTATGAAGACATTGCGATATTTGTGTTAATAACTATAATTATGTATAGGCTTTATACAAATAGCTTCTAAAAATCATTCATAGTCGATTCCTCTAAATAGCAGGTTATATAGGACGAAAGGTTTAATGCAATAGCAGACAAGTTTGGTGAATTAAACTGCTGACACTGTTGGGAGGGCTAACTACTGATGAGCCAGCTCCTCCCCCAGTATAGTGTTCTGTTTTTAAAAGAAAGTGCAGAAGATTGTTTTAAAATAGGGTGATAAATTATTTTCATTTTGATAAACTATTATTCAAAAATTTGTAATTCTTAAACTTCTCGACTTTTTAAAAGAAAATATTTAAATAGGGTTATTGTTTACCAATAAGGCTCAGGTTCAAATAAAATATGGAAAAGATTCTAAGAAAGTTTTATTGTCTAACGGTATTTCAGTTTAAATGGAACTTGGTACTCTAGAGAGAAAGGAACGGCCATCTGTTACAGTTGGTCGATTGTGTTCCGACCTGGCGCCTAGACCTTCGACCTTAGACGCTGGGAATCAAAGCAACTATCTCGATGTGCTATCGTGAATAGGAACATGATTTCTCGCTATAGAACGAACAGATTGTCGATTTTGTTCAGACCTGGACCCTAGACCTTCGACCTTAGACGCTGGCAAATTAAATCGAGTTTTTCCATAAGTATATAGATATCGTTTCTTTAAATACATTTATCGTGAATAGGAACAAAATTCATCGCTATTGAATGGACAGATGGTAGATTGTGTTCCGATCTGGCGCTTAGACCTTCGACCTTAGACTCTGAGAATTAACGCAAGTATTTCCAGAAGCTTATAGATGTTGTTTCTTTAAATACCTTTATTGTGAGCAGGAACACAATTTCTTGCTACAGTAAGAACAAATTTAGATTGTGTTCCGACCTAGCGCCTAGACCTTCGACCTTAGACGCTGAGAATTAACGCAAGTATTTCCAGAAGCTTATAGATGTTGTTTCTTTAAATACCTTTATTGTGAGCAGGAACACAATTTCTTGCTACAGTAAGAACAAATTTAGATTGTGTTCCGACCTGGCGCCTAGACCTTCGACCTTAGACGCTGAGAATTAAAGCAATTATATCCAGAGGCATATAGATATAGTTTTTTAAATAACTTTATCAAGATCAGGAACAACTTTATCGGACTATGGAATGAACAGATTTTCGATTGTGTTCCGATCTGGTGCCTAGACCCTCGATATCAGACGCCATGAAATAAAACAATTATTTCCAGAATTTTAAAGATATGGTTTCTTTAAAAGACTTTATTGTGAATAGGAACATATTTTTCTTGCTATAGAATGAACTGATGATAGAATGTGTTCCGATCTGGACCCTACACCTTCGACTCTGTCAAATCAAAGCAAGTATTTCAAGATGCTTATAATACACAATATACAATATGTGTATCGTTTCTTTGAATGCCTTTATCGTGAATAGGAACACAATTTCTTGCTATAGAATTAACTGATTGTGTTCCGATCTATGCCTAGACCTTCGACACTAGACACTGAGAAACTAAAGCAACCATTTACATGAGCATATAGATATCGTTTCTTTAGATACGTTTATCGTGAATAGAAACAAAATTTATCGCTATAGAATCAACTGATTGTGTTCCGATCTGGCGCCTAGACTTTCGACTTAGACGCTGAGAATTAAAGCAATTATTTCCAGAAGCATATAAATATCGTTTCTTTGAATACCTTTATCGTGAAAAGAAACACAATTTGTCGCTATAGAATGAACTGATGGTCGATTGTGTTCTGACATAGACCCTAGACCCTCGACCTTAGACGCTGTAAATTTAAAGCAAACATTTCCAGAATCCTTATGGATATCGTTTCTTTAAATACCTTTATTGTGAAATATAACACAATTTCTTTCTCTAAAATGAACTGATGGTCGATTGTGTTCCGATCTGTGCCTATACCTTTGACTTAAGACGATGTGAAATTAAAGCAAACATTTCCAGATGTTTATGGATATCGTTTCCTTGAATACCTTTTTCCTGAATAGAGAGGAACACAATATCTCGCTATATAATTAACTGATGGTCTATTGTGTTCTGACATGGAGCTTAGACCTTAGACCTTATACATTGTGAATTAAAGAAAATATTTGCAGTAGCTTATAGATATATTTTCTTTAAATACCTTTATCGTGAATATGAACACAATATTTTGTTACAGAATGAACTGATGGTAGATTGTGTTCCAATGTGGCGTCTAGACTTTCGACCTTAGACGCTGTCAAATTAAAGAAATCATTCTCATAAACTTATGGATATAGTTTTTAAAATATTTTATCGCCTTATAGGAACACAATTACTCTATCGCTATAGAATGAACAGCGCAAAGAAATAATAAGGCGTTGTCTCATAGCTAGAACTGTCGGAAAACTAAGGAAAGTTCACCGATGTAGATAGGCTATCAAATATACCGCAATTAAACTCTCTATACACTTAAAATAAAAAATAAGATTTTTTATAATTAATAATATTCAAATATAAGAAGAATTTTGATATACATACTTTAAAAATACTATATTAAAAATATATAAACCTTTTGCAATAAAAGTTTATTTATTTACAATATGTTATATGTATTCGATATTATAAACAATTTCAGCGCTATCGTGTTTGTTTTTTATAAAATAGAAACAACTTATTACTTTCCTTACTGAGAAAATTGAAAGTATCATTTGTTGACTGGGAGTTGATTCAGAGAAATACACAGCCACATCAACTAATAGTTCAACTCTCGACGTTTCAGTGATTTTATATCCTTCATTCCCCTGAAGAGATGACAGGAAATCACTGAAATGCCATGAGTTAAATAAACTATTGGTTGATGTGGCTGTGTTTTTCTCTGAGAAAATTATGTCCTTCCAACTGATGAACCAGGTACTGCCGAATTGTTCTTATTTCAATAAAGACAGTAGGAAATCGGCTTTATTCTAAAAGAAGCGATTGCACTAAAATACTTGATAGTTTTAAATACAAATTTATTCTTGTTACACAATTATTAATCAAATGGAAGAATACAGAGTACCGCTTAAAGCAGTGGCCTTCATTTTAATATTATTTTTATCCGCTATACTTTTAAAACTCAAATATACATTCGGAAGCAAACATAGGAACTCTTATTGTTATTATTCCAAATCCACACATAGTAGAAGCCATGAGATTCATGGTATTTAATTAGTGACCATTTTATTCTGGAAGTATATCACATGTCTTTACATAGAGAAAGCTGCTCTATTTTTGTGTTTATAAACTGACATATATATGACAAATAGTACAAAAGAGAAGTTGTACTGGGATGAGGTGAATAAATAAAGAAAAGAGGTATCTCCTGATATCAACTAAAAGTTACTGAAATGACTTGTCATCTCTCTAAATAAATATCAACAAATCGTTCATTTTTAATGATCCGCTAAAGGGTATCTGGAAAGTGTAGGGTTGAACTTGTACAAAAATATGGGGGGGGGGGGGGGGGATTACGGCAATTATTTTCTCATAAAAATTCCTGTAACGGGATTCGATCCTGGATCGTTTTTATTAATAAATTCTATTGTATATCACACTGCACCCACAATTTTGGTCTTTGAGGTACAGCTTGCACCACACTGATGAGGGCCAACTACCTGAAATACATACGTGTGGTTAGCGTTTCTTGATTCATCAAGAAATGGTATTTGACCAATTCAGGAATAATTAAAGATTTCGCGATGATTATTTGATGGTAATTAATTCAACAGATGTCTCAAGCCATCAGCAAATTTTAGTTGCACGATCAGGAGATGCCATTTTCCAAATGCATTAACCTGATTTTCAAACATTTCCTAATTAAAAAGTGAGGGCATGGTTTATTAGTGGTGAACCCTACCAGTTGTTTCATCAGTGTAATTCCAGGATACTTTACTATTTTATTATAGCGATTTCTTACAAGGTCTGTATTTATAATGGTGTACAGGGGAAGAATGCTCAAGGTCTATGGACATAAGCTTTTAAGTCTGTATAAATATATATCTAAAAATTAACAGGGTCTACCTAAATATATAATATATATTAGTAAAATGTCTAGGTATTAATATTTTAAAAGCGAATTAAAAAAGTAAAATATTTTAACAATGTGAATGGAAGGTTAAAACCATTTGAACGGTCAAGCTCATAAGTGGAGGACACTCACAACAGTTTTGCCAGTTTGATCTACCTTACCTCTGCAACTATTGAAAAACTACTGTAAAGACTCAGCATTGATGAGCCACGCACTCTTTCAATAATTGTAATTATATATTCAATGATTTTACACAATTGTTCTAAAAGAATTTGAAAGAAATAAATTGGGAGCGAAAATAATTACTTTTTTTACCAATAGATGGCGCCATATGCTATGCTAACAGAAGTGTTTAATTGTTCTGAAAAGAAGTTTTGTATATTTTATTTCCGGGGAACTTGTAATTGTTCATTTGAATTTTAAAAGTCTGGAACATAATCATGTAGAAATTAAGATATTGGAATGATAAAATTATCATGATTTTGTATCATAGTAGGGCAGGACTATGCAAACCTTCCTTGCATCCTTCCCATTGTAGTAGTTATACCGCTAAACAAGTATCGCAAAAACTATAATAATCTTATTTTTATTGGTTAGTAGAGTTGTATTTATAATGTAATAGAGAAAGGGCCATGTTTTACCCTTTACTACGCTGTAGCGCTGACAATGTTATAGCAGAGCTAATATTTGTTGTATCCTTCCTATTGTGTCGTTGAGTTGTACCACTGAACATGAAGTGCAAGAGCTATGCTAATATACTCTATATCATTCCTTTTGTAGCACTTGTAAAGTCGTATAAATATCAAAAAGACAATGCTAACATTTTGTACATCATTCCTTTAGTAGCATTTTCAAAGTCTTAAAAATAAAGCCATGCTGATTTTCTCTGCATAATTTCTTTTTGCCATTTTAACGTCATACAAATATTGGAAAAGACATGCTAATTTTCTCTACATCATTTCTATTATAGCAGAATATGCGTCGAAAAAGTATCACAGGGGATATTATTATTTCTTTGTTACTACTGTATTAGTTGTAAAACAGAACTATTTTCATAAAGACTATATTAATTTCTGTATTGTTCCTAGTTAGAAATTGTACTGTCGAAGCTATGAGGCTATTGTAGAGGCTATGATGAAATTATTCGTATCGCTTGTAATATAAAAGTTTTACTGACGAACAAGAATCAAAGAGGGCCATACTAATCTCTGCAGCGTTCCTTTAGTAGAACTTGCACATCACCCCGGCTAAACATAGAGACGAGAGAGAAAGTTAAGAAGAAACGACACAAACTATTTGTATCCCACGTCGTGTTTTTGCCCCTCACCTAGTAGACACTGCGGAGTTGGGACAGCGTGGCGACACACGACAACAAGCTGTCGCGAATGTGAGACGCGCTCGTAATCAATTTGGGGAGATGACCGAGCGTAGGGAGGGGGTGATGCGCAAGCGGGATGCGCAGTGCCGGCGGCCTGCATCACTGCAGAGCGTGCCTTAGCCGATGCCGGGATGAACTATTCCGGTGGGGGCGGAGATGCGTCGGGTCCAAGGCATATTAAATCCTCTTCCCTCGGGCAATCCAAAGACAAACAGGATCAGAACCCAGCATTAGCCGATCAGCTAGCGGTAGGCCTCTTTCTTCTACTGCTTGCTTCATGTCTGCTTCTGCTGCTTGGCTTCAATCCGCTCTTTTTACCGCCTGCTATATTCCTCGAAAAAGCATAACCCCATTCTTTAATCAATACTTCCGCTATTGCATCGCCCAGCGCTAATTATTCCTCCAAATTGAGTGGGGAAATACGCAATAAAAATTCGCAGATAAACACTGCAGGCATGCCAAACGATTTTTCACTAAGTGATTTATAAAAAATATCAGATTAATCATTTTTGCATAGTTATCAAATTTTCTAATGATGTGTTTGTTATGTAAACATCACAAAGTGTTGATTAAATATATAAATAAATGCGGGTTTTCACAGAGCTATAAACAAAATTGAAAAACGTGAAAATAAAAGATGAACAAAATTGTTTCTTTAGATAACGAAAAGTGAATTTTGATATAAGGTAATTAAGTGTGGGAATGTCGAAGACAATTAGGCTGAATTCCGGCGGTAAAACAAATTAAGGAAAATTATATTCATAAACCCTAATTAGTGCTGATATTAAAAGAGGACTTAATTTCGGATCTGCTTCTTTATGAGGAGAAGGTTTTACATATTTTTTTACACATGAAATAATAAATGCAATTAATGTGTAACACAATCCTTTAATAACTAATTCTAGGTATGTTATATTTTCGTTACAGAGCGACAATAAACAAAAATATCACTGAATTTTTTCAAACAAAATTTCAATTAAAAACTATGATACATTTGTTTAAATTATAAAATTTATAAATAAAATGTGTTTTCTCTATATTTGAATTAAATACATAAAGATATATATTTCACAAATATAATTCTATCTACTAGTGCGTGTCTAAAATTTCGCTTGGAAATAAATATGTAAGTATAAACATGAGAAGTGAATACGATATATAGAGATTCTATATAATATGGGAAATATGACACGGCGTAATGTAGGCACATTTATTATTATAATATATTTTGGTATATTCTAAGTTATATTTCTTTTGTGGGCAAATTCTATATTACGCATAAAATTAAGTTTAATTGAATATATAATAAATATATATATACACATATAGGTGTGTATATATATATACATATATACACCTATAGTATATATTTATTATAATAGAATGATGAGAAATTAAAATACTTTTATAATACTAAAAACAATCTAGGTGTCGGTTGAATGAGGTATTTCATATAAAGTACATATATTGTTACACCCTATATGTATTATATATATGACTAATAAAACAAATTAATTATATTTTGGAATAGTTACCTTTATATATATTAAATTGGTCGGACGTTGTTGCATATTACTTTGTTTACATTTGATAGTTGAGTTAGATTTGGTTTGGTTATGTCAGTAGCGCCTGAGTGGCATCGTTGATTGTAAACAAGGTAACGTGAGACGTACTTTCCCATTTATTAAATGAATTACTTATAAAAATTCAATTTTTTTATCATCTTAAAATCTATGTAAGGTCTGTTTTTTAGTGTAAAAGCCTTCTAATTTCTGATCTCCTACAATAACCAAACCTACACATTGATACATTCAACAATCACAGTAACAAAGAGAAGAGACTTTCAAATATAAATGATATATTAATATAAAATTCAATACTTCAAGAAATTATTAAAAGTAAACTGACGTAAGTTCTTGGAAGACTCAACCACTGATGAGTCAGGCCCTCCAAATATGTCACATATTCTCTTTTCAGATATAGCTGTTGCAGAAAAACAAGTTGTTAAATCAATTTAGAAAAATTAAGAACAATTTTAAAGAATAATAAATAAAAGGGCTCATAAGAGGATGAGTTTCTTGCTTTATTATCTATTTTCTTCTTGAACTTTCGAGTTTTACAAACCCTTTTACAGGGGTATACGATAAACAATTTTTTTACAAAATTATTTGTTCTTAGCTATATAAAGTTCAAACAAATTTCATAAACTATTTAAATAGGTATTACTAATGCTTTTGCAACTTTGTTTGAATATTTGTGATGCAATAATGCTTTAACATCTCTTTGTGCTATAATTAAATGAGAGAGTGTGCTATATCCGCTATAATTTTCTAACTATATTTATATGATATTGTAGCTTAATGTTGTTCATGATGTTCGGCTTCATAATTTTTCAGTTAAGAATTTTGTTAATTAATTTTAAATGCTTAATTATGCAAATAGAGGGGAGATCTTCCTTTTTGTGAATTCCTTTTCAAAAGTTTAAACAATAATATATTTTCGGACACATACCATCATGTCAAAATGGTTTTTGATTTTAAGATACTTTCAAAAAGATATATAACTCATATATTTGTTGTTATTATATAACTAAGAACTCTTTTTGTTCCTTTCCGGGAGAACCAATGGAAAAAGGACCAATGATCCGATATTTTCGTTTTTCAAACGAGAATTGAATCTGGAATATCTCACTACATTGCCCAGAATTTGCAACGTAAACATTCGGATATATCTGATAAGATACAGCATATATAATTGATATACAGTGGTGCCTCGACATACGAGCGCCCCAACATACGAGTTTTTCGAGATACGAGCCGACGAGCAAGTTATTTTTTGCTTTTAGTTAAGAGCGAAATTCGAGATACGAGTTCGGTTCGGTAGTAACACGCAGTCGCGCCATCACGATAAGTTAGCAGCGTGCATCCGCAGTGATAAGTTGTGTTTTGTGTTCGCGTTTTGTGTTGCGTTTACATTTACAGTTTTAGTTCATTCATTTTTATAACCATGGATCGGAAAAAAGTTTGTAAAAAGTCAAGTGCTAAGAAAAAGATGAGATGAGTATTGAATTAAAACGTGAAATTTCTACAAGTGAAATAAAGGAGATCTTAGGAATGTGGGAGAGAGTTTCACAGTTCGTGGAAAAAAAACACCCAGAAAAAGTTGCAACAGGTCGTGCATATGACCTTTTTAATGACACTTGCCTAACTCATTTCCGGAACATTCTGAGAGGGAGGAAGAAACAAACCTCCTTGGACATGTTTTTTTCTAAACGGCCTACAGGTTAAAGCGAGAAAAATGTAGCGAAAAAGGCAAAGACCAGTGAGGATATCTAATTTATTTATTTACATTCTCTTTTTTGTTTTTGTGAAATAAATATTTGATATTTATAAATACGTTTTTATTATTTAAAACCACGTAACAAAAATAACTGGGGTGACATTTTGGAGGTTGGAACAGATTAATGGTTGTTCAATTGTTTTGTATGGGGAAATTTGCTTCGAGATACGAGTAATTCAAGATACGAGCAAGGTTGCGGAACGAATTAAACTCGTATGTCGAGGTACCACTGTATTTAACATTGATATTGGTTTCGGTTTTGTTTAGATTCTCCAAGTTCCTTGTTTTGACGGAAGAGGTCATTTTTATTAATAAATGACTTCCTAGCAAAGTCTTCATCAATTTATCGGCCATAGAATTGTCACCTAGGCACACTATATGCTAGTTACTTCTTTGGCAAATTATGAAGATTTTGCGGATCTCATGAACTCAAAACTCGCCCTGGAGTAATGAGGCTCTGTATCCCGAACCCATAGTCTCCAGATGGATGCTAGAAATTTACCTAATATGGTGTTACGGATTGTCACTAACAATATTCTATTAGTTTGAAAGATGGTTGATAGAACATAATATAGTGTATTTTTGACATGAGAGAGGGGACCTTCTCTTTCTATAGATCACAATATCTTCCTGTAGAAATTTTCCAATATATATGTTCACTGAAATAGAGAATAAAAGGAACAGTTTGTATTGATGAAACAAAGCATCGCCTAATCATATAAACAAATGTTATTGATTGCAGAGCGCCATCGGATTAAATATCAACTGAACGTGAATTTACTTTTATTTCCAATATGTTCAACTAATATATACGGATATGAAGGAATTGGGTGGCGTAGTTCTTATTTACTTTTGAAATTGGTTATTAAATTTATTATTCAGTATATTTCAAATCGCACTATGACCTATAGTTTTACATTCAGTTTGAAGTTGTACTACTTTACTCGCGTGCATCGTATGGTGCATCGCTTTCACATTACTAAGTATAAAACATCATTTATATGAATCTATTCTCAAAGAAATATTGTTTTTAAGAGTCAGTCATTAAGTTCATATTATTCCATTCAGGCCATTATATTTTCATATATATATTTTCTGTAAATGTTTAAAATGTGTGAATTGTCTCTCTTTTCTTTTGAGAAAGATAAAGCTAAGTTTGACTGATACTTTTCTCTTTACAAAGAAAGGAGTCCGGCATCATTGAAAAGTGATTTGGAAGGCGCTCAAAAAGAGTCTTGGGATGCTTGCTTGACTTAAGGCTGACATTGGGTGCTACGTGGGGTAAGTTAGTGCTCTTTGGTCATGGACTGTCTGAATGACTCACTTTTCTTCAGAACATTATATATTGATGGGAATTTCTTTTAAGACCATATTTTCAATACAAATACATTAAAAATAGAACAAAAGTAAAATCAAACAGATGTCAGGTTGATTAGTCATTAAAAGGTATCTCTTGATTGTACATTAATAGCAATATTCATTTGTACAATCAGGAGAAATTTATATTGCTACTTACATATATTAGGATGCTTTAGCACACCATCTGTTATGAAAATTTGAAACTATTATAGACGCGTATGATTCTTTTTAAAAATAAAGCAATTTCTACTGCCCTTACTGCAATGAATATTTTTTCTCAATATATTTTTCCATCTTAGTAAGGACAGTAGAAATTGTTTTATTTTTAAAAGAATTATACGCGTCTATAATAGTTTCGAAACTTACATATGTAAGAAATATTTGCTATGGATGATATTCATGCAACAAAAGAGAGACATCTATCTGGTTAAATATGCAATAAAATAATGAATTTTAATAGTATAGGTATATCTCGTTCATTTAGTACAAATATAATAAGTAAATAGATGAAACTCGCAATAAAGAAGTAAATGATAATTGATATAAAATAAAATAAAAAATAATATAAAATATTTCTAGATATTGATATCGACTCAATGTTTACATATTATTCATATTTTGATGGGAATTTGAAAACTATAGATATTAGGTGCCTGCTTCTGCACCACGCTGACGAGGGCCAACAGCCCGAAACGCGTTCTTGGTTGGCTTTTCTTGATTTATCAAGAAAATGGGTTGGCCAAATATCAAGGAACAGGTTAAATCAACGTTCAGTTAATTTCTGTTCAATTGGAATTATTTAAAAAACGCTCATGTCAGTGGTCAAGATAGGCCTAATTTGTTTTTTAATATCAACAGGTGACATTTTTTAAATTATTATTTTCACATAAATAGGAATATATTTATAAAAACACACATCCTTAACCAACGCAAATAAACATATATATTATTTATGTGATACATTAAATAATATATAAATAATTTTATTAAACGAAAAAACATGGTGAAGGAAGACGAGTTTCTTTTATTGATGCATAGGTGCAAGCTTTCGGGTAAAAACCCTTCAACAGGCGAGAAATGAAGCGGACTTATAAGGACTATGGTACAAATGGTAGGAAGGAATAAATATATATAAAAAAGAAAGCATCCGTACCATATATAAAAACTCCCCGAATCTTCTTTCATCCCTCCGTCATCCTCATACTAAGCCCTCAGCTCCTCCTGACCCTCTTCGTTCTATGGGCGCAGTCTACTCCGTCTCATGTGAACAGTGTCCTGCCACTTACGTTGGTGAGACGGGTAGATCTGTGGCCATCAGGATGACTGAAAATTCCCGTAATATTTCCAGGCAAGATACCAAATCCCTCATTTATCAACATATGCAGAGCACAGGCCACACTTCCAACATCAATAACCCCACCATACATTACAAGCACATACATATCTTACACCAAAGACTTATCCTAGAATCCATAGTATCCCAAAAACTGAACAGCATCAACAGAAAAATAGATCTTCCAGAAGCTTATCATCCTCTTTTGTCCTTCATTTAAACCTTCCACATGTTTATTTCAATAGCCCTAATCATGCGCCGTCTCGTGGTTTCAAACTGCAGACTGCAGGTTTAATATTTACTTTTCTCAAAAATCGGTCTTCTATTAATATTAACACATATATAAATAGTTTAAAACTTTCTTTTTTATATATATTCATTCCTTCCTACCATTTGTACCATAGTCCTTATAAGTCGCGCTTCATTTGTCGCCTGTTGAAGGGTTTTTACCCGAAAGCTTGCACCTATGCATCAATAAAAAAACTCGTCTTCCTTCACCATGTTTTTTCGTTTGATTTTAAATCAGGAAGAATTCTTCATCTATAAATAATTTTATAATGTATTTATATATATACAGTTGAAAATAATAATTATCCGAACTTGAAAACAAACACATAAATCATTAAGATATAAGAAACCAAATAAAAATATCTCCTGAACGGTTCCAAGTTATGAATTGCTGAACGCAATTATTTATAAGTAATATAAAGTCCTAAAGACCTCATTTCATATGGTTTGCTTAAATATCAATTCAAAATTCTACCCTAGAGTATTGGATATATAAGCGAGAAATGGCACAATACAATAATAAAGATTTTATAAAAAGAGGTATGATGGGTTAAATTGACAAAAATGCTGTGGATTCGCCAGTGATGGACCAAGACTTCCCAATAATTTTCATCTCACCAGTGACAGTATAAATATGTTTTAATTTGAAAATAAAATCTGCACTTAAATTTGTTGTTATATGTATATATATACATGGCAGATTATTGCCCCATATTTTTACTTGGTATCTAGTTCACTATTCAAAGTCTGATATATTGTTTCTCTCTACATATAGCTCCAGGCACTGGAGGAAGAGAGAAAATATTCCTTCTAAAGATTGGTTATAAAAAGTTTCCATATGTTCTATTGGCAAAAGTAGTAAAAGGCAAACCTAATGCATTATCCTTTCGCAAATTCTGAAAAAAAACACAGACAATAGGCGTAATACAGATTTGATTCAATTTGAAGAAAGGTCGAAAATATTCCACTCTTTCTGTAAATAACTGCTATTTTACTTTTGTTTACCTATCTGGAAAATCCTGTATGGGAATATTGTCCTTAATAAAGGTTTCTTGTTGATGTTGTAATATTAAAGCGTGCGCTACCTTCTATATTAATCAAGAGAAGCCACTATTGTATGGAATTTTCGAGTGTTTTAGACCTTCACCATCGTATCTGAATCTCTAGTTGAAACCTACACTAAGATATTTGAAACGATTAGAGCTGTATCAACCGTTCTTGACTTATCTATTTTCCGACGTTTGAGTGACTCGCTCTTACCTTCAACAAGGGAATCAGGTTTTTAATTCTAGTTTCTTTACAAATCAATAAGACCAATAAGCATATTTAGAAATAAATAAGAATATTATATTAGATTTGGAGACTTTCGTTTTCTTCTTTCTTATCTCCACTCAATCATATTAGGGAATCAAGCTTGTAAAGCTTGATATCATGACTGGTTGATGTAGAATGCGTCTGCCTTTATCATTAAGACTGGGAGCACTACTCAGTGGCAGGCCATTAATCTTCAATGTTTTTATTATAATTTTAGTAGTTGACCATTTTTATCAGTTGATATGCAAATTTTCACTGGATTATTTACATATTAGGAGTTGTTTTTATCTTGTGCATATATCCCAGTGAATAGGCAAATTTGAGTGTATAATCTTAATTTAGGTTGTTTTCCATTATAAACATATTTCAGTTTAAATGTCAATTATCACTGATTTATTTTATTTTTAACGCAAGGCGTAACTATCTCGATGAATAAAGTTATCTTTACTATATTGTTCTGTTTGTACAAATAGTTATTCATTGTCTTCTTCTTCTTTCTTATCTCCACTCAATCATATTACGGTATCAAGCTTGTAAAGTTGACAACCATCATGATCGGGTGAAGTAGAATGCGCCTGCCTTTGTCATTAAGACTGTGAGCACTACTCAGTGGCAGGCCGACTTAGCTCCAAAAGAAATGGCCGCCTCTGACATGAGGAACAGACGCCATGTGCAGCCGCTCTTAACATGTAGTACAAACGCTGCTCATCCTGTATCCCTGGATCAGGAGCCCTTACAGGGTACTATCAGCCGGGCCAGCTGAGCCCAGGTTTTTTAGCGAGCTTGTAACTGCTCCCCCTCCTCCTTTTTCATCCGGGCTTGGGACCGGCAAAGGCGGAGTTTCGTGAAAGAGTAAAATGTAAAAAAAAAAGGAACCAGGAATTTATATACATAAATGATTAGATGTTCATAATATATTGATATAATTGAATTATGAGCACGTCTGCTGCCATCTATTGGAATAAATAACAATTAATCAACATCGATATCTATTCATTTCTAAATTCAAATTTGAGCTAGGATGGTTCAAAAATCAAGAACAATCAAATTCTCTTTACATGCTGCCATTTATCCTTTGACAGCATGGTTGCTATATCAGTGAATAATATTTCTATAATACAATTGAAAACATATTGTTATATATATACACTTGTATATCTCAAAAATCATAGGGCTTTTCTCCCGTTAAAAATTAAACGTCTAGACTAAACGCCATCTATTGACCTCGGATCGGTGATAAAGCTACAACCCCAGCTACGAGAGAGGAGACCTATGTTTTTTTTAGATCAATTTATTCCCGTTATAAAGTTCATATATATATATATATATCCTTATATATATAATATATATATATATATATATATATATGTATAGGGCGCCTCTCCCGTCAAAATAAACATTGAAGCTAGACGGTATACGGTAGAACTTTGCTTATTACGAGCCTAAAACAATCTAGTGTTATCATATATATTTATACACACATTAAATAGCTCTACATATATATTTATGTACGGCGGGGGGAGTGTTTTTTAGTTCACTGATACCACATGACCTCATTCAGCCGTTCAGCGTAGAGGTTATTCGCCAATGAGCGTTCTGTGTTATTTTCTTGTAGTTCAGAGATTTAATTAAGCATTGGACGGGGCAATATTATTATTTCTCATATTATATATCCTTTTTATTAATTAAAAACAAGTTTCTTGACAGAGTTGTATTTATGAATGAATATGTTCTAAAGCATTTTATCATTTTCATTATAGGAGTGTGAAACTTGACCTACTTAATTTTGCAATGTGAAAATTCGTAGAATTAATTTTTCGCAAAATGATCCACCACATATGTGAATATATATTGAAAATAAAGAAGGCATATCCTGATCAGGAGCACATGTGCTTTTTAGATGACAGAGCACCATCTAGTGTGGAACAGAAATCAACAACACATTGATTTAACCTGTTCCCTGATATTTGGCCAACTCAATGTTTAGTTGATTTCTGTTCCACTAGATGGAGCACATGTGCTCCTGGTCAGGTTATGCATTCATTATTTTTTATATCAAAACCTGACCCTTTTTTTTCTATTGGTTTTTCATGTGAATATATATGTGATTGGCTTTTTTAAAAATAATAGTGGCATCATATATATAACTATGGCTGTAATGAATCATAACTTCGATCCTGAAGGGATTCGCTTTAGGGAATTCTTATCATAAATATATATAAAGCCAATTTTTAGTGAGAACATTCAAGTACCCAATAGCATTTTAGGAACATCACATAATCAAATATTTCTTAGAGCTTCAGTTTAGGGTACAATCAAGACCAAAGTATGTAAAAAAAACGACCTTTGTTCATGATTCACCAAAAATTTTCTCTTCACTATATGCGATAAAATATAATTTTTAAATTGTTCTGAAATAATTAGAACTCTCTTTTCCTTAAAATCCTCTTGATTCCAATGAATAACCTTGCATTACTAGGAAAGTGCTATCTCATAATTGTCACAATTAATTGAATAGAAACCTAATTGCTGGTAATTACTAATTAAAACAAATAAAAAAATTGGTTATAAGACTTTTTAATCCGAGAATATTACATGGTTTCTATAAATAAATTTTAAAATGACTTTGATATATGTGTATTCATGTATATATTATATATTTAGCAAAATATATATCTATTCCCCCTCTTTTAACCTATTTATTTCGTAATTAAACTTTGTGTTTTACAAAAGAAACACTTTTAATATTTATGTATTTTTAAGTGATATGAGAGAGATGGTTACGTAAAGTAAGTTTCTTGACTTTTGGCTGATAAAAAATTATTGAAACTGTAAATTAGCTTTTTAGAGATAGGATATTTTCATTGCGGTATTTATGTATATAAGTAAATTAATATAAATTTGATGGATATATTGCAGGAAGAATATCAATCTATTAAAATAAAGGCCACATCTTTCGCTAAAATAGATTAAAACTACGCTGCCATCTTTTGCAAAGTAGCAAAATCGAGTCGGTGACAATACGAGAATCGGAAAATTCCGATTTCTCTTCCAACGTCTATTAAGCCTAGAAAATATCAAACAAGATAAATTTATATTATATAAGTATTTAGAATATGCAAATAATAATTTGTATAAAATAGTATTAAACGATAATATGTTAATGTAATACATTCCTGTTGGAGGACTGACAAGTCCGTAAACATGAAAATAAAAGTTACACAAGAAATTAAGTTCTGGAAGCATTATTTATTTTATTATATTTTTAATGTGTTTATCGATTTTATATAATTTTCTTTGGAATTCCCTTTTAACATCTATAAATGAAAATGAAATTAATGCAGTTGTGAATCGATCTAGAGAAATTAATTTGTTAAACCCACTATAGAATGGTTAATCACTAATTATATATATATATATTAATTTATTTTATTTTTACATTTGTAAAGATAGTATGAAAATGTGTTTTTGTGTGTAAAGAAAATTATGAAGCTACTTTTGTTACTAATTGCAAAAACACATACAAGTTACGATATTCATTAGCATTCAGAGGTTTTGGCTTGTTATAACTTTAGGGCCACTATATGTCTGTGCGTATAGTAAATCATTTATTCGCGAACGTTGTGTTCCATTGTACGTATTACATCCCAAACACGATGTGACGCCAGCCATCTCTGTTTTAAGCTCGATGTACCATCTCGGCGACCGTTAAGCCAGTGAGTTTCTTCAATTGGTCCACGAAGTCTGCGCATATAGAAAAGGTTTACTTTGAACTTGACACACTGATGATGCTAATTTTTACAAATCGGCGATCATTATTGCAATTTATTAGTTTATAAAAACTGCTCAAAATGCTAGATTTGAACATTGGTTCTGTTTGTAAATAGTCAATATGTTATGTCACCATGTTACACACTTCGGATATTCCTTAATATATACATATTATTATAGATGGAAAATTTGCCGGGAGGAAATTTATCCATGGAAGCAATGGTCGCCTCTCCCGTCAAAATAAACGTCAGAATCTGACGCCATCTATTGACCGTCGCCGCAACTAGCGGCATCGGGTCGGTGACAAAACCACAACACCAACTTTGGCAAACTGATAAGCATCCACCTAGAGACCATGGTTTCGGGCTAATGGCCCTCGTCAGTCTAGGGCGGACTTTATTCCATGAGATCCACACATATTCCGAAGACTATTTTAATCAATCCCATGTAAATCTCATCAAATCAATGTCCGCCATGAGAAGTGATGAGTCATTAGTCTCATTTTAACCCCCCCGACTGATCTAGGTATAATTTAAATTACTCTTATATTCATCATAGCAAATAATTATATTGATAATTTATCATATTGGATTAAGCATATTTTCACAAATACTATGATCAAATAAACTCAACGTTTCTTTCTACATTTTGCTACCTTACGATGACTCGTATTTCAACAAGATGTTTGAAAAAATTCAAATATGTTTACTTAGGTTTGAACATCAGCACAAAAAATAAACTTCTAAATAAAACTATATAATCAGAATGTAGAGTTTGAGCAATCTGTTCGATTGACTGGAGAAATAGTTCGAAAGGATCGCTGCTGTGTGTGTGAGATGAGCCAAGTCTATCAATATTTTCATCTTTCATTAATTAATTGCATAAGATATTTTAGAGAGATTGAATATACCTTTATTAATCGTACATATAAAATTATATAGGGTTAATAGGAGAAACAAGTTATATATTATTTTCACCAGAGGAATCCCACTGAGGGTTATCTGGTTCGATGTCACATTCCGCCCTGAAGTCGGACAGATCTCCCCGACTATTGCCATGTCGAGTAATAGCTTCAGAGCAGACCTCTGCTCAGGCGTCAGGTACTTGAGGACGTCCAGAAGGGGAAACAACAGAGAGAGAGAGAGTATGCATGATTTGAATATTTAATTAAAAATGATTTCATTTTCAAATGACTAATATACCGCTATATATATTTAAAATGGAGATATTTTCGCGCCAGTAAAACACGATTTTAAGAAAGGTATCTATGTATAAATTGAAGATCGCCTCTCCCGTCAAAATAGAATCGAAAACTGAGTGTCATCTATTGACCTTCTCGGCAAACTAGTAGACTCGGGTTGGTGACAAAGCCACAACACGAGCTCTAGGACTTGAGAAGCGCCCACCTGGAAACCATGGTGTCGGGCTATGACCCTCATCAGTTCAGGGCAGGTCTTTGATTTCATGAGATCCACAATAAATCGAGTGATCCTGAATTTGCCAAAGAGGAATTGACTAGGCTAATTCTTTAGCCAAAATATAGCGTAATTCTGACGGGAGAAATGACCTTTTTTATTCTAGTTTGAAAGTCACCCGGCAAAATTTCCAAATTTAAGCTTACATCTTAAAAACTACTGAATACGCATACAAACATGAAAAAGAACATTAGATTTGACAATGTACAAAAGTGAGGTATATAAGGTATATATCTCTGTATATTCAACATCACAAATATTGATTATTTCTAGGTAAATATGTAATACAGTTAAGGTTTACGTTGAGTTTTATGCAAATATACCAAATTTTGATCGAAATAATTTGTTTACATATACAAAGGTGGATATAAAAATAGCTAATTATCGATTAATTAAGCCATTAATTCAACAAACGCTGAAAGTTTCGGAGAAAATCGGATGCATTATTAATAAGGTAT
The DNA here is from genome assembly GCA_030710605.1 of Cordylochernes scorpioides. Lineage (NCBI taxonomy): Eukaryota > Metazoa > Arthropoda > Arachnida > Pseudoscorpiones > Chernetidae > Cordylochernes > Cordylochernes scorpioides. The sequence continues at coordinate 52,392,944 of CP092866.1, forward strand.
ACTGAGAAAGTATAAGATCAATATCAAATTTATTTATTTGCATAGACTTTATCTAATTCATGGAGAATTTCGCGAAAATCTTTGAATTGGTAAATAGATGTTCCATTAAATGTTGAATATATGATACTTATTTATCTTTAATATTGAAGAGTCTAACAAAGAGGGGGACATTTTTTAGATTTATTCGAATGTAAATATTGTTTGCGGTATTGTAATATAAAAATATATCACTTTCGAAGATTTGTATATAAAATTTTATTCTATTCTATATATTTATCATATTGGCATAGCAAAAATAAAAAATTGAATAAATATATTTTTTTTTAATTTTGCTACAAAAATTTATAAGCGTGATATATTTTTTTATTTGGGGAGTGCGCTCTTTCTCTATATATTCTCCGATCTAATTATTTTCATTTGATAATATATTTTTTTTTGTTAACGAAATAATGAATACATTTTATTTTTTTATGCAATAACCTATGCCAATATCTCATAAAAAGATTAAGATTTAAAAACAATACATAAGAACAATGGGATATTTAGAAATACTGAATTGAACAAAGGTGTTGTGGCATATTGTGTTTGACAGTTGCAATATGAAGGTGGAAATCATACTTGAATACAGACAAATACAACAGTCATTATTTAGAAATATCTTTTGGTATAATTTATCACGATGTTTTATAAATAAACTGTATTTATATAAATATTTCAATGGTAGAATCATAAACTAAGTTATTATCAAAATAAATCGCAATATTGTTTATCAAGATGAAAATATAATTGATTCAATGAATTATTTTTAATTGGAAAATATACTTATTGAATTATATTTGACTTGGATTTCGGGCCAAGTGACCTTTCAACAGAAACAATTATAATAACAAACCATATATATTCCTATATGCATATATAAAAATATCAGTCTTTTTTAGAATCGTTCGTTTTTATACGGCTTCCCGAAAGCTTTTTATCTCTCTCTCTCTCTATTGAAATATAATTAAATAATTTTGAAAAATCATTTTTGGTTGGAAGTTTGTTTTTAAACAATACAGCTACAATAACCACACACACACATACAGATTTATTAAGACCACCGGTCTTATACAGATTCACCGCAGGAATGAATCATAGATGGAGTTCCTATACTCCAGGCAGCACAGAACCCAACAACTGTCTCCAGGTCCGACGTATGTCCAGTGGCCACAGATTCTCCCGTGTATACGATAAGATTAGCCTATCACTGAGAAGGCGAATGTGGAATCATCACGTCTTTGCTTTCTTAATTCAAATATCTACAATAACAAATATTTCTTTACCTTCTTTCCGACGTTTCACAGTAACTCGGTATTTTTCCTCAGGAAATTATTATTACTGAATTATAGCTTATACCTATATATGTACATGATTATCTAATTATGTAATTAGAATTTTAGCATTTAAACTATTGACTCATTGTTATTTATAATTGTATTTGACGGCTTTATATCATAGTTAAGAAAAATATAGTAAAAATAATAATAAATAGTCAACAACAACAACAAAAAGCCTTTATTCAGGGTCACTGACCCTATACAGGATTCACCAGAGGTATGCATAAGAACAAAGCAGTGAGACAAAGGAAATAACGATATATACAGAAGAAAAAGAAAAAAATAAGAAAGAGAAAGAGGAAAGCAAGAAAAACAACTCAAAAAGAGTAGCAGTAAGAAAGTGAGGAGTGAGTATCACTTGGCCTTCTTCTGAGATATGAACTTGTGGAAACCATAAAACGCCGTAGCAATATACTTATTCAGGGTCATATTGTTAATTATTGATGGAAGTGAAGCACAGAGTTGCCCAGTTTTGAGCATAAGGGTTCTTCTTTCAGAGCATAGCAATCAAAAATATAGTGAGTGATTTCATTTTTTAGTTTTAAATTACAGAAGGTACAAATCGGGCCCTCACCGCAGAGCTTCTTGGTGTGGTTTTCTCTAAAAAAAACTTGAAAGTATTCTAACTTGTAATAATAAATAGTCAAATGTATAACTTTAAAAAATAAACATTTTAAAAATAATTCTATATTGTTGTGCATGTGTGTGTTTGTTAAATGCGTTTCAACAGAAATGTGTTAGTCGTTTAAATTCAATTTTAGGGTTTAATGGCATAGGCTACAAACTTTTATATGATATTTGCTATTATATCTTCATGTTAGCCATATATATTTGTCTCTTAATCTCAACGCGTTGGATACTTAAAAATGAAACTGATTTGAAGAATCGTAAAAATGGTATTCAAAATAACGTATTAGAATGAACGAATTTCAATTCTATATAGGTTATACAGTTTGGCATTGTGTATATGATTCTTTGATTATACGAATAGTTGATTGATATTGAAAAGAATTTCTCTAATGACATGCATGTATGAGCTTTCGAACACTCCTTTTCACTAGACTTATATCTGAAATAAGGTTATTGAGAAACCTGTCACAATCTTAGTGATCCCTCATTTTTGTTTAACTGCCTCTACGTGAAACTAAGATTTTTTTTTCTTTGCTTGAAAATCGGATAAAAGTCTGATACATAAATCGAGTACTTTGTAAAAAGAAATTTGAATAGAAATGGTGCTACAATATATACTGATGAACACAACTTAGGGAAGTTTTATTTTTTGTTTTCGCTGGTCGTCAGTCTCTTTTTTAAGGAAACAGACGCAATTTTGTTCACACTTAGTTTTCTCGTATATTCAATAAAGGTAACTGTGTATCAAATATCTATAAGAGTTATTGTATAAATCCCGATAAACATGTTAAAAGGTACAACACCTTAGGTTTTGAATATACACTTGTATCTATAAATAATTATCTCTCTCACACATACAAACATACATACATATATACATACATACATACATAGAATAAGAAGATAATAAATATATATAAATTTGGCAAAATGCTCGGGAGGAGCTCAAATGTATAGTTGGAGCTCATGGAGATTACCTTCGCTTTTTACTTAGTAATATCCTATATTATAGAGAAATAAACAATTTTTGTTTCGTTCAGAAGATCCTATATAGAACTACAAACTGATACTAGGCACATTGCATTAATGTTTTGCCCAACTTATAATTCTTTTGTAATCTTTACAAATTCTATGATTGGTATTGAAGAGTTTGAAAACAAAGGAAACGAAAAAGACACAAACAAGCTGGTATGAAATATTCGTCAGTTAAATAGCTATATTCCGTGAGAATAGCCCATAGATATCTGTTATTATTTAATTCTCATCTAATAGGTTGATCGGTTTTATTGCTTATGTTAGTGAATTAATGAGAAAATAACTATTCCAAATATAATCGAGATTTTTTACATATATTTCTACATATTATCTACAAATTTGAATGTTATAAGGTTTAATTATCAATAAATGGATGAAGAAAGCTGTTTTAGTCAAATATAGAATAAATAATCTTTGAAAAACTTATTCCTGCCTATATACAGATAGTATAATACAGACTGTATAATACAGATTTTTCTGAAATAATTCAAGAAATTTTGCATATATAGAGTTTATAAACAAAATATTTATCTTTAATTACTCCTCATATTCAAACATTTTATGTTTCTAGAGCTAAATGAGGTTTCTGATTGTTACAACTTTCGTTTTATTTAAAAAAATACTGTTTGGCGCCTCTCTTCTCCTTTCTTTACAATTATTTAAGCGTTGAAATTTTAGTGTTTTTCATTTTATCTTCTGTCTAGTAAGTGAAAACAAAAACTCAAATTTACTGGCTTGCAACTATTCCATTTTTTCTTAAGTCATTTGTGTTTAAAAGCTTTATTATTCTTTTTTTTAATTGTGGCCATTGTATAAATAAATATTAAAACAACAACAACAACAAAAAATAAGTTTCATCCTGACCACTAGCATAAGAACATTAGATGGCAGAGCGCCATCTAAAGAAATAAGTTGAATTTTGTACACTATATATATGGCTTTCTGCCATTTAAAATTTTCATGTGAGTGGTTAGGATATGCTATTCTTCTTGTTTCAATAACAATATCTGACCGTTTTTCTATATTTCCTTATATTTTGCACCGAAATTTATATTTAACACCTATCTTTAATCTCTTATGATTGGTAATTACTTCTAAATTTTATATTATTATTTAACCGTCTCTATATATTCATGGGACATAATTTACATTTCAACTTCTATTTTCATGGGTATTGAGATTCTTATAATCTATTATTGGAATGCTTCTTGAATTTCGTCCAGGTTCTTTATATATGCCTTTATTTATATATTTTATTTAGTATATCTTTCTAAAACATACAATTTTATATTCCATCCAGAATGTATATAGTATTCGTTGTCTTCATTTCATTCAATCCTATAGTAATCTCTCGATTATCTTTTTATCCAACATTTCTAGAGAAAATAAATACCCTTATAATTTAATCGGCCTACTCATTTTAATTATTTTCAATTTTATCTATAGTAAAGAAATCTTATATCCATATATCTCGATTGCAAGTAAACTTACATTTATTAAAAGATTTGTAACTGGGGTTTTATATGTAAAAATATATCAACTCTATATGGATAAAATAATGGGTGCCAGTAGTCGCAGAATCACGAAACACAAATTTATTCTTTAGTAGCCATGTTAGATACTACACTTTGATCTTGTGAGGTAGTCATGAGATTTCTTGCTTCTAGCTGTTTAAAGTATTTTTCAACTACTTAATAATTATCTTGGTAGCTTGAACATGGGTTGTCTTGTTTAAGTTCCAGGGTTCATATTGAAGCTGCTAATGTAACATTTGATAAGTCACCGTATATCATGTGGCTTGACATAAGGAATGGGCATTTAGATCAGTCCATCACGGACTCTGGCTTGGTGCTGGTGGGGTTTAGGCTCAAGATTTCACATACGCCATACAGTGATCAGAGAATTGCAACTTTGAGGGAGAAATATCGGACATGGCTAGATTGGGTAATTGGTAGTAAATGAGTTTCACGTTTACATCACATTGGGGCGAAAGGATTTCCCCATAAATATATTTCCTTATTAGTGAAGAATTGAATGTATATTTTGAATTTAATTATTTATCATCTCTCTCTCTCTCTCTCTTGCATAATCACAAAAATAAATATACCTCAAACTTACGTTTTTAAAAATTGAAATTTTGCTGCGTTCTTTTGCTGCAATGTATCGCCACTGATAAAAAATCTGTAATATCTCATTAATTTTACTTTAGTCGGCGAATTCTAGTTTGAAATAATCAACTATCCTTTTTTATCCTTATGATCTAACTACTACCGCCACATATCTATTTGGACATTCATAAATATCATAAAGAAAGTAAACTTGAAGATGATAATGAAGTGATTGATGGACCTTTGGAAGACAAAATCGAAACCTTCTATAAAAGGCCCGAAATCATTAGAAGACAGTCGTATATGCATATAATTTAGAGTAAGATAATATTAAAAAGTGAAATAATAGCTTTTACCTTGAGAATATATCTGTATTCTGGGTCAGATATTTATGAAACAAACCAAGTAATCATGAAAATATATTGAATTAAAATCTATTATTTTTCACGGGAATCATTATTCAAGTTAATTGTATTGTCATACAATTTGTATAGTAATAAGTTGTAGTAATATTCGAAATTAGGATCTTAGCTGAAAATACATAGCTTTTATGAAGTTAAATGAACAATCTTCTTCCATAGCATTTAGCAAGTTGTCAGTCTATCCGTGCTTGTCAAGTTTGCTGTCATTGCCGTCAGCGTGTGACAACTTGACAGTTACAACTTGTCATTTAACTGCTTTCACTACAATTAGTTCGACTCTTCTAGAGTCTTCTGTTGTAGCTACATTCCCCATCAATATTCTATTGATGTCTAACTGAACTTTTATGGATAGATTGTTAAATACGAAAGTGTATATTTATATACATTTCTACTGTCTTCAAAATAGATGTATATAGTTTAATTGAATACTCAATCACGGATCCCTTCAAGGAGCCAGATATAAAGACAGAATAGCTTTATTGGAGCGATCTGATAGATATCAAAATAGAGAATCCAGATGGAGGGTCTTCCACTGATGAGCCAGGACATCTCTTCAATATCTTTCCATCTCAATAAGGAAAATAAGATTTTACTTGTGGAAATAACAAAAGGGCGTTGATGAGATTTATTTTCTGTATTTAATTGTTAACCGTTTCTTTAGTTTTGTATATAATAATTATTAATAAAAACCCTACTTTTCAAAATGAAAATATACATTGAAAATCATTATAAATGAATTTATTAAAACAAAGGAGAGGTGCCTTTTTGGTACCATAAATACCATCCTGTAGATAGAGGTTGCCTGGCCGGCATTCATATTTATATTAAAAATAGACACTTCGGCCAGTTAGAGTTTCTATTTTCTCAACCTTTCGAAAAAAATATTTTGTCTTCGTCAGGAGAAGTAAATAAAAATAAAGCATTTGGCAAGGCGTTAAAATATTTTAGTTATTTCCTCTGACGAAGACAAAATATTTTTGTCGAAACGTTGAGAAAAATAAATAACTCTAACTGGCCTAAGTGTCTATTTTTCATATAAACATAAATATCATATCTCACAATTACAAAACACGTGTATGATAGCTATGTATCCCTTGCTATAGATAATAAATAATGGTGACAGTCTTTTTTAAAACCAGATTCAACGGATTCAATATTTTGCTCTTGAAAAAACCTTTTTTTTTTCTTCCTAACCCAATATTAATTTCTAAATATTTCTTTTACCAATTTCTTGTTTTTATAAATATATTAATATTTTTACCTTCAATCCTATCGTAATTTTATAGGAAAAATACTATAGATATTTTTGATATCTCTTGAGAATAAAATCGAATAGATTATAATTTTTTTTCTAAACAACAAAGGAGGAAGTTGTCCTGGCAACGGTTATATTTGTTTGGCATATTACATAAATACATATTGGAATCTTCAGTATTATCTTGTTGTATAGAGATATTTGGGGACTTGAAGCCAATATATCTATATTTATATACCATCATATATATTGCTATATATTCCTTCAAACTATATCTACAGACTTCTCTTTAATAATTCTAAACATTTTTGTTTATTTTCGGGAGTTAGTGGATGAATGCTAAAAACCGTCAAGGATCACGCATTCAGCATTTTGTTCTGGTTCGATGCCCCCCCCAAGATTATTGCGAAATTCCAATTCCACAAGTATATTCAAGTAAACAAATGGGAGACTCTAGCACTTTTAATTACAAAAGTCGAAATGTTTTCTAAATATACAGATATGTAATACACTTACAGAAATTTCCAGTCTCTAGTTACCCATCCTGATTATTATGGTTAGAAGAGACTAAAGTTAAACGCGATGAGCATCTTCATTTAGAAGGCTGCGAGTTTTCGGACAATAACGCCCTTCGACAGGCTTAAACGCAAATACAAGCTAGTACATATAAAATGGAAGGATTTAAAAGCACGAATGTTTCTTTTATACATAATACAAACTTCTACTGTCCTTACTTCGATGAAAAAATATATTGCTTATGTCCATAGTTTTCTTGAAAACCAGTTCTGAGATTCCATCCTTCAGAGCTGCGTATATAAGCAGAATCGTCCAATACAGTATTAGAGCTCTTAAAACCATTTCTGAGATTCCATCCTTCAGTGCTGCGTATATAAGCAGAATCGTCCAATACAGTATTAGAGCTCTTAAAAGCGGTCTGGTGGAATAAATTGGCGAAACCGCTGGGAGGGTTCACCACTGATGAGCCAAGCCCTCCCAATATATTTTTCATCGCAGTAAGGACAGTAGAAGTTTGTATTATGTATAAAAGAAACATTCGTGCTTTTAAATCCTTTCATTTTATATGTATAGATGGCGCGTTATTGCTTTGTGTTAAAACAAGCTAGTACGTTATTGTCCTAAAAAGCTCGCAGCTCTTGAATAAAGAAACACGTCGCGTCTACCTTTGGTCTCTTCTAACAATGGTATCCTGAGATTTCTTTTTTGTAATGTTTATTATGATATATATACCACGTTTATTTGGAATCAGGTTTAATTTATATACAAACCTATGAATTTATCTGATATTTTCTTATATTATAATTTCATTCATATTTGATGTAACTATATATTGTACCCTAATATTTATTATATTTTACTAATATCTATCTCTATATATACGCATCATTGTCTTCTATCCTATTGTATGAATTCTATCCCGAATTTTTCTATTTTCCATATTATGCTCTCTTTGATAACACTTTAGCCTGATTTGTTTGTTGTTTATATTGGCCTTGCAGAAGAGCTTGTGCCCGAAAGTTTATCTTTTTGACGTAGGCTAACTAAATAATTTTTTATTGCATGAAATATAATTTTATATAAGTTTTTACAAACATTTTGAGATAGATACCCATTTGAATATCTATATTTTCATTTTATTTATCTTCAACATCAATCTATATCTCGTATTTTTTTCACGATTTTATGCAATAATCAAAATTTATAACTTTTTTTCATTTTGCAATTATATATATATATATATATATATATATATATATATATATATATATTCTTTATCTTTTCATATTGCATCTATATTTTAATCTATACTCAAGATGAGAGACAAAACTTAATGGGCTTCTTCAAGTTTTGTCCATCTGTGCATATCTTCAACTCTATTCGAAATTTTATATCTTCATTTCTATTCTATATGCACACTTATCTTTTATCGACTACTTTTTAAATATGCCTGCATTTATATATTACATATACACACATACTAGTACAGCTTTATTGAGATCACCGGTCTATCACTGTTGTATACTCTTATATATATAAATAATTGTGTGTGTGTGTGTGTGTGATATTTATATTCAACATAAAACAAAATTCAACGTCAAATTCTATATATAGGCGCGCGCGAATATTGACCTTTTAATAAACTGTTGAAATTTCATTCTGAAATGAAACCGATATATTATGTTTAATATTAACCTATCTCTAGACTATATTCCATAAACCCATATTTATACTCAATTACCTAAACTTAAATTTGCCTATTTATATATACTATGTAAATAAATACTCCGATAATTTACTTTACTATCCTTATGTTGTATAAAACTACCTATACTAAAATTCTGTAAAAAACATAATAGTATGAAATGTGACCTTTTGGTAATCACGAATGTGGATTAATACCCACATTCAACACTTCTTATAGCATCAACCATCTCCGGTTGTTGAACAATTCCAAACCAATAATTGTAAGTATCTATTCGGCATTCTGGCACCTTGTAAGAGCAAAGTCGAATAGATTTCTACAAGATAAAAAGATAATAAGGGTGAACAAATTCCTAACTTAAAATCAAATTAAACTATTAGAAATTTTATTCTGAAAACTAGGACATGGTCTGGGTAAAACCTTTGACATTTCTCTCTTTCCACCAGTCTGAAAGGAATAATAATAATGATTATAATAATATTATTATTAAGATGAAACTTTCATAAAATTAAAACTAGGTGTTGTTATATACATCTAGGAAAACCAAACCATATTCCGAGTCTTTCGTCTAGTTTTTAGATATTCACCTTAGAATACTCTCTAACCATATAATCTATAGCGAGGGAAGTGTTACATTTCCCAAGCCAAAGTATTTAATGTAATAGTCTTAACCAGCTGCGCAGTATATATAATAGACTCAATTATCTAACCGCGGAAATGTAATATATATTCAAATGTAGACCGATTGTTTTCTTCTACTCTTAATTATGAGGAAACCTTCATCTAAGTTAGTTTGAAATATCCTTTCACAAGAATTATCAAGTTAATGAAGCTTCTATTTCTCTTATGTTATTTCATAGTCAAAGTTTAAGAAAGATATTTTGGTTTTAAGATATGTGTGTATGTAAATTGGGAGAATATCTAGTGGGAGTAGAGGTTTGGAAGGGTAGAGAATAATATAAAATTCCTCTTTGAGTAAGAATTAGTTCTTATTTCTGATTTTTGAAGTTGTAAAAATGCAGTTAATTGAACATAATAAAACACTTCTTTGGTATACAACCAATAGGAACAGCCTACTTTGAGTTGATTCAATTTAATTAAAAGACCAAATATACGTAATCCAACCTCCGTAAAGAAACTACCTCAAGAATGGAACAGACGTTTCAATAATTTAAGATGGTCTCTCATTGGAGGTTGCACGTGTATATTTATTTAATGTAAATAGGATCTCTGAATATATTAGCAACGTTATTAAACATCTTGACACTAAGGGGTCTACCCTATTATTACATTATAATAAAATATTGTTTTCTAACATATTACAAGTATTTATCAATTTATTAAGATCTTAATAATTTTGAAATTTTGTTACTCATAATGTTTTTTTTTTTTTTGTTTTGTCAAAAGGTTGGGGATATTTTGATCAAAATTAATTGCACCTTGTAATCTTGACGTTTGTGTTCCCTCATTTATAAACCTTACAGTAATTCAAACATAATTTAGACAACAAAAGACGTCTAGTAGAATATCTAGAAATATAATTAAATCATAATGTGTTTGGTATTTTCATTCAAATATTTTTTAAATTTCTTACGTGGTGAAAAGAATATCCAAAATGCCTGGCATAGCAGTAGTTAGCGTTCCCCGAAGTTTAGCCAGTTGATCTACCTGACAGCTCCAATTGCCTTGGTATGAGAGAGTTGACTTATATAACTGTAACTTGATACTTAAAAAACTGTATTTTGATATTATAGACGACTAATGATAGTTCTTGTCCCTGATGGTATGAAAATATTCTTATAAAACTATCGAAATTTAGCCAATAATTCCTTTCAGTTCAGAATTACAATCAATAACGTCCGATTTCACATATTATTTGTACGTATGCAATATTATATCGGTTTGCTGTAATAAATTGGCCAAACTCTAAGGCTAATTATTATCAAAACCACTGGGAGAGTTCAACAGAGTCAAGCCCTCTCATTAATTTTTCCTCGGAGTAGGTGATGTATATATATTGTTCATTTGTTTTAGATAAATATAAAATGATGTATATAATTGTTCATTTGTTTTGGATAAATATAAAATGATGTATATAGTTGTTCATTTGTTTTAAATAAATATAAAATGATGTATATAATTGTTCATTTATTTTGCATATTTTTCATCTTTGAATTTATCTTATAATTTGGTCTGTGAAAATAAATATATTGGACCAGTGACCAAAAAGGCTGTAAATAGATCGTTTAATGTTAGTTAGATAGTATAGAGAATTGTTAGGCAGGATATATATATTTAAATGTTATGCTTGTGTAATTATAATCTTAATTGAATAAAAATATTTAAATTATAAATGTATTCTAAATCTTAAATACCAAGCATTAAAAACAACTGGCGACGAGGAAAAGCAAATTTTGTAAAGAAAAAAGAATTTAAATAGTGAAAAGAAATTATACTTAAAAAAAAATGTCTTCAAGTATGTTTGAAAGATTCGACGAAAATCTAGAGAATGTAGAGAATTATATTTATCGATTGAAGCAATTCATGCTAATTTCTAAAACAAAAGAAGACTTTAAGACGCCATTTCTGATATCATGCATCGGGCCTAAATATTTTGGTATCTTGCGAAATTTGGTTTTTCCGGAAGAGGTTGATCAAGTTCCCTTTGACAAATTGTGCAGGATCTTATTGAAACATTTCAATCCTAAGACCAATATAATATATGAAAGATTTGTATTCCAGAAAATGGATCAGAAATCAGGCGAAACAATATCTAAATACATAATACGCCTTAAGGAACAGGCTCAAAGGTGTAACTTTGGAGATGTTCTGCAAGAATCCCTACGAGACAGATTTGTGGCGGGCATCATTGATACACCAACCCAAAAGAAGCTGCTACAGGAAGAGGGATTGACTTTTGAGGGAGCGTTAGACATCGCGCTGTCTGCGGAGTCTGCAGATAATGACCTACACAACCTCAAGAGATCCGAAGATGCCCATCTGTCCCCACAGCATCTTCATGCCATCAATAATCCCTGCAAACACTGTGGTAAGACCAACCATCTACACTATAATTGTTTTTTTAAATCAGCTAATTGTAGAGTTTGTGGTAGAGTAGGGCATATTTCTACTATATGTTATAAAAAAGATAGTTCTGCCCGTAAATTGCCCAGAAATCCCAAAAATACTTTTAATAAATTTAAAAAGCATGTTAATGATAATAATCCTTCGGGATCTCAAAATAATTTATCATTGAATAATATAAATTTGCATCCTCCCTTGATTGAAACTGTATATGTAAATAACATAAAATTGTTGGCTGAAATTGATACTGGAGCAGCCATTACTACATTAACTAAAAATGAGTACTTTAAATATTTCAAAAATGTTAAATTAAATAAATGTAATACAGTCTTGACCGGCTATAGTGGCTCTAAAATACCTATTTTGGGCAAGGCTAAATTTGATATAAAATTAAGAAATGTTTCTAGAACCATTGAAATACTAATAACTAATTTAAATTGTTCTAAATTTCTCTTAGGAAGAGATTTCCTTAATCTTTTCAATATCTCATTCAATTATTTGCATAAATTGGACTCTTTTAGTATAGATTCACTTTTAAATGATTACGGGTCCATTTTTGAATGCAAATCTGACCCTATTAAAGGTATCAAATGCCATCTTGATGTAAAAGCCTCCAAATTCAATAGTCAATATGTTAGCGGTAAATTTAAAGTGGATGAGACTGTGAAGTTTAGATGGATTACTAATGGGCATCCATCTTGGTATACAGGAAAGATAATTAAAATACTAGAAAGGAATGTTTATTTAATAAAACAAGGTGACAGTAAAAAGAAGGTTCATCAAAACTACATTAGAAAAATGTTGCCTGGTAAATCACATCCCACTAATATGAATGATGCTGAACGTGTGCCAACTCCAATCTCGGAGGAGAAAAGTATTACAACCCCCAGGTATCCTCAGAGGGAGCGCAGATGTCCGCAGAGATATGGAGAGTAAATAGATAAATAAGGGGGGCCAAGCCTAAGAAGGGGGAATTGATGTATATATATTGTTCATTTGTTTTAGATAAATATAAAATGATGTATATAATTGTTCATTTGTTTTGGATAAATATAAAATGATGTATATAGTTGTTCATTTGTTTTAAATAAATATAAAATGATGTATATAATTGTTCATTTATTTTGCATATTTTTCATCTTTGAATTTATCTTATAATTTGGTCTGTGAAAATAAATATATTGGACCAGTGACCAAAAAGGCTGTAAATAGATCGTTTAATGTTAGTTAGATAGTATAGAGAATTGTTAGGCAGGATATATATATTTAAATGTTATGCTTGTGTAATTATAATCTTAATTGAATAAAAATATTTAAATTATAAATGTATTCTAAATCTTAAATACCAAGCATTAAAACAGTAGGGACAGTACGCGAATATGTTTTATTGATAAAATAAATATCGCGCTAAGATGGTATTGTTTCTTATCCAACTAGGAGATGAGCTAGTATATATATACAAGACAGCCCAATTAGTATACGTATAAATCTGATAGGATAAATAATGAGATTCTACTGTTCTAAAACCTTATGTCCATAGTTTGCTTGAACACCATTTCAGGAATTCTATCCTTCAGTGTAGCATATATAAGTAGAATCGCTCAATACATTATTAGAGCTCTGAGAAACGGTCTGATAGATTAAATTCGCGAAACCGCTGGGAGGGTAACAACTGAGTAGCGTAGACTTTCCAATATATTTTTCATCACAGTAAGGACAGTAGGAGTTTGTTTTGTGTATAAAATAAACATTCGTGCTTAATTGGTTTAATTTCATATAAATGATGAAAGTAAGAATGATGTGTGGTTGTGACATCATAGACACATGAAGAAATTGAGCATCGTTACTATAACATATGTGCCAGCAGTCAGCTATAGAAAGGGGTTACTTGGAAAATATTTGATCCAAATGCCGACGTGGCGATTTCTGAGCACGTAGAGATTTCAATTCTCGGTGGCGACTCCCGGTCGATGCTTGCTGATTTGCATAGGTCCTGCTCACCAATGTTACATATAGCCACTCTCTGACTTCAATTTAAAAGAATTTTGCCATTGCCTAAATCTTCGAGCCTTTTATATCAAACTTTAGAACTTTCTTACATGATCGAAATTAAGGAATATTCTCTTAGCCACATGTTTTATAATTGGCATCCAGTTAAACAGACCTTACTGAAATGAAAAATATTTCTAGAGAGGAGAACTGTTAAATCATTTTATTTTGTTAGATTGAATTGGTGAAACCGCCGGTAGGTTTGCCATTGGTGATCTTTGTCCTACAGTATTTTTCTCAATGCACTAAGAACCGTTGGAAATTACACTCATGGACGGAACTTGAGAGTAGAAAATATTTTATATCGCCGGTCGTCTGTTCTTGATTAATCAAGAAATCCTTACCACCTACACGTTTCGGGCTGTTGGTCTTTATCAGAGAACTTTGTAATTTAAATAAAAACACAATCAATTTCAGTAAACCAATTTTATTGTTTTTAGCAAAGTAATGCTTTTTTATGGTGGCTCAAAACATCTATTCACCTCTTTTATATTACTCTGAGAGTTTTATTTTGCTTTGTTAAGAATATATATTCTTCTGAAACTAACTAAGTACTGATAATGACAAATGTGATTGAACCTATATTGTGATATAAAGTATTTTTGTTTTATATTTTATAACAGATGTTAGAACTCATTCTCAGTTCTGAATCTGAGTGTTCTGTGGGGAGAGAAATCTGAAATTTCACTGTTTCAATCTATTCAATGAATACTTTTTATGCATTTATAAGAATAGAGAGGGGGGTACCTTTCTATATAAATAGCATTTCAGAACATAAAAAAACATGATATTTTTCTTTTCAACTCATAGATTCCGTTTTGATAATAAATATTCAAATTTATTAACCACAAAAAATGTAAAATATCAAATTTTCACAAATATTCTTCAGTTCAAGGTATTTTCTGTGAATACATTTTGCCAGCAGACGTCATTTAACTAAATAAATAGAAAACCCACCTGGGCTCTCACTTTCTCAGGGGATAGCCCCGTCGAGATTTATGAAGGCAATTTTCTAGACACCGACCATTTCAGGCCTTGTTAATAGACCGACGCCCGTAAATACAGCACGTGAGCTCTCTGGCAAAAAGGAGAGCATTATTAAGGTTAGAGAAATATGTTAAAATAAATAAGATTTGGTGTCACTATAATGTGCTACATAAGGATATAGCCATACTATACATAAACCATGCGGCTATTTACACTAGAACAACCTAGTTATGTAGTTATGGTGCATATAACGTGAATATATAAGATTAGGTACGGGCTTGATGTCGGATTTCTCTCTCTCTCTCTCTCAGCCTGAAATATAACTAAAATTTTTCAAATAGTTAATACAATTTTATTGAAAAATAAGGACTTTATTCAGAATATTGTAATATATTAGTTTTCTTCACAATTCATTTTCCAGCTAAATATACTGATAAAAAAGACCTTTATTTTTGAAGGTGATTTGAAACTTCTTCCTGAGAAACTCATATCAACAAAATTAGCTATGTAAGGAAATAGTTTTGATAATGAAGAGTATAGACGTTTTTGTTCACTAAAAGGTAAATGTCTGTATTAAAATTTTAACGAATAGGAAACTCTTATATGTAATTCTGCTATCCTAAAAGCTTATGTTCATTGTTTTCTTGAATACCATTTCTAAGATTCAACTCTTCATTGCAACATACATGAGCAGAATCGTCCAATACATTATTAGAGATCTAAGTAGCAGTCTGGTAGATTAAATTGGCAAAACCACTGGGAAGGTTCACCACTGATCAGCCAAGCCCTCCCAAAATATTTTTTAATCTCAGTAAGGGCAGTAGAAGTTTGATTTATGTTTAAAATAAATACTCGTGCTTATTAATAGTTTCACTACTTATATAAAACTCTTCGTTCATAAGAACCATCGAAGTCTCAGCTGTGTATTGGTTTGACTCATCAGTGGTTAACACCAACAGCGTTTTAGCAAGTTCAATATACCAGAACACTCTATTATTGTATTTGGCTATTTCGTTTATATAACGATATATTTAGAGGAACTCCTGGGGACAGTTGAAAAATAAACGCAAAATATTTCTATCTTGCCATCATCGATATCAAGTTAATACATATTGCTCACCGAATCTATTCTAACATTTATTCAAAGCCTACGAAATTGAAAAGAAAAAAATATATTTTTAATTATTTGGCCCTATCGAAGATAAATCACCTGTATTGAAAACTCTTACAAAAGAACCCATACCCATTATATTAATGTGAAGGGTTTAAATAGAGAACACTATAAATTATTCTAAATTTTGACGAACAACTACTATCCCATCAACTTTATTGAGAAATATCCTATAGGCCAAATACTGCAGTTAACCATCCGAAATTATACTAAATCACTCACTGCTTACTCCCCTATTGCCAATAAGTAGAGAGAGCTTCAAGAAACCGGCATAGCGACCGGATAGCGAACTAACACGCCGCTAACTTAGACATTATATCAGAAAGCCTATTACCAACACTGAGAGAGTGGCGAACTTATATACATACCTATCATACCTACAATAAAATATCGTGCAATTCCTGTCGATTTACCTAGAGGAAAATCCATAGAAAATCAAGTATGAAGCACACAAAACAAATCAGTCTTACCTTTGATAATAGAGAACTCTGCTTATTAATTGAACACGCAATCATAAATAACCATATCCCCAAATATAGTAACAGCAAAATTATATAAATTTAAACAAATCGAATTGGAAGCTTGGCCCTCCATAATCGATTCGTAAAAATAAACAGAATGAATTAGGGAATTCTAGGTAGCACATGCAATACATTACACAGAAAAACTTATCAGCAGTTCACTTCTGCAACACAAAAGAGATGTAAATAAAAATACTGAATGATAAAATAAAAATAGACGTTCGACCTATCTAAATATCGCTTTATTTTAGCTCTAATTAAACTTTGGAATAAAATATGAATAGCTTTTGTTATCTTCAATCTTAATCTATAAGAACGCAGTTTCGAATGCTTGAGATTCAGTAAAAAATATATAGATTTTCAAACCGATATTAGTCTGAAATAAGTCAACCTGTGACTGATCTAACATTTATCATATTGTAAGAGTTTTTATGCCTCTTTTCAATATATCTTTCACGCCAACCTTTTTTGAAATTCTAAATGCGCTTTTTAAGTCTACAATCAATATCGATAAGTATAACTGAAATAAATATTTATAATCATGGAAATTTCAGAAGTTTTTTTAAAATAATTAAAACAGTGGAAGACTCGAGTTGTTTTTGTGGACATGAGGAACAAACCTCAATACATCTTTTACTAGATTTTCCTGTTTTTCAAGACTACAGAATCGAAAATATTTTAATAGTAACAGATCCATGTATTTATATTTCCAGTAAATATATGTATATTATATTCATGCCTTTTGTAGATATATTTTAAATTATATAGAAAAATATATCTTTTAAGAAACTGATAATTTATATTATGTTCATTGTACATATTCCCAGACACTTCTTTTTTGTACGCAGTTATTTTTTCTCGTTTTTTCTCTATTTCTCATTGTTAACATTATATGGCTATTCTATTCACGGCCTAAAATTATTGTAAATATATGTATAGACAAATTTAACGCCTACATGTGTGACAGTGCAAGTGTCTCTAGAGGGAAATAGCCCTTTAAATTGAAATAAAATTGAAAAATAACTGAAATAATTTCATTATTTTGTTGTACGGTTTAGAATTCCTCATCCTCAGCAAGGTAGAAATTAAAACCTTATTAAATAATAAAATGGTCTATTGTTGTTTTACTGTGTATATCATATGCAATGGCATCTGAAACTACACCCTGATTTTTATACAAGTGTGTTATATGAAGGTGTTTTTAAAAAATATAGATCACTATTTCAGCTTTATTTCAACTTGCTCACTCACGATGGTACTATTCAATTATATTTGGAATATTTTTAGAGATATCATATTATAAATAAAATATAACTAGGTTTTTAAAAATATTATACATAACTAACCGAATAAATAGGGCTGACATTGATCAGGTTTTATTCGAGTGAATTTTTACACCTGAGGGTAAATAAAATGCTGTTTCAAGTTGGACAATATTCGTCACAATTGTATTTCTTGACCCTGCTTCACCCGAGTTCTCCCTTATATAGAGGATGATTGCTAATTAAATTTAGTGAATAATTGACATTACTGTACGTTATACACTTATCTAATAGCTGGTAAACGTAATACACGTGGTTTTATTCTTCCATTGCAGAATGATCAGTCGAGAGAGGGAAGATATTGAATAGATTTGGAGGCAGAATGGTCATTTCCATTGTCTCGGGTTGGTCCCTTTGGAGCGAGCTTGTAGAAGAATGATGCCAGTCATTGACGGTACATTCTGAGTAATGAAGCAGAAGTTTCTATGACAGAGGAAGATGGTTAGGATGACTAGGTTGTGGGGCTAAGATAGCAGATGCTGGTTCAAAAATTAGATTTTATCAAAGTTGGCCGCAGTAAAATGAGTAAATTGGTCCCTGTGACTTGTAGGAGAAGATCGCCAATAAATCACACCCACACTACTATTATTTATTGTGATTTTATTTTTGTTATCAGATATATTTTTCATAATGCAAAGAATCATTAAAAATTTCAAATATTACTGATTTATTTGATCAATTTCTGTATACATCTTTTATTATTATTATGATTTATTTTTATATAACAGAAATATTATAAAATTGTTTTTTTTTTTATGTTGGGTGCACGGAGGAAAGAGATAGTATCTTTGTAATCTTTTCTATTTATTCTTGATGTTCTTAAAGAGAAAAAAAAAACAAATATACTTTTATGATAAAAATTAGAGCAAAAAGAAATTAAAGATATTATACTAACATATTTACAATCAGAAAAACCAATTAACCTGAGAGCATCTAGCTTCTCAGCTAAAACTATTATTCTCATTTTAACCAACAAGACATATGCAAATCACCTATTGAAGATCAATCTGGCACAAGAATTTACATATATTACTCTTGTATTTCAACAAGCAATATTTTAAATATACAAAATTAAAAATACAAATTAAAAAAAAATGGAATTTACACATAATAAAGATTTTAACATTTAATAAAGACAATGGAAGTTTAAACATTTAACATAAAGATGATCACATCCAACAATTCAATTTATAATAAAACTATTTTTCATCATTGTTTCAATATATTATCAAAATGTGTTTATTATAGTATTTAAGTTTGTGTATTTATATTAATTTTATGGAAATTCGAAAATAATATAGACGCGTATGATTCTTTTACAAATATGCTTCGAGCACATTCGCTCTTCCTAAAAATTCAAATTGAGTCTTTTATTTGAACAATTATAATGCATCATAATATATTAATTTCTTTATTTTTAAAGCATGTTGAAACTTTCGTTAGAAAGGTTTCTTACTTCGATCGTGCATAGCGAGAAAGGTTATCTGCTCACGTTATTGCGTTTAAATCACAAACGAAATAAATAAATACAAAGGATTAGGTGTATCTCCAAAATATTCAAATAACACAATTTCTATTAAATCCAATATTCATTTCTTATATATCTACATCTATTATTTATAGATGATAATTTGAATTGCCTAATCTTCAAAATCTTCATATGTTTTATATTTAAATTTCTAACACAATTATTTTTCCGTTGAATGTATTTCATTTTAATCATGAAGTGTATTTATAAGAATAAAAGTTTTTTTTCGGTTGTTGTTTCTTCTTAAATTTCTACACAATATTTGAACTATGTATTTCAAAAAGGACACGATAGGTCTCTTGGAGGAGTCACAATATATTGGCGGAAATTCTCGAATCATTGATATCTTCATATATACTTTCAAAAAAATTATAAACTATTTTAGACGGCGTGTATGATTATTTTTTTATATTCAAACAATTACTACTGACCTCACTGTAATGATACATAAATGGGAGAGCCTGACTCATCAGTGATGAACCCTCCCAGCGGTTTCGTCAGTTTAATCTACAGTGAGCCAGGCCCTGCCATTAATTTATAATTGAAGTCAGGTCAGTAGAGAAAATTGTATAATTTGAAAAAGAATCATACGCGTCTAAACAGATACAAGTGTGTGTATAACAGATGGCGAGCTAATGCATCATATTATACATTACTTTAAAAACATCATTTATTTATTCTATATTACTGAGTTTTTTCTGGATAGATATTGCTGTATATACACCCATAGACAAAGGTTAAGAAGATTTTACCTTTTATTTGTGTATTTCGAGATTCAGAAAAAAACTTTAAAGATAGTTAATATACAGTCAACTTTATTGAAGACACAAGATAACCAAGTGTCAACAAAATCAACAAAAAACAAAGTCTCCTTCCAAGGAAAGACGACCGGTGATATCAAAGACTTTCAACTTTCTTAAGTTTTGTTTGAGAGTGTATATTGTTTTTATATGTAAATTTAATTGGTTAGCAACACCTTTTACCAGGTTTATTATTGTTGGATGAATATAAACAATACCTTTCTTCATAGCATTCAAGTTGTCCTCTCTTCGGATAATTATATATGCTATATTATAAAATAAATAGAGCATCCAGGGCTAAGTTTCTTGTGCAACTTTCATTTTCAAGTTTTCGGACTTGTCAGTCCTTCAACAGGAGTATCACGTTAATAAATTAATGATAAAGGCTATTTTTATATACAAACTAGCCGAAAGACCCGGGCAACGACCGGGTTTTACCCGATTAAATGCTTTTATTCAAATACTATTCGTTACAATTATAAATTGGCGCAGTGGATGTCATTCTTGTATAATATATAAATGAGTTTTAAAAATTGTAAAAAAAAAAAAAGGATCAAGGATCGGCCGGGAATCGAACCCGGGCCTCCCGCGTGGCAGGCGAGCATTGAACCACTGAACCACCGATGGTTATGAGAAATGGCCATATTTGGGTATTTATTCCATTCACAAAGCAAACGGTGACAGAATTGATTAAGAAAGAATTGATTAAGACGCTGATAACTGTATATAAAATGATTATTTCATATTTTAAATACTTATGATATTGAGAGAGAAAATATATTACATTCTTAGTTTGAGAAAAACAAATTTTCGGAATTCAACGTGCAAGGTGGATGATGCGTTCATATATGCTATATGTTTGCTATATGTTGTCAAATAAATATATATAAGAAATTACTATAAAATTGAGTAATTAAAAATATAACAGAGAGAGGCACACTGTTTTAAATTGGTCTTTGTGCGTAAATGTGAGAAACACAAATATCAATTCATATGCACGTATATAAATTTAAAATAAAGGAAATATTGATTAATACAAAAAAACAAAAATGCAGTTAATAGTCTAATATGAACATTGAAGACATCTCTAGGTAGTTAAAAAACCTCAAATACCAGGGGATCAACGGTATAGGCGGGTGACATGGTATCCCATAGTAATCAGGCAAGGAGAAATTATCCAACAGAGAATCAATCAATTTCTTATAGATTAATTACTCTCGACCTTATCTCTTCTTCAACGCCCTTTAATCTCGATCCCAGACCCTTCTTGTCTTTCTTCCTTTTTAATTACCACTTGCTGATATGAAATAGAGGTTTTTGTTCGCAGCGTGATTTGACATATGGTACAAGGGAAATTGAAAACATACCACGAGATTTTCGATGTTATTTTAATGGAAATATATATTTAATTTTAGAAAATGAAATTTTAATTTAAAATATATATTTCGATAGTTTTTTAAATTATTCAATAATTTCTCTAGATAGTTTATTTTTGTATTTTTAGATGAATTGAAGAGATAAAAAAATGAAGAAGAATCGTAAAATATTAAATAACGTTACAAAATATTTGTTGAGTAGCTTTTAGGGCGAATATATCAGCAAATAATTAATAATTCCGTTAATACAGTAATGTCTTGAATATTTTATATCTTGAAGAAGGAATAATTTATTTCTTCTACAGGATGATGTCAGGCGATTCCTTCTCTCGTATTTTATATCCTTTATAATAACATAAAGTTGAGTAATATGCATTTGAAAATGTTAACATACATGATATAGATAATAGTAGGTCCTAATGGAGAACAAATGTGTATGTCAAATCACAGTCTATCTGTTCATCTTTGTATCTTTAAATTGGCATTTGGTGTCATAAAAATGAATTGAAAAAAATTCGAAATCGTGCCATATTTTAGACTAAATACAGATCATTTAATTCAATATTTCTTGAAATTACATTTTTATTATATTGTGATTATTCAAAATATATTCTAATATTTGAAAAACGTGTAAAATATCTGAAAACTCGTGAATGAATTGTACAAATATTGGAAATGTGACTTATAGGTAAGAAAAATACTAAAATAACGACATATATAAAAACTTAAAAACAGAGATTTCTAAGCAGATTTCTTTTTAGGGCGTGTTCCAAGAATTCTAAGTTTAGCTTGTTTTTCCTGGAACAACTGTTGTCTGAAATCTTTAGATGTAGGCAAAGTATATTTGAAAGACATTACACAATTTGTTCTTTATTCAAAGATTTTGGTGTAAATTTCAATATTTCAAATGATAATTCATATCTATCTTGAATTATATTGATGCAAAACGTTAACGCGTTTTATAAACAAACTCAGTAATCAACTAGACTTAGATTAGTTAAAATACTGCAACATTTGATACGTAAAATAATAATTCTTACTTGAAATAAGGGTTTATTCTACAGGTTTGCTCAGTTTAGACCTTCTTTGTTAAATTAAAATCATCAGGCTTCCTGAGATAAGTTCATTTTATAAAAATTTTAAAAAGATGTCTAGCTTCTGTGCCCGAAGATATAAATCAAAATTCAATATAAAAAATAATATTTCTAGAAAGCTTGATTTCACCTCAATATTGATACAGAGGAATATTTATTTGAGGCTTTCTTTGGTTATAGACGTGGTCCAACAAGGGATTCAAACAATATTCTGAAATCGCTAAATAAGGTTTTCGCCTGAAATTTTAGGAAGATAATTATTATGCCAAATATTCGATCATAAAATTATTCTACGACTATATTTTGACTAGATAAATGTCTTAAGGATTCCATTAGCTCATATTAGTCAGTATGGTAAATACAACATTCTATTTTAAAACCTTTGCTTAGTTTACTTGAGTTATTCTCTTTTTCAGTAAGGATAGTTAATCAATATTATTTTGGATATATATGACAAAAGGTATATTCTTCCCTTTGTGAAGACGTTCAAGAAACGTCAAATCTCAATTATCTGAAGATAAATTAACCAAAATGGTTGAAATTGTTTAATTCCTAAGTATTGAATCTTAAATTAATTCTCAAGATGTTCACAAAACCAATCAAAGACAATATTTTCTCAAATATAACGTGGATTTGTACCTAGGCCCAATAGTTTGAATTGCGAACAGCTCATAAAGAATAATGATTAAGAATAAAACGTTATCTATCGAAAGAGCAATTCCATGTTATTTTCCAAAGGTTAAGATATGGAGTTATAGAAGATATATACATATCTTTTATGTATAGAAATAGTAACTACCACTTGAATTCTTCAGTATATGAAGTTCCTGGCGGACCCTATTCTGAATACACATCGTACAGTCCGTCATGATGGGTTAAGGATTTGTAACAGCTTATTTTGAAGTACACTACATGTATAAGTACAGATCGGATCTAGTACTCACTCTCTAAGTACCTTTCTAAGTTTCGTGTTCAAGAGTTAAGGAGATTGGGACTTGTACGGTTATTTATTATTTTTTAAATTTTTGTGTACTCCAGTTGGCTTTCCATTCCCAGTTCTGGATGATGGAAGTCGACAGTGTTGGATCACCAGTTATGTTGTAGCCTGGATCTGACTAACGTTGCCCAAGTTTCTGGAGGATGTTGGGACGCAGCATACATCCTGAGAGCTATTGATTTCTGGCTGGCTCCTTGCCATACAATATAATGACATGTGAGTGTCTGACATGGCACATGCTGCCAAACTATCGTGACGGCAGTTCCTAGATCAAATTATACCTGCATCCAACCTCACAAGCTGAAACACTTTGTGAATACAGGATTCAATTTAGCATTGAAACATCCAAGTTGGCTTGGAAACTGAACATGAGATACCAATAGGACATCATCACATTAAATTTCTCGATATTTGTGTATCTTAGAATAGAGATGATACCTTAAGGAGATAAATATTGACACTTATAAAGAAATCCGAAATATTTCTGATCATAAAAATGTTATATTTAAACAGAAACAATGGATTTATAAACATAACGAATTTGGTTTATTAAGGATAAATCATCAATGTTCTTTACATTCTTTCATTCAGAAAAATGCGTATATTGGGTTTCAAATTTTTATCATCCCAGTATTTAGAGGGGCAACTCACCTCTATCTTTTTATCGATGTTTTTTGTGTATTGAACTAAAACATGTGAGCAGGTGGCTACATACTCGATGTGTAAGGCCCTTATATCTGATTTGAATCTTTTTTTTTTACTATCCATATCTATTTATATATATATATTTGATTAATATATATATAACACACAACCATCTTTTATATGAACAATCAACTAAATACTGTAATTAGAATCTATAATGTCCATCTACGTTCTTTCAATTGTTTTATTTATACTACCCTTGTATACGGGTAATAGGGATATTTTCCTTTACACATTTATATATTATTATAATAAATGAGTTGTGTCTCAACACTTTTTATCCTGTTGCCTGATATCTTTTCCACTAGATGGCTCTGCTATCTAAAAAGCTCATGTGAGCGTGGTCAGAATATGCCTTTTTTATTTTGAAACTACACCTAATTATTTTTTACAAATATAAATATAGAAAATAACGAATTTAAATATAGATGAAGAATTCTTCCTGATTTGAAATTAAACGAAAAAACATGGTGAAGGAAGACGAGTTTCTTTTATTGATGCATAGGTGCAAGCTTTCGGGTAAAAACCCTTCAACCTTTTTTATTTTTCTCGCCTGTTGAAGGGTTTTTACCCGAAAGCTTGCACCTATGCATCAATAAAAGAAACTCGTCTTCCTTCACCATGTTTTTTCGTTTAATAGAAAATAACATTTAAAAAAATATGAATAGACATTCAATTACGAGTTCCAATTAGTAATACAAATATTCTGATTTAGATAATATCAGAATGCTTATTTCATATAAGTGTATGTTCTGACTTTGCTCTTAAATGGAATTATATAATAATCGGAGCACACTATAATCCTAACTGTACAATACGGAATTAGAACTGGATGGATATTGAATTCTCTAAATCTCTGCAAGTATATATCACCGAAGTTCCAAATCTTTACAACAAATATGTATTACAATTGGTGGAATCGCCGGATAGCATTGTTAAGAAAATACCAAAGTAAAACAAAGAGTTTATTTATTAAAAAAGTATGATTAATCTTAAATAAAGAAAATTTTCGCTTTTACCTTCGGTTTCTTCTTATAAAATATCTAATACACTTATATAATGCACGAATATACAGAATAAATATGTAGAAAGATCAACCTATAACTTTAAAATGCATTAGAACAATCACCACAGTAAAAAGCGCAATGTTTTATTACTTTTGATACATGAATACACTACTGCTACTATTTATATAAAAATAGTCACTTCGGCCAGTTGGAGTTTTTTATTTTCTCAACGTTTCGACAAAAATATTTTGTCTTCGTCAGAAGAAGTAAATAAAAATAAAGCATTTGGCAAGGCGTTAAAAATTGTTCTGAGGTTTTCAAGGGCGTTCTCACGTGATTTTTCGAATTTAGTACAACATCTAAAGCGCGAGTCAAATATTAAACTCGTCAAAGACTACTGCTACTACTTTATACAAATATATAATTAAAATTTTAAGATATAATATTTTATCTAAGTTTTTATCAAAATTTCGACTGTTATAACTTATATCATAGGAGAGAGAGAAATGTTTATGTACACGGAGGAGGAAGTCTGTCTGTCAGGAGTCAGGTTCAAAGAAGAAGGAAGCAAGCAAGCAAAAAGAGTTCCGCCACCAGCTGAAAATAACTCCGTCTCGAGTTCAACATTATTTTTGTGCGGCATGTGTCACAGCACTCTGTCACTGGGACAACTGTCACCTTCCTGGTTGCCTGTAGACTGAGTGTTTACACTACGTAGCTCCTCCGGGTTGGTGGTCCGTCTGGGATCGTAGTTATATCGTCAGATCACTGTGACGACAATATATAATATAAATTCTAGATATTGTCGGATTGTTTACACTACGTAGCTCCACTGTGTTGGTAGTTTGTGTGGGAACGGAGTTATATCGTCAGATCACTGTGACGACAATAAATAATATAAATTCTAGATATTGTCGGAATGTTTACACTACGTAGCTCCACTGTGTTGGTAGTTTGTGTGGGAACGGAGTTATATCGTCAGAACACTGTGACGACAATATATAATATAAATTCTAGATATTGTCGGAATGTTTACACTACGTAGCTCCACTGTGTTGGTAGTTTGTGTGGGAACGGAATTATATCGTCAGATCACTGTGACGACAATAAATAATATAAATTCTAGATATTGTCGGAATGTTTACACTACGTAGCTCCACTGTGTTGGTAGTTTGTTTGGGAACGGAGTTATATTGTCAGATCACTGTGACGACAATAAATAATATAAATTCTAGATATTGTCGGAATGTTTACACTACGTAGCTCCACTGTGTTGGTAGTTTGTATGGGAACGGAGTTATATCGTCAGTTTACTGTGACGACAATATATAATATAAATTCTAGATATTGTCGATATTTTTACACTACGTAGCTCCACTGTGTTGGTAGTTTGTTTGGGAACGGAGTTATATTGTCAGATCACTGTGACGACAATAAATAATATAAATTCTCTATATTGTCGGAATGTTTGCACTACATAGCTCCACTGTGTTGGTAGTTTGTGTGGGAACGTAATTTTCTCGTCAAATCACTGTGACGAAAATATATAAAATAAATTCTAGATTATGTCGGAATGTTTACACTACGTAGCTCCACTGTGTTGGTAGTTTGTGTGGGAACGTAATTTTCTCGTCAAATCACTGTGACGAAAATATATAAAATAAATTCTAGATTATGTCGGAATGTTTACACTACGTAGCTCCACTGTGTTGGTAGTTTGTGTGGGATCGGAGTTATATCGTCAGATCACTGTGACGACAATAAATAATATAAATTCTAGATATTTCAGTGATAAATTTCCATGAGGGACGATAATCTGAATGGAAATTATTTACAGATTTTATGGACGCCCTCCTTCTACGTGTCTTCTCAACTTTCAGCAGTTGTCGATGGAAAATT
This sequence comes from Cordylochernes scorpioides, assembly GCA_030710605.1. Classification (NCBI taxonomy): domain Eukaryota; kingdom Metazoa; phylum Arthropoda; class Arachnida; order Pseudoscorpiones; family Chernetidae; genus Cordylochernes; species Cordylochernes scorpioides. The sequence continues at coordinate 52,420,531 of CP092866.1, forward strand.
TTCTTTTGGAGATTATCCACTGAATATTTCTTTATTTACGCTCATTGATTGAACTTAAGAAATTGGATAGTCCGGTTATCTGATTTTAGGAAGAAACAGAGTCAATTTTGTTCACACTTGGTTATTTCGCATGTCTTCAATAAAGGTCACTGTGTATCAAATACATTCAGAGTTATTGTCTGAATCCCGATATAAATAAAATGTACAAATTATCAGGTGTTGGATACAAGTTTAAATAAAATATTCGTAATCATGATGTTTGCGGTTTTTTTTTATTTAAGCAACTTGTTTAATTAATAAAAAGGCATAAAGGTAGACTTCGGGTGAGAAGGGATGAAGAAAGATGTGAGCTGGTTCGAAAGTTACATTAATTTCTTTATAAAATATTCTGCTTTATCCAATCCTTTCTTTAAATATTAAATATTTATTTACTAGAACCTATAATATATAATAGCTTTTTAATAATTAGAAAAATTTAAGTTTAGGATAAATTTATTCCTTAACTTTCCTTGTTTTATTGTATGCAAAAGGACATTGTAAGATGTAATTATTGTTCAGGTCCATAGTTTTCTTAAATATCATAACCTAGATTTCCACGCTTTTAGGGCCGAATATTTAATAATAATAGTCCAATTCATTATTAGAGGTCTGAGAAGCGGTCTAAATAATTAAATGGTGATATTCGCTAAAAGGGTTTACTACTGATAAGACACGCTCTTCATATATTTTCATCGTAGTAAAGACTATAGAAAGTTTGCTTTGCTTGAAAAACAATAATTCATGCTTAATAATTATTTTTCTTATATATAGACGGCTCGTCATTGAAATCTCTTGTTTGCTTAATTGAATTAAAATGTTCCTATAGTTTTTATCGATTTAATCAAAAATGTTTTTTCTCATGGTAGTTAGCTTTTGATAATTCGCGCTATCTTAAATTAAAGAAAGTATGAAATATAATATTACTCGTTTTTTAATCCCCCTTGATTATCTTTATTAAATTTTTCTTTTGAAAAGTTAAAACACACCACTAATACAAGTACTAATACTTGTATATATATATCCAATATATTTCGAAATTTATTTCTTTAAATGTTGTAATATATTTTTCTCTCAATTACATAAGTATTTAAAATATATAAATGATGATATTTATTAAAATACTCATCATTAATTTGTTAATGAAATACTCCTGTTGAAGGGCTGACAAGTCCGAAAACTTGAAAATAAAAAGTTAATTAAGAAACTTAGCTCTGTACATATTGTTTATTTTAATATTGTGGCGAAGAAATATTTTATTATTTAATTTAATATTATTTAATGAAAATATATTCAACAGATTATAAAAATATATATTAATCTGTATTTGTGAAATCATCTTTAAAATATTTCTTTGCTTGCTTGCTTAAGATTCTCTAGCTGTAGAGAGTTTTGGGGGCTGACCTGTTAATAATTGTCGACTTGTCGCCGTGACGTCATCAATAAATACTTTTACATCTTAGGATATTTCAAGGCTTGATTTCTACGCTACAACTGGTGGAGAGCTGGACCGATACCCATTAAGAAATAAAAGAAAAATTGATTCTGTTGAACCAGAAGAAACTTATATGAATGTAAAGAAGGAAGATACTCAGGTAAGCAACTACGTTGTTCAACATCTGCCAAGGAACCCTTCCATTTTCTCCGGGGAGGATGGTGAAGATCTCCAAAAATGGTTAAAAGGGTATGCACGTGTGGCAAGGTACAACCATTGGGACGAAACTCTTTGTCTTAATAAAGTTTATTTTTATCTGTCTGGAACTGCTCTCAAATGGTTTGAGAACAACGAAGAAAGCATACAGACTTGGAAGGAATTCACATCTCAATTAGAGAATGTGTTCGGAAAAAAAGAAAATTCAAAATTGCAAGCGGAGAAGAAACTTAAAACACGGGCACAATTAAAAGGTGAAAGTACCGAATGTTACATCCAGGATCTCCTGTGCTTGTGCAAAGAGGTTGATCCTCAAATGAGCGAGGAAGATAAAATCTCCCACCTCATGAAGGGGATAGCTGAGGAGCTTTATCAAGCACTCCTACCGAGGGATGTACAGAGCACCGAGCAATTCATTACAGAATGTCGCCGTGTCGAAGCGCTCCGTTGTAGGCGAGTTACCCCAACCAAGTACGAGCGTCTACCAAATGTAGCCTCTCTCTGTGACCAGGATGACGGAGAAGATCTGTCATCGCTGATCCGAAAAATTGTTCGTGAAGAGATAAAGCAAGCATTGGACTCTCCTCAAGAGGAGCCTAAAATCGCTATCATTGAAGATTTAGTGAGGGAAGAGATTGTAAAGACCTTCGCACCTAGATCAAAACCTACAATAAGTCCCCCTCAAGCATCCAGGCCGGAATCAAATACTAGATACGAGGCCCAAACGATACGACCGCATCCTGAACCTCATTACCGAAAGCAAGGAAGAAGATGTGACACCAATGAATGGCGGACAACTGAGGGAAAGTCAATCTGTTTCTACTGCGGACGCCCAGGTCACGTCATCCGCTATTGCCGCGACAGGAAGAGACACAATGAGGAGAGGAGAAATGAATATTTCCAAAGAAAGCAAGACGCAATGGAATTCTACAACTCTCAAACCCAATCTCAGGAACCCAACGATGAATCATCGAGGAAAAATTTCAGTCGCTACCGTAGCCCTACCCCATATACCGGTCGAAACAGACAAAAATTCTCACCTGCTAGAAGATCTAGCTGGTCGCCCCGCCATGAAAATTAGATCATAGACCATATTGGAGGTTAGGCCGCAAAGTTAAGAAATCCTACCTTACCGACCACATTATAAATAAGAAAAAACACTACATTGACGTAAATATAGACCTGCCAAGCCCCCAGGAAGAAGTTATCTCAACTGAAAGAAGACATCCCCACTGAACGAACACAACAACCACAGACCCGCGAAGAGATCTCAGGCCCTATCACCCGTTCTCGAGCCTTGAGACTAAGGATGTAAGTCTCCTTCTGAGCATCGGGTCGATGCTCTTTATAGGAGGAGGCTATGTGGCGAAGAAATATTTTATTATTTAATTTAATATTATTCAATGAAAATATATTCAACAGATTATAAAAATATATATTAATCTGTATTTGTGAAATCATCTTTAAAATATTTCTTTGCTTGCTTGCTTAAGATTCTCTAGCTGTAGAGAGTTTTGGGGGCTGACCTGTTAATAATTGTCGACTTGTCGCCGTGACGTCATCAATAAATACTTTTACATCTTAGGATATTTCAAGGCTTGATTTCTACGCTACAATATATATCGAATATACTTATAAAATAAGGTCTGAAGGCGTTTTCAGTCGGTGAATAAATATTTATTGAAGCGTTTTTATAATAGAATATTATTTTTTAGGGCTTCTTTATGCAAATCAAAGTTGTGTGTGTGTCTGGCAGGTACAACTGAAATGTCGATTAGCTAGACCGCCGTGAGTTCTATAGTGAGGGATCTTCTGCCAACTTTTCCTGAACTTTGCTTCATCCGTATTTTTAAATTCCTTCACATTTATTTAGAAAGTGAATCTAGAAGTCGTGAATTGATCCTATGAATAGAATGCTGTTTATAGCATATGTGTTCCGAGAAAAGTACCAAATTGTGTTTGAAATACTAGGACTAATAGAAAACACCTTTTTGTAGCTTGTTTTTTAATGAATGATTTATTTCGACCATATTTTTTAAAAGGGCGACTGTGGACCGCCAAATGGAAATAAAATATTTTTAAAAAGTAATGTAAATAATTTATATATAGATATTTCAACAATTTCTTCTCAAGATAAAATGCTATTCTATTGAAATTACTCAAATAGTGAGAGTTTTACAGAGAGTGTTCAAAACTATCTTCTATAAAATATTTATATTTTAGCCTCAATAAAATTTGGCTACAAACCGACTCTTTGAGGAGTAAATTGTATAAAGTTAATTATTGACTAAATAGACAGAAAAAAACTCGATATATATAAGGAATTAGTAATAAATTGAATATAGAAGAGAAACGAAAAAATCTGAAACTGGTAGAAGATAAAACAACATAAATCCTTTGCTCCTAACTTTTGTACTTGTCTAGTATGTGAAAATTCACCCTGATAGAAACCTGAAACAAAAATAACCTATTACTGAAACATACACTTAAATGCCATCAATTTTATCAATAGATCTTCAAAAACGTGATATTTCATCAACAAACTGTGCGGAGATCCAGCTTAAAGGAAGCATATGCAATTAGGTAAATATGTAAATACTATTTCCATTTTGACCATCGCTGTGTAATTTAGATTATTTTTATTGCCTTATGAATATTTTACCACGAAAGTAAACATTTTTTAATGACTAATGAGGCAATTTTGGGAATTTTTCAGAAAAATTCTTAATGAAAGTATAAAATAAATATATATTTATTTATTTTTCACCGTTTCCAAACCATATTTTCATATTTTACATAAATATTTTCACCACGAATCCATCCAAATTGCCAATTATGTACAGAATATACAATAGCGTTCTGGTGAAACCACTAGAGAAACAACAGATATATCAGGTATATCTCATATTTTAGTTGTAGTAGGATGTTAATAAAATATTGTTCTGAATAAATATGAAATTATTGCTTATATCAATTAAATATTTTAAGAACACTTACACTGATATATTCTCGAACCTATATATGATGAATTGCTTAATATTCGATGATTGATTTCAAAATATGAACGATTGGAATCTTTCTTTCCGTGAAAAATAAATCCCCCACTCTATTTACAATGGGTCTTGAAATAAAGAAATTATACAGAAATCTAAAGCAGATACTACAATTAGAGAATAAAGGTTTTAGCTTCAAATTAAATTTTATTTACATATAGCAAATTTACACGCTACTTAATTTTAGAAAAACTGTGGGGGTCGGTGGAAGGCTGGTTAAACCGTTTGGTTTTCGACCACTAGGACCCGGGTTCGATTCCCGCATTGGACACTTTTTTCTGTTTAAAAAAAAAATGCTCCAATGGCCCCCGATTCTTGCAAAAGTCCAACCCCCACCAGCGAGTGCAAGTAATCAAACGGGGCTCTGGCATTTGTAAGTGCAAAGTCGAACTGCTTTTCACATGTGTAGACATGTGGTGCGCTTACAGTAAAAAGCAGTCGCTAACTACCCACCATGATTATCATGGCCTGTACCACGTGTACTAGGGATAAGCAAAAAAAAAAAAAGAATAACGGTTCCTTTCTTTTTCTCAATATAAATGGATATATTTTCAAGGTAATGAAGTCTTTCTATACGGCTTTAAATGACGGAATTTCTGTTGACAACGGCGAAGATTTGAATTATTGTTTTAATTTTTCTAAGATACATACACATTGTCAAAATTAGATTATACTTTGAAGTACCCTGAGATAACCTGAAGGTTGCGCGTGAGTCACTGTTCTGAACTTTTGCTCTCAGTTATTAAAAGGTTATTCGAAAGTTGCAGGAACTTATTTTTAAAAATAAAACCTGTGTTTTGGTTGTAATTTTGCATTAAATTTAATTTTTTATCTTCAATTTCACAATAGTTTTCATTATATATACATAATGTAAATATGAAATTTGACGAGAGAGGCGACCTTTATTTTATAAAGATATATTTCAAAATATAGACGTTTATTTTGAAGGGAGAGACATCCTGTGCTTTTATAGATCGATTTCCTTCCATCAAAATGTCTATATATATTTTGGCTATAAATTTAGCCCAGCCACTTTGCCTGCTAAACAATTCTTTGGCAGATTTTGAGGATTCCATTAAATCCTGTGTGGATCCAATTGAAGGAAGTTCGCCCTGAACTGAAGAAGGTCATTAGACCGAAACCATGGTCTCCAGGAGGACGCCTTTCAGTTTTCCAAAGCTGATGTTGAGGCTTTGTATCCGACCTGAGGCCACTAGTTTTGACGTTCATTTCGACGGTAGAGGAGCCCTATGCATTTATAAATCAAATTTTGCCGAAAATATGTTCATATATATTATTATTATGTTAATATAAACTTTAAAAATTAAATATTAATCACAAAAAACGTGATTTTTTAAAATAAAAATCTCTTGAAATCCTTGTCTCAAATTGTCCTCGCTGTGTATGATTTTATAGGCGCGCGTTTTCAAGTTTTTATAATAAAAATACCGCAACATTTTTCTTTACCGTTATTGCGATATCTATGACAAAAATAATATTTCTAAAATTATAAATAATAAAGTAAAAAAAGATATTTTTTAGAAAAAATCAATCATAATCAACAAACCTTTCAAGCCCTTCCCTGAAATATATCTACATGAATATATCTCCATATATTTTGACGGGAGAGGCGAACTTTTTCTTTGTAGATTAATGTCTTCCCGGCACAAAAATATCCATGTTTATATATACCTATATATATATATATATATATATATATTATATAAAAATGAGAAGATTTTCTGTTGATTTTTGATTATCTTGAGGATTATGCTATAGTGATGAAGTCGTGGCCAAAATCTTGAAAGTATGATAATAAATATGGTTTTGATTTGATATTGCTTTAATTGAACTTATAGAATATATTAAAAACATAATTTAATTAAAGTACTACCTGGCTTAAGGCGTAAGAATAATGAAAATGAAAAGCTTATTTACATAATGTACAAAAGGTTTGTGCCATCCACTGGGATAAAACAACAACGAGTTTTTATAGGGTAAGAGTGACCTCTGGCGGTCTATTTAGCAGAGTATTTGTATCTATGAAATTATAAAATTTAAAAAATAAAATAATATTTTTATATAACATATATTTTTTTTTCAATTGAAAAGGCATATATTGGATCAAAATATAATTTATTTACCCATATTTTAGTCATGGGGCTGAACACAAACCTTTTTCAAGGTATTATAACTTATTTATGTCAGATATGTTATGATACCTTGAAAAAGGTTGACGTTCAGCCACACGACTAAAATAGTGGTAAATAAATTATATTTTGATCCAATATATGCCTTTCTAATTGAAAAAAAATATATATATAGATAAATTCGATACAATATATGACTTTTTAATTGAATATCTATTTATAGATTGCTCTCTATTCAAATATATTTATATACGATAAGAAAAACTCTTTTTTTCAGCCTGGTAATATTCGATTCCTTCCATCAATATTTAATGTGAACTAATTTTAAAAAACACATTTTTTCGATATTTAGTTTTATTATTAATAGATTTGTCTCATACTGAATAATTATTTGATTTTAAAACAAATCTCTTAACTTACTTTTCATATATCCTGGTGTGGATGTAAAATTTATTTACTTTCTTTAACCTACATCTGGGGGGATCGGTGGAAGAATGGTTTAAACCGTTGGTTTTCGATCGCTACGACCTGGGTTCGATTCCCGCATTGAGCACTTTTTTTCTGATTTAAAAAAAATGCTCCAATGGTCCCCGATTCTTGCAAAAGTCCAACCCTACCAGCAAGTGCAAGTAATCAAACGGGGCTCTGACACATTTGTAAGTGCAAAGTCGAACTGCTTTTCACATGTGTAGACATGTGGTGCATTTATAGTAAAAGCATTCGCCTACTTCTTCTCACCATGATTATCATGGCCTGTATCATGTGTACTAGGGATAAGCAAAAAAACCCTACGTCTTCTAGGTGAAAATCGATTTATGTGAATTCGAAAAGACACTAGCTGAAGGTGGTCAGAATGAAGAACTAGGCCGAAAGGACAAAGGTATTGTCTATGAGGCGTCACCGAGGCATCCAGAGTGGGTACAATGGGTTATTTATACACGTGACATTTGGCAGCCAATTGTGAGAACGGAAACCTAACGTTTCAAGGACCAAGTCATTTGCCTCTTTCTCTTTAGAATACACTGATTACACTTTGTAGAAATCATGAAGAGTTACATCTGTCAAAGTCAATCTCTTTATTGTTGTCATGATTGTAGGTCACTGTCACCTTCCTCAGGCGAAAAGGCATTCAATTCTATATAATTCTAGAACCCCAATTTATATATTGAGAAGGAAACATTTTTTTTAATATCCTTAGTACTCGTGGTACAGGCTATGATAATCATGGTAGTAGAAGTTGGTGATTGATTTCACACTAAGTGCTCCACATGTCCACCTATGTGAAAGCAGTTTGACTTTGCACTTTAAAATGTGCTAGAGCCCTGTAAGGGGACAGTGAATCACCGGGATGTAGGACAATAATGAAGCGGTTGAAAAACAACAGGTTATTCTACAACAAATTCCCCACAAATAGGATAATTTCGCACATGATTTTGCTGTTGATTTAGAAATTATGTGATTATCAACATCTTACGGCCTCTCCTTAAGGGCTCTCTAGACGTGAAAATCTGGATGATTCTCATCAAGGCTGTGTCTTCTAATCGGGAAATTTATTTAATTTTTCAATATCAGTAGGTTTATCTATCTCTCCTTACCAAACCATTGGTTCATAAATGGCAGAATTCACGCCTTTAAATGTTAGTCATCAAAATATAGGAAAGCTGTTTTGGGTGACTTTTTTTGTCATCAATGGTAGAAAAATTGCGAGCTTTATGACATTATACTATGCTACAGGTGATACATTTATAGTCTGTAGAATAGAGTAATGCTCAATGCTTGCAATTTTTCAACCAACAAAATAACCGCTTCGCTCTATTGCAGCATATTGCCTCTTTGTTGATAAATATGGGCCGATTATATATATTCTCCGTTTAAAATGTTATTCATCTTTTTAATAAATTAATAGAGAAATTAACAAAAAATGGATATACAGTTAAACCTGTCTATAGCGCCCCCTCTAAATAGTGCCTCCCTTTCTATAGCGCCCGATTTTAAATACGTAGTACGATGCGAGATTTACATTAAAAGTAACCTGTCTATAGCCCCCCTCTCTATAGCACCTTATTTTGGTGAGTCCCAAGAGGGGGCGCTATAGACAGGTTTAATTGTATATATCTAGACTTCTCCCATAGGATGTTATTAAAACGAAGCCTTTCTTGTACTAATGAGAGCCATAGTTCGAAACCATGGTATACAGGTTGAATACTTGCCTTGACTTCATAATAATAGTGTATGGCACATTTCCTATCCCCACCTTTACGTTTTCTTCTGGGAAGATGGGCCAAAATGTATCGTTTAACCTTTTTTAAAGTGATGGGGGCCTCTTTTTGGTACATATGTAAATCACAGTTTAGTTGATTTCTGTTTCAATAGATGGCGCTCTTCCATCTTTAAACCACATGTGCTCCTGGTCAGGATATGCCTTCTTTGTTTTTCATTATTAAGACCTGACCTTTTTATTATTTAACTTTTTCAATTAATTTTATACATATATATGTATTTTGTCATTATCCTTATGAGAAGAAATAAACAAATTGCTAATGTTTTATTTCGATATTTTCATAGAAATATGCATATATTTTAGATTTATTATTTATCCTTTACATATACGAGTTTTTAACACCTTTTCACGTCACATTTAATCTGTAAACTATTATAAGTTAATAAGATGAGAAAGTTTGAACAATCCTTAGGAATATTCTTTTGCCCCTTTTCCCACAGATTCAGTTGGCAAAATATAAGATAATTCAACAAAAGATAAGGAAAGATCAAATATGCAAAATAATCTCTCTCAGAGAAGAATTACAAAAACAATAACAAGACTCAGAACGAAACACTACAAATGAATGACAATACATCCTGATGGCACAAGAGAACCTACAGGACATGCAACAATTGTTCTGGTGTGGAACTAACACCAACCCACCTATTCTCATGCTCAGCAATGGCCGCACCCTTGCAGAAAATGGTCATGGACCCAAATCAGCAGCTTCAAACAACCAAGATAGAGGACATTGCGACTGCTGTGATAGAGATGCATGGAAACATCTGAGGCTCTTCATTGTATACAACAACAACACAGATTCAGGTACGTTTCTTTTGTTAATCTTGTAAGTGATTGGCTTGCCAAACATATATGTAAAACAAGCAAAGTTAAATAAACCTTGTTGTAAGTAAATATAGCGAGCTGACCTATATTTCTGTGATTTCATTTGATGACTTTGGTTAGGTCGAGTCAGGTTAGAAATCAGGAGCGAACGTGACGTCATCAAATAAGGTAATTTTGGAATATCATCTTGGACACAACCTCCTGCTAATATATATATCTTTGTTTATGAATTATATAGTGGATATCATAAAATGTGGCATATGATAATTCGCTAATGTAAACGTTGCAACGTAAAAATTATATATTTGTTTCGTGAATTTTGCATAAAAAATAATCTTTCGATATATCGCATTTATTTATTTTCGAATATAAATTAAAATTCTAGAATAATTTTGAGAATGGTTTTAAATATAGTATATATATTTTATAGAGAGAATATATTTTCTATATTTATAAATGTGTGTATTCTGATATGATTAAATACCCTGATATATCAAACGACCAATATATTATTCAAAGAGCCATCTATAAGAAAAAATAAATAAATAAGCGTTTGCTTTGGTTTAATTTTATTATAGACTATTAAGGGGCAGGAACATGCTCACATGAGATTTGAGATGGCAGAGCGCCATCAGAGCAGAATTAGAAATATTTTAAAGCCATAGGTCGTCTAATTTTTTTTTAAGGAGATAGAGGAAATTTTATTCACACTTGGCTATCTCGTGAGTCTTCAATAAAGATCACTGTGTATCAAATATCTTTCAGAGTTATTTTCTGAATTCTGATATACATACTAAAAGGTACAACTTCCATATGTTCTATCCATGTGTGTATATATAGATAGAAATTTTTCCTTGAGTAAATTGATCTATTAAAAGAGAGGTCGCCTCTAACGGCAAAATAAAGCTAAAACTAAGTTCCATATATTGACCGCCTCCGCAAATTAGCGGACAGAGGTCGGTGACAAAGATACTACGCCAGTTCTATATATATATGTGGTATGGAGTTATGTAAATGATGTGATGGACGGCCAGCGTTGAGTGTAATAGATCAGGGAATGCTGGATGGAACAGCCAGATGGATCACTTGGCTGACGCCCAGACACCAAACAAACGGACGCTCCAAATTAAAAACCAAGTGTTGCCAGCTTGCTGCTAGAATTTTCACAGAATATTATGCCTTTTTTCTGTTTTTACAGAACGCTCATAGACACATACACACACGCACACATTTATTCAGCCCACAATATATATATAATATATTCATTTAATCATATTCAAATTTGACTATTAGATTTCTAAAAAGTGATTATAATGACAATAAACATTTTAAAAGCATTGTATATTTATATAACTAGAAAATTTAATTACAGTGTGTGTGAAAATATAGACTTCAGATATATAGTGAGTATATAGATTTTAAGTAGGAAATATACACAGACAGTTAGAAGTTTATTTACACTGAAAATGAGGTCCATATTGAATAAGGCACTACAGCTATTTGAATATACGGGCTCTGCACAATGAATATAGAAAAAATCTTCATTTTAATGTATTTTCAGAATAAAAAGGTGCTCTTTATGATCGGTACTCAAAATTACAATATTAACTGGTGTTTGCTCCTGACTATGCAAAATAACTTGCCAGATTGCTTTGTTCTATAATTTTGTAAATTTTTATTTCTTATATAATATAGGTAAATATATATATGTATATATAAAGAGTGAAAGTGGTAATAAAGTTCAGTCAGTCACAGCTAAAACCAGTAAGGATGTTTGGTCATTTTTTTAAGCAGCTTGCTGCCACATCGCACCTAGAGAAGGACAGATTCTCAGTAGTCAATCCGCAGGTCTGGAGATAAAGTAATCCACATTAAGCTCTGCAAGAAGTCGTCAACATCTAAGACCGGACAAAAGGCTAAGGAGCAAGACGGAAGTCCGAGCTAATATTGTTAGGATCCAAGCTCCAACTGGTATAAATTCGTTCTTGCCACTTCAATATCGAATACAATTTTTAGATTCAACTGCTCACTATTAATAGCTCCGGAGAGAAACTTACTAAATTGAAGCCACCCCACCGCTAATGAAATCTATTGTCTGAAACCATGAAAATACAGGTTACTATTTTGTTATATTTAAAAATAGTTGTTTTGCGGTATATTCAACTACCTCGATATAGGCTTTCGACTCTCTGCAGTTATCCTTTCAGAATGCAGGGCTTTAAATCACCTTTAAGAGGTTATTCCTATCAAACATAGATTTGTACCTGAAGAGACATATGCCCTTTTAAAAACATATTGAAATAATGCATTGAAATAGTGAAGAAAGCAAAGTCGGTGATGAATATTCTACCACAACGCCACACACAGTTTTGGAAGAACAGGACAAAAATCAACCTGTCTAACATGGTTTCGGGCTAAAGGCCTCATCAATATACAGAGGCAGCTTCTTTGACGGATACGTGGATGTTAGTGCCAAATGTTGTGCGATGTTGGCCTTAGCGTTAGAAAACTCTTTGTGCGAATGATTGTATGATATTATCGATTGAGATTTGTGAATGTTGGCACCAGAGATTTGTGCTGTAGGCATTGGAGCTTTGGAAATTCTGAGCCGAATGTTGTACTTTATTGGCTTTAAGGTGGAAAGTGTGTTGGAGGTAGATTGGTTGGATATTTCTCTTCGGAATCATGGCATATTGATATTAGAATTCAAAGGGGTTGGCCTTAATAATAGTCAATTATTGGTGTCAAATGTAAAGATATGTTAATGAAAGGGTTTGGATATGATACTGTTTTAAATTAAAACACAGGTTATTTATTCTTTCTTCCTCTATCTCTCTCTCTATATATAGTAAATAAATTAGATCAAATTCATTTATACAATAGCAAATTGACCTCTCGGACATCAAATACCTTTAATAAGATTGAATATTGACATCGAATTTTTTATCGAACTTACAAAAGTGATTTAAAAATATATAGATCACGGAATAAATCATATAAATTGAGCACAAAAAACCACTTTGTTTTATTAGGATGAACGCCTCTTTTTGATCATAGTAAATACCATCCTCCCGCAACTCTATAATCTTTAAAGAAGTGCAGTTTTCATAAATATAATATAATCAATATTCTCTAAACCGCCGAAAAATATATATTTTTAAATATCGATATCGTTTTATACGAGAGATTAATTAACATAATTTCATACCGGAAGTAGAAATAGGTATATATAATAAAGGCCCAACAAACGCAATAAGTAGGAACTTCATTTCGAAGTGACATTGTCAAATCCATTTTGAACCACAAACATCTCACAATTTTCTATAAATTGGAAATATATTTTTATTGTATAATACTGGATTAAAATTGGAGATTTACTTTTATAATTTTCATTCAAAAAGGTATATCTATGTTAACTTTACCAAATATCTAGAGAAATAGAAACTCTCAATTCAACCAAGGGCTAATAGAAGGAGAAGTGAGAAGCCCATTGTGGTGGCCCCAATGTTGTGAGACATATTTCAGAAAGAGAGAAGGGGGATTTGGAGAATGTGCCGCGACAATATGTCGGGGAGCGAAGGAGAAAAAATTTCGGAGTGAAATAAAAACTTGGGCAAAGTTTTCATTAAGGGCGGGGGCAATCAATACCGGGCGAACTGACCGCTCTGGGCAGCTCCAATCTGGGACATGTCTTGGTGATTCTTTGTTGGAGTTTTGTACTGCTTTGTATGTGTGGTCTTGTACTTTTATGTTGTTTTACAATTTTTATTCAATGTCTTAATGATTGTTTATATAAGGTTTGTAGTCCGTGTGAGAGTTATATCGTGGTTTTCCGCTTTGTTGCAGATTTCTAATCAATGTTTATATAGCGTTTGTACTCTGTGTGTACTTTTCTGTGGATTCCCATTTCCTGTGTAGCTTCTATACATTGTTTATATAGCGTTCTAACTCTGTGGGTGATTTTTATTTGATTTTTCCCTTTGTTGTAGATTTCTAATCAATGTTTATATTGACGTTTTTATTTTGCAAACGCACTTTTCTGTGGATCATTATTTTCTGAGTAGTTTCTTATTATTGTTTATATAAGGTTTGTACTTTGTGTGTGAGAATTTTTATCGTGGTTTTCCACTTTGTTACATATTTATAATCATTTTTTATATTAGCGTTTGTACTCTGTGTGTTCTTTTCTGTGGATTTCCAATACCTGTGTGGTTTCTAATAATTGTTTATGTGGCGTTCTAACTTCTTGTGTGGAGTTTTATACTGTAGGAGCATTTTTTTGGGTTTAACTTTCTGTGTGTATATTGTATTCTAATCATTGTATATAAGGCACAGGCGCACAGACTTCGGTCTAGATAGCTCACTATCCAATGGTGTATATAAAGCGCCTATTATCTTTGTGGTTGTTTGTGAGTTGAACATTTTGTGAATTTTGTTAGAGATTTACATATTTATTGTTTATATCAACATCTGCACTCTGCGTTTATTTTTCTGTGTTTTCCACTTCTTTAGTAGTTTATAATCATTGTTTATATTTTAATTTGTAGTCTTCTAGAGGGTTTTATGCTTTATATTCGTTTTTTTTCTGAAATATGGACGGATATTTTAAATTCGTTCTGTTTGTATAAATTTAGGTGTCGATAGATTGTGGGTTTTGTGTTCTGTGTGTGAAGTTATGTTCTCAGCATTTAAAGCTTTGTACTCCTGCTTTTAGGTTTAGTCTTTTTAATGTTTGGTTAAATATTTCATTTCATTTTGAATTTGTGTACTATTGAGGATTCTGTAATTTAGGTATGGAGCTTCGTTTCCATTGTTTATGGATGATAAGGGTATTTTAACTCTCGTATGAAGTTTTAAGTCTTTGTAGTTTTTTAATGATGTAGTTGTATTTCATTTGGTATTTTGTCTTCTTTTCAAGCAACATTTCAATGTTATTTAGGCTAAAACGGAAATTGAGATTATATACCTAACACAAATTCTTAAATATATATTTAAAAAATATCTCTTCAAAAGCTGCAGACATTTTAGAAAGTTTATTACGGTGCTTCTCTAATAATATATACGGTATTTCTCTTAAACTGAACAATTTTTCAAATATATAAGAATTATTGAATGCTTTTTCACAAATAAAAACTCATCATCAGTATCGAATCTAGCAACAACACAGACCAATATGGTATTAAAATGGTTTAAAAGCATAAACTGGCCAAGACATTGGGAGGGTTGACTACTGATGACCCAGGCCTACCCAATTTTTTTTTATCGCTGAAAATTGAATAGAAAAGAAAAGTGAATTTAGAAAAGAGCGCGCTTAAAAATGGTTTTAAACATCACAATTATTGTTTATTATGTGTGTGTAGGTGTGTGCGAAATAAATTGATATATTAACAGTTTATATACAATATAAAAAGGAAATAACCTATATATAATATATATATATATATACTGACGATATATCTTATAAAACAGATAAGACATGTCATGTGTGTCGTTCCAAACGACAAACTAATATATCATCTGGTGACTTGTAATAATCGTCAACAATAAATGTAACGATAAAAGTGAGAAAAATAGAAGCCTATTGAGGAGATACTTATCACACAGGGAGAGAGATATATAAAAACCTTATGATTCTTCGACTGAAGAAAATTACAAAAAACAAACGCTGGCAATCTTATACTTGCTGCGACTCTATATTATTCTATATTATGTTAAATCAAATATTAACAACAGATATGTTGTAGATAAATGATAAAACTAACGTTGACTTGTGCTTAATTAATAGGTAGAAAATCTTACTTTTGATAAATAATCTTTAAGATAATAAACTTAGTGATAACAAAACTTATAGATAAAAAAAACTTGTTGGTAATCAAACTTATAAACTTATAGATTATAAAACTTGTTGGTAGTCAAACTTTTAGATAATCAATATGGAAAATATTTTTTCGAGGTGATTATATGTATTGAGGTTTAGGTATGATTATCATGAAATGAGCAAAAATGACTATTTTCGATTTCCTCATTTGTAATATAATAAAAATATTTAGTTGTATTTATCTCAGCTACCGTTGTAATTTCCACCATTATATATACCGTGAGGTTCAATAGCTTGTGATGCACTCTTCCAATAACAGACATTTCTCTACATCGAATCTTATTCCTCGAACTATAGTATGATTGGAAGAAAACATCTGCCAATGCAAATTAACCTTTTGTTGTTTATAAAAATAATTACATTCAGGAACAAAATTTAAGGAAGTGGAAAGTCTTTTGTGTCGCTGGTCGTAGGTTTTTTGAAGGAGGCAGAGGCAATTTTGTTCACACTCGGCTATCTCGCATGTTATCAATAATGGTTACTGTGTATAAAATATCTTTCAGAGTTATTGTCTGAGAATACCGATATACATGCGGAAAGGTACAACAGCTTCCTCAAGTTTTGTCCATGATTGTACATTTATCATATATCCTTTCAGCTCTAATAGTCATAAGTGGATATTTTAATCTATTTTATGTTTACTCAGATACCTTTAATATTTCAGTGAAAAAAATGAATTCTATATTCAAATAGGTGCGCGAATTTAATTTTTCTTTGTCTCCTCAATATAATTTTAAAGTTTTAAAATGTATTGATGCGCTAATACTTTCTGTACAATCTATAAAAATGGAAATATTTGATGAAAATATTGTACGGAATGAAGCAGTGACACTCAGAAATATTTTGAACAAAAGACATCTCTCAATAGTGTAATTGAAAGTTTATTGTGGTTTGCGTTATTCTTAGAAATAAATGCCAATTAATCTTTGATTTTTTCATTTTGTAAATTATCTGGGATAAAATATATCAACGATACCTATAGATGGCGAAATTGATCAGAATATTTCAGTTGCACACGATCAGAAGTTTTTTTCTTTAAAAGAAATATGGTGAGAAAAATGTCTCTTTTATGATATTATTTGAGCATTTATAGTTCTATATTCATAGGCGTACTTTGGAGATTGTTGTATCTTAATTTGAAACACAACTTGTAGGAGCTTAATGCTTTCCGATTATTATACTTTTTAAGCCCAAATCATTAGTGCAAGCTAAGATAGATTGATGTCTAAATGGTGAACGTCTATATGTAGAGACTTAATTATTCATATGCAGTCGTGAACTATTACCTCCCTCCTTATTATCATGATCTATACCATGTTAACACGGGATAGTAAAGAGCAATAACTAAACAAGCATCACTGCCTATAAATATATTTTTAAGTTGACCTCCAATCAGGGCGATTATAGGCCGAAATTCTGGGACTAACGATCTGGAGGTGGTAATTAAAATCTTGGGTGTGGCAGCGGAGAACTTGGCACCACCATGGCCCAGTTCTTCTGGGAGACTCTAGAGATAAAGACTGGGGTATATTGAAACGATGATAGATGTCATATCATGTAATGTTGAGAAGTTTATATTAGAGGTTGGAAGATATTGGGGTTAAAGAATATGATATTCTGATTTTAGAATTTTCTGCCAGGGGTTAAGTAATGTTTACATTAGAGGTTGAAATATATTGAGGACTGATCGATATCAGGGGCAACAGATGGTAGATTAGAGGTCACAATTTAGAAAATTCCGTTTAGTACGTTGAAAGATTAATAAAAAAAACATTTCTCTCATGATCGTGCAATTGAGAGTTGAGTGTCTTGCACAATCTATCTGAATGAATACCAACTAAGCGTTGATTCTTAATTATTTAAGAATTTTTGCCAAATACACCCTTTTTTATATAGAACAAGAGAGTTCAACCATGTGCGCATTTTGTGCTGTTTGCTCTCGCGATGCAGGCTGTACATCAACGACAAAAAAGCTTGTCCATAGCTTCTTCTTTTAATTTAACCACCTGATCAGAGTACAATTATACGTTTACACTTATTTTTCATATAGTTTGAGAGATGTTGAACGCTACAATTGTTGCCATTTCTCTATTAGAATATGAAATTATCATAATTATAAGAACCTTACATCGGAAATCTATGATAATTAAAACATCAATTTATATATATATAAATCATATATTAATTATTATATCAAATGTTTTCACATATTATTAACAATATGTTATATATTCAAAGGTAATATAAGGTAAAGGAAATTCAAAGGTAAAGAAAGATAAAGGCTTATGTTTTATTTATTATTCTTGCAGTAAAAGGCAGTGGAAATTATTTTACTTAAAAGGAATAATAAGCATTTAAAAAATCGAGTAATTTTTATATAGGGCTTCTTTGAGCGAAACATTGGCCTGACGAAGTTCTAACTCATGAATTATTTACGTTATACCTGATTAAAATAAATTGTTTATTCATAAATAGTTTTAATAACAAGGCCCAGTAGGAAAGAAACTGATCATTAGATGAAGCAATTTCAATCAGATAAAAGTGGTTAATTAGCTGATTTCTGAACTCCAGTTAAACATTGAACTTATCACCAAATGAAATCAACTTTTAGAATAGAGAGGCAATTGAACTTACCAAACGAAGATGTGATATATTTATTTTTATTTGTGTGTGAAAAGACGAACTTTAATCCCTTCTCTATCATTAAACTAGAAGACTCGGCAAAAAATATATAAAAGGAAACTCATCCTTGTTTGGCTTTATTTTCATTTTGTTAATATGTGTTTACAAATTCTAAATCAAATTCTAGTCTTATTCAAGGCTCTCTGAGAATTTAAATATATCCAATACCGAATATTATTTAATAAACCAATCCTAACATTTAGAAGCTTCAACTGTAAACATATTTTCCTCTTTTTATATCTATATCACAGATGAATTTCATTATACTCCATACATCACTCAAATTAAATTCTAATAAAATATGTACATAACTAAGCACTATTTAGAGAAGACAGATTTCAGATATGCTTTAAAAAACGGGCGACTTAAAAGTGAAAGGAAAAGAGGCGATGGGAACAAAGAGCCACTTCAATTATTAGACCGGAGTTTCGAGCGTCAAGTCAAACTTAGATCTATGAGGGCGCATTCCTTTCTTTTCTAAGCCATTAATTGATTACACTTAATTATCTCAGGTGTCTCTCAAAGCTTGTTGCATGTACAAGTTACATTCTGGCAGGTTCCTGTAGGATATGCTTAGTACACTCATGAACAAAAGAAAGTTTCTTATTTTAATGTCACCGATTGTCTGCTTTTTTTAGGAGATGAGGCAATTTTGTTTACACTTAGTTATTTCGTGTGTCTTCAATAAAGATCACTGTGTATCAAATATATTTCAGAGTTATTGTCTGAATTTCGATATACATGCTTCAGGTTTGTCCATGAGTGTACACATAAGCACGACTTACTGCACCTATATCGGCTTCTATGAACAAAGATAAATGTTTAACTGCTCACATTTATCCAGTTCGAGTTTAACTTCATCTCTAGCGTATATAGAGTTTCAATACAAATTTCTGAGCTCACATCGTTTTCTTTGGACGAGATATGTGTTGAAAAACATAAATTTATTTACTTAAGGTTTCATCTTTATTAATGGTCATGTATCCAACTTGATGCACTTATTTACTATACTATATATACTTGCTGTTTTTTATTATATATATATATATTTATATTGTTTTGAAAATAGAGCAATCCATACTTAATTCAATAGATAATAAAAGGCATATATTGGATTTAATAAAATATATGCTTTTTATTATATATATATATTAATATATATATATGAGGGATGGTTGCGTGCGTGTTGGTGTGGCTTGTGGAAAGGCCGCGCGCTGATAAAATATAATTATTTTTTATATTTTAAATTAATTTATTTAATGCCAGAAATATGTAAAAAGAAAAGAGGTAACGGCCGTTGGGAGCAAGCCTTGTTGTTGATGACGCGCTTGACCAGAAAGTCCCGGATGACGCCTCGCGCGAATGCCTAGTGTTTTTTCTCAGCTCGTGCTTGCCGAGGCGTAGTGAGGTCGCCACACTACCGCCCGTATGTCTATTAAAGCTTTGTCCCAGTTCGAGCTCGCTGAAGCAAAGTGTTGTCGCCACATATATACATATATATATATATATAATGAACTATCAAACTACCTATATTCGCTTAAGTCACGCTAAACTTTATTTATAGGGTACTGACGTGCTAAGAAAAGCTTAGTGCACCTATAAAAACTATTTTAGACGACCTAACATGTATATAATATCGTTTTGTTGTAAAGATATACTCAAAATGCAACCTCGTTACAGAGATTTTGTAACGATCTCACAATATTTAATATTACAAAAATCTTGTTTTTTATAATTCTACAAAGAAAATTGTAATTTTATACATATAAGAAGAAAATTACATTTGTATATTTAAAGATATTCTACGCATTTTAACAAAAGAAAAATAAAGTTTTCGTTTTTTGATTCCTTACGTTTTGAAAACAGAACAAAAAAAAAAACCCCATAGCGGAATATTTAACTCTAGGAGAATATTTTGTTTTGGAATTAGTTGAAAATTTCCCTTCTAAACTTTATTTAATAGTTTATCTATTAAATCTATTTTTAAAATACGATCAAACGAATTTAAAATATTTTATCTTTATGAAAAATGATACCTACGTCTTTCAAATCCTGAATATTTCTATATGCTCTCTCAATAAGTCAAAAATGGAGAAGGAATTGAATAAAAACTCGCTGAAAAAAATTTATAAGGAAAAAGTTTTTAAATATATCGTTTTTTTCACCAGAAGTTATAAATAGCTTGAGTTTTTTGTTTGTTTGTTTATTGATTTTTTCGGTAGTATATCGATCCATTGACAGATGGTGCTACCGTAGTTTAAGAAAGGTCAATGGAAAATAAAAGATTACTAAGGTCAGAGTCTCCATAGAGTCAACGTTTACTTTTAAAATTTTCTTAAAATATACTTTCTATTTTTAGTTTAAATTACCTCTTCCTCTTCTAAATGAATTTTATTGATTTAAAAAAGAACTCGCAGCGAGATCATTTGTTGGTAAACTTGGCACGCAAAGAACATAGATATGAAATGTGAGATTGTTATAAATTGTTTCCTAAATTATCTTCTGAGTACCTTATCGATCTTCTGGGTATTTTCTCCAGGGTTGCCGGTTGTTTAATAAGCTCCGACAACTTCGTTTGTGAGAGAATATTCTAATATATATTTTCTATAATGATAATTTTTTACAATATATTTTAGTATATTAGTATTTTGATATTTTATTTTTTGGTTTTATTATATTTAAGATGTTTATTAGAAAAATCAAACGAATATAAAAAATATATATAAATTTCATATTATAAATGATTACTTGACAATATATATAGTAATAAATTTTATTCTATCAATTGATATAGATTTCTACAAAAATTGTGCGATTTTATTCTGTTTATAAACAATTCACGGTTATAATAATACTTGGATAAAATTCCCAGCATAATATTTTACCTTTTATATTATTTTTATAATAATTTCTTTAAATGTTGTTTAAAATGAATAAAAAGAATCGAAAACTTTCAAAATAATTCCAATGCAATAAGGAGTTGTTATTATTACGATATCAGTGTGATAATGTTTAGTCAAAACTATCAGTGTGAAACGACATTTGAAAATTATCCCACAAGTGTTTCTTTTAAACGAAAAATCGAAATTTATTTTTTTAAGGAGAAATAACGATTATTTTTCCGTTTATCATTACTCTTCACAATTCATCCTTTCATACTTCATCCCTAAGGTTGGAACTAATCGTTATTTCTCCTTAAAAATAAATTTCGATTTTTCGTTCAAAAGAAACACATGTGGGATAATTTTCAAATGTCGTTTTACAATCATAAGCCGCATTATATTGTATTATAAAAAACTATCAATATTCATCATATATTCATAAATCTAAATATAGACCTATGATAGATAGGTTTGATATGAAGGCATCACAAGAGATGCGTGAATTTAGGCGTAGATTCACCGATAAATAGCCATACGAGATTAAAAAAGAGGATTTAATCTGAACCTATGTCAATATTTAGATCTTTGATGTCTTCCTTGCGTGACAGTCACCTGTATCCTACCTGACACGCCAACATCGATAGTCTAGAGCACGTTCTTTAGATATCTTAAGTGTTTGCCTGTTAATCCATTGTTTATCCTGACTGTGGATCAAAATACAGAAAATCAAAACTTCCTAGATCACCACTTTGCTAATGACTACGCTTGATTGAATTGAAAATACTTTTGACTTCAGTTAATTTTAAGGAATAGAAATAATGATCATAAAAATAAAGGTCGCCATTAGTGATTTAGGCTAAGTTATATAGGTAATTATATAGGAATTAATTATTGATTAATGTATCATTAATGCATATCTTATTCTAGGCATGTAGCTTTGTTTATTAGTGCATTCGGATATATTTGTATTCTGATATAGTATTTTTATTCAGCACAAATCTTGTGAACAAATAAATAAACGTTTCTGTACTTTCTACAATGACATAAAATTTAGGGGGACATTATACTTGGCAGATTTTGACCTTTTATACTATCTCAATTCTAAATTCAAACAATCTCAGCGGCAATGGTAGACCAATGTATATCTACACTCGACGTCTCCCGAGAGTTATTGTTTCTCTCTAGACCAGCTCCTGTCTAAATTCAAACAATCTCAGCTGCAATGGTAGACCAATGTATATCTACACTCGACGTCTCCTGAGTGTTCTTGGCTCTCTCTAGACCAGCTCCTATCTAAATTCAAACAATCTCAGCGGCAATGGTAGACCAATGTATATCTACACTCGACGTCTCCCGAGAGTTATTGTTTCTCTCTAGACCAGCTCCTGTCTAAATTCAAACAATCCCAACGGCAATGGTAGACCAATGTATATCTACACTCGACGTCTCCTGAGAGTTCTTGGCTCTCTCTAGACCAGCTCCTATATAAATTCAAACAATCTCAGCGGCAATGGTAGACCAATGTATATCTACACTCGACGTCTCCCGAGAGTTATTGTTTCTCTCTAGACCAGCTCCTGTCTAAATTCAAACAATCTCAGCTGCAATGGTAGACCAATGTATATCTACACTCGACGTCTCCTGAGAGTTCTTGGCTCTCTCTAGACCAGCTCCTATATAAATTCAAACAATCCCAACGGCAATGGTAGACCAATGTATATCTACACGCGACGTCTCCTGAGAGTTCTTGGCTCTCTCTAGACCAGCTCCTGTCTAAATTCAAACAATCTCAACGGCAATGGTAGACCAATGTATATCTACACTCGACGTCTCCTGAGAGTTCTTGGCTCTCTCTAGACCAGCTCCTATATAAATTCAAACAATCTCAGCGGCAATGGTAGACCAATGTATATCTACATTCGACGTCTCCCGAGAATTCTTGGTCCTCTCTAGACCAGCTCGTATCTAAATTCAAACAATCTCAGCGGCAATGGTAGACCAATGTATATCTACACTCGACGTCTCCCGAGAGTTCTTGGTCCTCTCTAGACCAGCTTCTATCTAAATTCAAACCATCTCAGCGGCAATGGTAGACCAATGTATATCTACACTCGACGTCTCCCGAGAGTTCTTGGTCCTCTCTAGACCAGCTCCTTTCTAAATTCAAACCATCTCAGCGGCAATGGTAGACCAATATATATCTACACTCGACGTCTCCCGAGAGTTCTTGGCCCTCTCTTTCTACACTATAGCGCTCCTATCTAGATTCAAACATTCTCAGCGGCAATGGTACACCATTTCTATATACAGGTACGAGCGTCATTCTTCATCTCCTAATAATCAGTTTTCGTCTCTGTCACCGTTTGCTTTTGTTTTTTGGAATGGCGCCCTCCTATTGGTTGGCTACGATCACGCCACCTTTGCCCCCCCCCCCCCCCCCCCCACTCGCTTTTACGTTTTTGTAACTATTGTGTTGGAGCGGGTCGCTCCTTAAATAAATGCATATATTAGATAATAACCAAATGGAATCCTCTCTTTCTTTTTCCCAGTAAGAGACGCCTACGGAAGCCAACAGTACATAGACAGATAAAGCACATTGGCTATAGTTATTAACTAACATATGCATTTGACATGATAAGCCACGTTTGGAATATAAAAAGAGAGATTAAGAGGAACGTGGTAGAAACTTACCACGTTCCTCTTAATCTCTCTTTTTAACATATGCATTTATTTAAGGCGCCAATTTATAATTGTAACAAATAGTATTTGAATCAAAACATTCAATCGGGTAAAACACGGGCGTTGCCTGGGTCATTCGGCTAGTGTATATCTACACTCGACGTCTCCCGAGAGTTATTGACCCTCTCTTTCTACACGATAGCGCTCCTATCTAGATTCAAACATTCTCAGCGGCATTGGTAGACCAATGTATATCTACACTCGACGTTTCCCGAGAGTTCTTGGCCCTCTCTTTCTACACGATAGCGCTCCTATCTAGATTCAAACATTCTCAGCGGCAATGGTAGACGAATGTATATCTACACTCGACGTCTCCCGAGAGTTATTGACCCTCTCTTTCTACACGATAGCGCTTCTATCTAGATTCAAGCATTCTCAGCGGCAATGGTAGACCAATGTATATCTATACTTGACGTCTGCCGAGAGTTCTTGGTCCTCTCTTTCTACCCTATAGCGCTCCTATCTAGATTCAAACATTCACAGCGGCAATGGTAGACCAATGTATATCTACACTCGACGTCTGCTGAGAGTTCTTGGTCCTCTCCTTCTACACTATAGCGTTCCTATCTAGATTCAAACATTCTCAGCGGCAATGGTAGACCAATGTATATCGACACTCGACGTCTCCCGAGAGTTCTGGCCCTCTCTTTCTACCCTATAGCGCTCCTATCTAGATTCAAACATTCTCAGCGGCAATGGTAGACCAATGTATATCTACACTCGACGTCTCCCGAGAGTTCTTGGCCCTCTCTTTCTACCCTATTGCGCTCCTATCTAGATTCAAACATTCTCAGCGGCAATGGTAGACCAATGTATATTTACACTCGACGTCTCCCGATATAACAGAGTAATTAAGAGATTTAGGTTGGTGAATTGCTGTCTGAATGTATATAGAACGCTATGTCATATATCAACGTCCAGGTCGTCAGTCAGTTTACCCCAGACATGTCATCCAATCAGGACCTGCCACCTCATCAAGTGTGGAGTTAATTAATATGAGAGATAATTAGATGTTAGAACGACATTATTAATGAAGGTTAATTAAAAAATAGCCAATAGAGGCTCTCCAACGTTGACAGCCTTTTCGAGTCCTGGCGGCATATGGAACTAGAATTGTGGAGGTTCTTTAGCCGTTCAGAACTATACAGTGGGAGTTGAGTAACTTAGCACAAGACTAACGCAATTCTACCCATAAGCATTAAAATGTAGAACTCTCATAGAAGAAAATGAATCAACTAACAATTATCTGTGAAAATTAACTAATAATTCGGTTAATATTTCAGAAAAAATATATTCACTGAAATAACACATTTTCTTTCAAAATTGATCACTTTCAAGTTATCCTTCAGCGATAGGAAATATAATTTGTGATAAGAAAAACACAATTTCTATTACTAATGAATAACTCTTTAAAAATAACACATTCTCTTATTACCGAATAATGAGAGATTCCTCGGTAATTTCAAATAACGGTCTTAAATACTTTAAAATATGATTATAATATATGTTTAAACCTATACATGTAATATATACAGGGATTACATTTTACCAAGATGCGGTTCAATGTTATATAAAGCATGATTGCATCTTCAAGGATATTGTGAAAGCTGAGGATACAAATATAGTATTATATTGTATTATTTTTTGCACACCATAATCTTCTTGACAAAAATGATTAGTACACAAGAAAATCTATCCGTGTGGTACCACCAATTACTCCTTGCAGAAAATGCGGAAACAAAGGATGTTAAGGCTATGTACGTAATGGCTCACCATAAGACGGCCTGTAAATCATAAAAAAAAAAGATATTTTTATTCCTAAATTCGGCCGGAATTATTCTTCTCCATTATATACTCTAATTAATACGAAGCTTCGTTATCTCTATATATATAAAAGTCAATTTCTGTCTGTCTGTCTGTCTGTTTCGCGATAAACTCAAAAACTACTGAACCAATTGGTACCAAATTTTGCATGTCGCTTTTTATAAACCTGAGGAAAATTTTCGGCTGCATTTTGATTAGTATTTTTGGCTATTTCTTTTTTTCATTTGAAGAACTTTCTTTTTACATTTTTAACTTTTTTTTATTAAAACTATATATTTTTAGTCAGAAAATGATGATGACGATATTGCTGTATCATGTTTGATTATTAGATACATAATTATATCGGGAAAAATTCCAAAAAGCAGAGACCACGGGTGAAACCAGTTCATTATTTTGTACGCAGGAACAAAATTCTAACAGAAAAACATTCATTCGAGCAGAATGAATATTATTTGAATAAAAACATTTAATCGGGTAAAACCCGGGCGTTGCCCGGGTCATTCGTCTTGTATACTATAATTGCCGAATTAACAGTAAACAGATTAATTTATATCTTCATACTTTTACTACAAATCAGATGAATTAAAGAATGAACTACAGAACTCTACAAGATTGAGACCTTCAATGTGTAAATAGTTGCTTCCTTTTATCAGTAGTATCCTGTGAATCGGTCAATGGCCCTTAAAAAGCCTTGATTGTTAAATATAGTTTACCAAGGTTTTGAGATGCATTTCTTGTTAAATGTATATGTCACGAGAGAATAAAAAATGTCACAGCATTTTATGAAAGCCTATCGCTCTCAGATAAACGGCTTGACTGAAGGAATAAATAAAACCCTGGAAGACATGTTATCAATAGAGGTTGACGTGGAGAAAGAGAATTGGGGTTCAAGTTTACCTTTGTTATATTGATATATATTACAGCAAAGTGGAAAACCAAAGAATTTTCATCCTTTTATTTAGTACATGGACGAATGGCTTAAACAATGTTTGAAACGTTATTGTGCCCCAGATTATAAGGAAGACGAAATATTCAGCTGAAGATAGATGCTGAAGAGACACGCGCCAGACATCCTGCTAAAATACACTCAGAACTCGGGACATACGATAATCTTCATAATGATTATCGTGAGTGAAAACATTCTATTAACTTTATAATATAATCAATAATGTATTTACAAGGCATTTACAGTACTATATCTATGTTCTGGTTGGTTGGTGGAGTCGAAGCGTCACCTTATAGATTAAAGAATGATAGTTGACATTATTTGAAGGATTGCTCGATATAGGTCGGCCTTCTATTTACTTTTGATGCAGGCAAACACTATCTTAGTGCTGGAATGTACTTCTTGGAGTTCTCGAGTTATCTAGGTGATCCCGTTGTCTTGTTGGCCTCTGAGTAGGCGAAACTGGCAACTATTAGGTCGTGAAGGTTGGGCCACAAACTGATGTAATAGTTTGTTAGTGATATAGATATTCTTGAAATCTGCCATCCTTTTAAGACATAAAAACAAGTTTTCTTTCTCTTCTATATTTAAAACTGCTACTTACGTTTTAACTTCACATTTACTGTCCACACTTAAAATATATTTTCAAATATTCCGTTATAAAATGTTGTGACAATGTGAAACAATTAATTTCTATCGACAGAGGAGAAAATATTTCTAAAAAATAAGTGATAAAAACCTAAATATAAAACATAATAAAAGATAACTATAAAGGTATATATTCATTCTAACAGATCACGTTGAAACCTCTAGATATATAATTATTCCTTATAACATTTTTATTATAATGACCTAAAAGAATAGAAATTTTATAAAAGTGAATACAAAATATATTCTAAAACCTTTTTCTGTTACAATTTAGTAACAACTATCAAAAAGAAAAAGGAAACACAGAAGAAGAAAAGATATTTATATCATAAAAAAAGAGACAGAAAAGACAAAATGGCCCTTTAAAGCGATTGTATCTCTTGTAAATAAATTGTATTTCTCAAAGGAAAACGGCAATTTCGGTGGAAAATTTGGGAGAGCAACTGGTTTAGGCAGCACAAAAATTAGGGAAATTGCAATTACGGTAAAAAGAAGGAGAGAAAGTCTGAATTTATTAAAAGTTGAGACTAAATGATCCAACCTCCGTAAATTCAAATTTTTGTCATATAGCTCCTCCATTAGTCGATCCCATTTAAGCTCTTTTAGAAAGTCGGACGATGGCCAATAAAACCTGCCAAATCGATAGGCGGCTATTTAATAGCGTTTGGAAAGAATTCTTCCTCTTTACACCGGCATTTTATATGGCATGTTCCTTTTTATTCGATAGGAGCTCGCTTTGTTACAAATATTTAACTCTGTGATATTCTGACAAAACAATTTGGTGTAATTATTATACTTTGATGCTCTGAGAATATTGAAGAAATATTGGTTAAACAGGCTTAATAAAATATTGATGATTTTAAATACGCTTTATGGGATCATAATATATCATTAAAATATATTTGAAAACCTTTTAAATTCTGGGTAGTTTAGGATCACAGATATGAGTTTTTATGGAGAATGTTCTCTCATATTTATTTCGCCTACCTTAAATACCAGCTTTGACCAAAACTTATATTCTCCGAGATTTCACAAATTCTTTCAATTCATATTTAATGCTATTCTCTTAATTACCTTTTTAATAAAACTAAATTTCAATAATATATCTCTTTATTAAATATCATCAATTTTATTATATGCAAATATATTTTCTTAAATGTGTTTTATAAACAAAAATTAATAAAATCTGATTTTATCTCTATCTCGACCAGGTTTCTGTTTATTTAAATTTTTTATTTACTCTTTATAAGTTTTAATAATTATTCGTTCATTTCTCAGTTTCTCTCTCTAAATATTTCATATTTGTTGAGACTTAAAATCATAGATAAATTTTTAATTAAAAGATATATATTGGATTAAAATATAATTTATTTACCAAATTTTTACATTATATTTTGATCTAATATATACATTTTTAATTAAATATATATTTAAAGATTGCTATATTTTCAGAATATATAAATTTGTGTTTTGATGTTGTTTCCATGTGTTTAATAAACACGAATTTATAAATAGTAATCATTAGTTTTTCAGTGTTTCTCTCTCTCTCACACACACAAATTTTTGTTTGTTTTAAGTATCCATCACAAGTCTAGTTCGACATTTGGTGACAATATGGACAGATATTTCTAATTTGATCAGATATTTGCTTTCTCATCGGTATTTGATACAGAATATTTGACAGTGCCTTCTTTCAAAAACAGGAGGTTAGTTCTAGAAATCGAAAATAGTATCTGATGAAGACCGCTATATTTAAGCCCAAATCAGATTCAAGACAAACTATTTATGGTTGTGTGTATGTAACTATGAGAGACGTAAATATAAAAAACGCATATAATAATAGAAGAGAAGCAATTGTAGGGAGAAATCACATTCTGGAAAAAGATATACTAACGGCTGTCACTGCAACACCGAAAATAGTAATATAATAATAATTCTTAACTTTTAAACAATACGAAACCGTTTATATCATTTACACGTGAAATAAAATAAAACCTATTATTCTTGGATATGATTCTTACCAGAAAAACAGTTCTAAAATAGAAAAAGATATTTACCATAAGCCAACACATACAGGCGGTTACTTGAATTACAACTTCTACAGCTCATATTTACACACAATATTTATAATTAAAACCCTCTCGAAAAAATTTAAACTCATTGTTCTGTTAAATACAAAAAAATAAAAAGAAATAATCATACTCATTAATATGAATTGCAAAGCAATAATTTTAACACAGAATTTGTCAAAAGATAATTTCTTAGGTCAACATTCATTCCTCTTTCCAACAGCCAATCTCAGAAATCATATTGCACACTTCCCTACAGTTATGGTATTGAAAAGAATCAGTTGAGCCCTAAAGAAGTATATGATCAAAACAATATACCAGATGCCATCGTATTTAAGAAGGATTCTTCGCCATCCCGATGCCAAATATAATACGACCAATAGTCAGAAATCAAACCTCATTGATAGAATTCCATGCCGATCATGCCCAGACACTAACATATTAAACACAGGAAAAAATCTAGATTTTATTTTCACGAATTGTCGGTAAATATATGAGGGAATTAGATATTTTCTTCCTTTACCAACACTTAAATTCAAAACTAAATAAAAGGTCGACACATCAGATCATCAAGAATGATTATTTTCAGAAGGGGTGTCCATATATTTTTTTACCCTTGGTCTTCTGTAAATAGTGATAACTACTAAAATTTATAATTAGAGATCCGCAGGAAAACTTGACAATAGATTTCAGATGCGTTATTTTAGTTTAGACAACTTAAATCTATAATTAGAGAGATCTGAAGAAAAATAACAGATTTCAGATGCTTTATTTGAGCTTAGACTACTTAAATCTAAGAGATCCGAAGAAAAACATGACATCAGATTTCAGATGCGTTCTTTAAGTTTAGATTGACAAGCTTTCAAAAATATATTTGAATCAATCTGTAATCTGTTGGAACTTTTATAATTGTATTTATACTTTGGTCTTCATTTGTTATTTTCTATTTTTATATCCAATATTAGCTTGTGATCCTTCTTAAATAACGTTCCGCCTTATTCTTCATTGTTAATCCTTTAGTTTCCCCCTCTAATATTAAAATTGGAAATAATTTTAACGATCCTTATTAGATATATATAATTAAAATCTATTTCTACATATATATATATATACTATATACTGCAACGAATAAAATTTGAAAAAAAAGAAATCAAAGATTATCAGTAGTGAGCCATTTTAGAGTTTTCGTCAATTTAATTTCCTTATTCCATACCGCCTGCTCGACTATTGTATTAGACTAGAATTCTTATATAACTCACATTTTTATATCGATTGAAATAATGGAAGTTTTACAAAAGCTATCAATATATGCTTCTTGGACAACTGTAAAAAGGTTTATAACTGAATTAAAGACTTATGCATTGAGAAACTCTCTTCCGTAAGATCCCAAATAAGCCTGAAGGGCAACACACATTTCAAATAATTAAAAAATTCAGTTATTTTCAACAATAATTAAGTTTTCTTATCGAATATCAAATAATTGAGTCTATAGATAATTCACTAAATTATATTTTTCTGAAATAGTTTGTCATGATACAGATTGTATCTCAAATGACCAAGGGAAACTTTTGGGTTTCTTTATGCATCAGTGAAAAATATTTAAGGTAAAATTCGGCATAAACCTGAAGGTAATAAAATACAGCGAATATTCACATAGAGGTTTACCTTGGAGATGCGCCTTCCAAAATTTTAAAATCATCGATAAAATCCAATGGATTGTTTCAGACCATTTTTTCTCGATGTTGAAGATAAAAGCTCTTAACAAATGGGTACATTCCTAAAGAGCAAGCATCCTTTAAAATTCCGCTGCTAGATCTTCACAAGATATTTATTGAAAAACAATTACGGAAATTGGCCATCCATCTTAAATTGGCTTCGTGGACTCCTATCGAAAAACTAATCCATATGGGGAAAGAGTTTGTTTTGTTTGGTCGCACACAGCGCCACCTCTGGTCGATGCGGCCGTCCGAGAGATCCCCTCCTCTCTGATTGGCTGTCCATTGATAGCGCCCTCCATTCACAACCTGCCGGGACATCGCCGTAATAGAATGCAGCTTCAGAATGCAGGACTTGTTTATTGAGATATTCCCGAGTTTTTTTTATTTTCCTTTCGGAAAACTAATCGATTCGGGTAACAATTTTTCGCTTCCTTGCGTTTCCCTCTATTGCTTGAAAGACTTTGAATGAGATTACGGCTGAAATATAAAAGAAGAAAAAACTTCATTTTTTAAAAAGGAAAAACGTATTAATAAGATCAAATGTATCTTTTATTGCCCTTTTCTAAGCTTAATTCAGGAGAAAATTATTATGAGCATCAAATTTATATAATTCTAATCATCACAAAGTTGTTAAATTATGATAAATTACTATTTTTGTGATTGCCCGTAATTTTCTTGAACTAATTAATATATTTATTTAAAAAGCGCCATACAAATAGTTTTTTTTTAATTATTTGTTTTTTTTTTTGCTTATACCTAGTACACGTGGTACTGGCCATGATAATCATGGTGGGTAGTTAGCGACTGCTTTTAATATTTAATATTTTGTACCACATGTCTACACATGTGAAAAGCAGCTCGACTTTGCACTTACAAATGTGCCAGAGCCCCGTTTGGTTACTTGCACTCGCTGGTGGGGTTGGATTTTTTGCAAGAATCGGGGCCCATTGGAGCATTTATTTTTTAACAGAAAAAAAGTGTCCAATGCGGGAATGGAACCCGTGTCGTAGTGGTCGAAAACCAAACGGTTTAACCAGCCTTCCACCGACCCCCCCCCCCCCCCCCCCCCCCCCATACAAATAGTAAAATGATAAAATTAAAATCAAGCTACAGTATAAATTTGTTTATATTTATGTGTGTGTGATTCGATGTTTTAAAGTCTGTACAATATAGACTAATTTATCGTTAAAAGACAGATTTTATCATATGCAACATCAGTGTGTTACTAAATAATATTCAGCTGTTTTTCAATTCGAAGATTGAAATTGTTATTACTCTATATGATAATTTTAATGGTGAAAGAATTATTTTTTAGAAAACCTCATATTTATGTAAATAAACATTTCCAAAATAATATAACCTAGTTAACCGTGATTTTGTCTTCATTTTCAAATGAAAAAAATTCCTGTTCCGATCTTACTGCGCCATAAAATTATTTTAAAAAATTGTCTTATCAGTAGGAAATATGACCAGTGGTTTAGCCAGGTTAATATAATAGATCGTTCTAATATTGCACATTAGGAGTTTTGACTATATACCTCTATATACAGTACTTGAGACATTCTTGGTCTAATCATTATAGGAAACTATGGACATTAGCTTCAAGGACGGTATAAATAAATATGCATTTCTAATTCGCAAATAATTCTGTTAGGGGTAAACTAAATGCTCTAATGGATATGAACTCAAGGAAGTGTAAAGTCTTAGTCGCCGGTTGTCTGTTTTGAAAGAGACAGAAGTAATGTTGTTCACACTTGATTATTTCGTGTTTTTCAATAAAGGTCACTGTCTATCAAATAGCTTTCAGAGTTATTGTCTAAATACATTATTAAAGGTACAACTTCCTTAAGTTTTGTCCATGAGTGGATAAAAAATCTGCGCATCATCTGTATACAACAACATTTATATAACATCTCCTGGTTATGAAGCTATACTTTGCTGATGATATCCTGTCATATTTCGAATATAGTTGCGCATTGAAAGAAATTATCTTTGAATACACTAATACCTTAATCTTCTATACTTTTGATATTATTTTAAACCTAAATAGAGATCGATGATTTTAAGCAATGGTGTTAACTCTCTACAGATAACAGAGAAATTTCAGAACGTAAGTTTTTAAATGAATATACAAGCTATTTATTGAATGATTTACAACTCAGTACTTGCTTTGATTTTTTAACCAACAAACATTCTTTTCGCAAATAAAGACCTTATGAATTATTATCAGTATAAATCACAGAACTGAATTATTATTTTTTCACTAGAAAGGTTTGTCTTCTTCTTCTTTCTTATCTCCACACTGGGTGAAGTAGAATGCGTCTGCCTTTGTTATTAAGACTGGGAGCACTACTAAGTGGCAGGCCGACTTAGTTCCAAAATAAATGGCCGCCTTTGACATGAGGAACAGACGCCATGTGCAGCCGCTCCTTACATGGAGTACAAACGCTGCTCATCCTGTATACCTGGATTAGGAGCCCTTACAGGGTACTATCAGCCGGGCCAGCTGAGCCCAGGTTTTTTTAGTGAGCTTGTTACTGCTTCCCCTCCTCCTTTTTCATCTGGGCTTGGGACCAGCAAGGGCGGAGAAAGGTTTGTTTTTAATAGGAATGTATGTAAAGTGCATCAATCCTGTATATATATAGCTTATTTCATATCTTGTTGAACCTAATTCAACCTATTTATCAAATGCCAGAGAGTTCAGCATCTACTTTGACTAGGTACAGTGAAGATAAGGCTTTAAGATTTAGCTCTATAGATGAGTATTGTTAGAAGCATTCATACTTGAATAAATGTTTCTTTTTAAGATTTGCACACATATATAATGTACCCTTAATATTAACTTAATGATTTATATGATAACATTTACCGCAAATTCTTGTAAATTACTTATTTGTAAGATGAACACAACCTAATATATCAGTAGAGTTATGAGCTAGATTAAATTGTCGAAACTCTTGAGAGGGTTCATTACTGATAAAAAAAAAAACTAAGCACACTCTCAAAATATTTATCTTCCATTCAGTGGGTTGAATTTCTTCAAAAAAGATGATGAAATAATAAGAGTCTAGATAATTATGATAATGTTACATTAAACAAATTAACGCAAATTATATTTAATACATGTTATATTACAGGATATATAATGAATGAACAATAAGTATAATATTATAATGTAATTAAGAAATATTCAAACATTTTAATGTCTAAAGTAAATAATTTAAAGTAGAGACGAGCTGAGAGACTTAGCCAATCCCAGCGGGGATCAACACATCTGAGAGCCAATCAAAACGCTCGCAGACGAGCGTCATTAAAGTTTGATGGGAAAAGGTGCCAAATAATGCATGGCGGATCTATTTTTCAGTAGAAGATAAGGGTGTTTGTTTTAAATGTGCCGTGATAACAGGAGATTGCTGCCTAGATTATACCCCGAAGCTAACCATCAAACTTACTTGCATATCCTAAATTGAAGAAAAACGTTAATTATAATGTCCTTATAAACTTTTAAGGCATAATTATATTTTAATGGACAATATTTCAACATTTTTTATTGAATAAACTTTAACATATTTAAAATACATGTCTACCATTCTATCATTGCCATTAAGGATTTTAAAATGGCAATTCCAGAAAGCTACAGAACGAAAAATATAGATATTTGTATATTTAACAAATTGTAGTAACTTATTTACATATAATTTATCAACATAGTATATGCTCTCTCTCTCTCTCTCGGCCGTGCGGCCACGCGGCGCGCGAGCTCCGCGTTCTTCGGGCATGGAGGGCGAGAGAATGGAAGTTAGCAATATGTTTTCAGTATTGGCGGATAGCCAATATGACGGGGAACAGAATGGTGCTATTCCTTTCGGTGTTACAACAACGAATGCCGAAATATCGGCGGAAAACAATTCAGTGAAGAATGTTTCAATTTCTGAAACTAACGAGAAGTATGCAAAATCGCCCGTGACAAGCGGCGGATATGCAAATTCGCCTCAATCAAGCCGGAATTGGGCCGACATCGTCGAAAACGATGAAAATTTTGAACAACCCAAAAAGAGAAAGCGTCTGCTTCCTTCGGAAAGTGCGAGTCAGTCTCTGCCTGGTCCATCTCTACAGACGAAAACCACCCGGGACAGCACTACGCCGCGCCAGCCATCGTGCCCTAGGAACACCATCGAGCAAATAAAGGTCTCGAGGCAAATGCTGGCTCAGTGTCGGAGCAAAGCAGCTGCCGGAACCTATGACCAGATGACCTATCTGGAGTTCTCCCCGGAGTTCACCCAAGTAGACTACATCAAGGCTCTGGAAAATAAACTGGGGAAAGGCTGCGTTGTACAGATAGGAAAAGCTTCCGGACAGATCCTAGTTGGCTTCGAGCGGCCTGATATGGCGGAGACGATCATAGAGGATGGTCTGATGATTAAGGGAGCCCTCCTTAAAGCCCTTCCCTACCAAAAGAAGGCAGAAAAAATCACCATCAGCGGTCTCCCATTTGTAATCGAGGACGCCGATATCATCAGGACTCTGAGGCCTTTCTGTCAGGTAGTCTCCATCGCCCCTACCGTGAATTCTTCCGGCGGCTACACCTGGCTGGACCTCAAAAAAACTGCGTTCATTCTCATGAACAATGGAAAAAAAATCACAGATCTTCCTAAAAAGATCATTGTGACTGCCAAGGGCGGCTCTGCACTGGCCTACTTGGAGTACGGCTTCCGTTGCTCCAAGTGCTACAGAATGGGACACAAAAGAATGAACTGTCCCCGGATCATCCGGGAGACAAGCACCACCCAACCCTTGAGCCAGACGAGCAGTGTGAAAACCACGGCGCCTGCTCCTAACACCACAGCAGCTGCTTCGCCACCTGCAACATTCTCCCACCCTGCGCCAGTGGCTGCCCCGGCACAGACATCCTCCGCGCCACCTGCTCAAGAGGATATAGCTCTCGAGACTGAGCCCACCACCAGGACCCCGGAAACCTCCACCCAGACAGACCTCAACATCAACAGAGTCGAGAACTCTAGCCATCACAAGATCAAGGATAGATCTAGATCCTTGTCTCCCAAGGCCGGGTCTACGACTCAACTACAGCTTGACACCCTCCTCGAGCGCCTCCCAGGATCATTCTTTGAAGAGGTTACACTCTTAGGCTTGAAGGAAGAGGAAGTGAAACAGGCCATCGTCTCCCTTCCTCATCTAAGGCTGCTCCTGGGAAAGCTCAGCGTAGAACAAAGTCTGGGGCTGCACACCTTCAATGAAAAGTTGATAAAGGGACTTGGAAGCTCCAAGTCAGCCCTTTACAAGCGGCTATCTGACATCAGAACAAAGACAAGAAGCGCGCAAGAGCTTCCGCCTTGCGTGCCTTAATGTGCGCGGCATTGCCGCTCGACACAGGAGCATTGAATTGTGCTGTTTCCTGAAACAGCACGCAGTTGACATCGCTTTCCTTCAAGAAACCAATGTCACCACCCTGGACAGCGTTGAGGACCTCTGCTTGGGATACAGAGCAGCAGTTGTTCCAGCTTCTGGCGCCAGAGGATCCGGCCTCGCCTGCATCTTCTCTTCCGGCGTCCAGGTCATCGGACAACAGGTCCTGTCCCCTGGCAAGATCGCCGCCTTTGACGTTACCATCCGGGGATCAAAGGCGACATTTGTCAACTGCCACCTCTCTCATGCTCCTGATGAGCGGCTACAGCAGCTACAGGTCATCGCAGCTGCTGCTGTCAATGAAGACGCGTGGGTCCTTGGGGACCTCAATATCTCCGAGGAGTCTGCGAGCGACATTGCGTCCGGTTCCGTCGAAGCCCTTGGGGAGCTCCTGGACCGGGCCAACCTCGTAGACGCCGCAGCTATCTTCGACGCCACGCACCTACCAACAAGGATCTCCAGTTGCGGAAGCCGGGTGGATGCGAGCAGATTGGATCGAGTGCTTATACCATCAAGCTTCTCCAACCGCGTCACCCGATACTGGAGCCTATACTACAAGAACTCCGACCACCGTGCGGTCCTCCTCCAAACCGGCGAGGCCTCAGAACCTCGACCACCGTGCATTGCTAGCATGCTCCGATCGAGGCTAGTCGTTGGGACAGTAGAAACGCTTCTTGACGAGGCCTTGGGAAACATCGAGGACATGCGGAATGCGGAAATCTGGAGGAGGTGGGGACATATTAAGGCGCATCTGGCCTCCGCCATCAAGTCACTCCACGACCTGCGCAATAACGACGACGACTACATCTCGAGGGCGAGAAAATATGTTCAAGCCAAGCTCGAAGATGTCTCCATCTACTCGGACTATCCCTCCCTGCCGGACCTCGGGCGCGCCCTTCGTCTTCGTCGCAGGGGAACGTCGTCGAATACTTTCTACGACAGCGCAGGTCGAATGATTACGGGACCAGCGGTGAGAGAACTGGCTTTCGTCAACCTGAAAGAGCGCTTTTCCCATCCTTCGTGCTCACCGGAGGACATCGATGGCTTCCTGCGGGGTTTTACTCTAAGGGTCACCATTGAGGAAAGCGATCCTCTCCACCGCTATGGGATCGGCGAGGAAGAGATCGTTGCTGCCATCGGTCGTCTGCCAACTGGGGAAAGCGGCCGGGTGGGATGACTTGCCCTGCGAGCTCTTCAGGGGTTTTGAGGAATACTTCGCGAGTGCACTCCGTCGGGTCTTCGAGGCGTCCCAGCTCTGCGGGGCTCTGCCCACTTCCATGCGGCGCAGCGAAATGTCCCTGATAGAAAAACCGCACAGTGGTCCGGGCCTAGCCGGACTTCGACCCCTCTCCTTGCCAACGACGTCAGCGTTTGACACGCTGGACAGAGGCTTCCTGGTGTCCACTCTTCTCTCCGTCGGTCTGCCGCCAGTCTTCGTGGGGTGGGTTCTTCTGCTCTACGCTGGGGCCGAGGCTGCGGCGAGGATTGAGGGGATTGGGAGAACTCCTCTGTTCCACATGCTCAACGGAGTGAGGCAGGGATGCGCTGCCAGCGCAGCGTTCTTTACCATCTCCACCGGGCCTCTCCTGCTACGCCTGGAACAGCTACTTGGCCGGGATAATGTCCTGGCGTACGCCGACGACATTGTCCTGCTTATCCGCGAGGATGGGCAGCTGGAGGTCGTCGGGAAGATCTTCGAGGACTTCAGGCGTGCGTCAGGAATAAGAGTCAACTTCGGTAAGAGCCAGGGTCTCTGGTGCGGGAGATGGAGGAACCGCACTGACTCCCCGTCGGCAATCTCCTGGAACAGGGAGAAAATCAATATTCTAGGGACCTTAGTGACTCCTGGAATGGGAACTTCGGCTCAAGATCAACACCTGCAAGAGTTGCTGGAGCGAGCCATTGCTAGGTGGTCCCCCTTTGTCCGCGGTCTCTCACTTGCTGGTCGAGCAAAAGCGGCCAATAGCCTGGTGCTCTCGGCCATCTACTATCATCTCCAGGCCTACCTTCCCAGCGAGACCACCATCGGAAGACTGCAGGCAAGATTGGCTCGATTCGTGTGGGGGCACGATCGAACCTCATGGCTTCCCAGTAGCATCCTGGCGCGGCCGATCTCTGTGGGAGGCATGGGACTTCTCGACGTGGGCACTCAGCTCCGGCTGTCGTGCCTTAAGGGTGTCCAGGCAGCACTGCGTGGAGGCCGTAACGCTCACTCTTGGCTCGCTGAGAGCGGGATGTGGCTGACTCCTGCGTCCACTCCTGGCATCTGGCTTCCCCCGCGGCGTCGTCGGAGTCTTCACCTCTTCGAGTCTGCCGCGGAGATCCTAGATCTAAACCACCGGATCTTACAACCTGCACTTCTCCGGGCTCTTCGGGTCGTGGGCGACTGCCGTTTCCTGCGGCCTCCTGAGCTCCTGGCTCCTACAAGATGGCTGGGCTGGCGCATCGGAGAACTGACCGGGCCTGCTCCAAACATCACCATCGCTACGCGTGGCGCCCTCACGGACGTCGCTGCTCTGGGGAGCTTCTGCACACGCCTGATAACCCAGAATGCCTGGGGACGTTATCGCGTCGACAGCCTGGCAGACGCAATCGTGGTGCGCGGGACGACCACCGCCTTCCAGCGCCTAACCACCCGCACAGCCCGCCGCTTGCTTGAGCGTCCGCGCTTGGCTGCGCTGCCCATTACCCAGCTGTTCGGACGGTGGTTCCCCCACGTCAGCATCCCCATCTCCATCAACTGGTCTTCCCTCCGGCGTTGCGCCTTCTCGGGGCACAATGCTGACGTTGCCGTGCGGCTGGCCCTGCACGCCCTTCCCCATCCAGCACATCCGGCTTCAGCCCGGGAGTCCTGCATCGCCTGTGGGTCCGGAGACCTGTCACTGGCCCACCGCTACTGGTCCTGCAGTCGGATCAGGCCTGTCATCCTGGAGGCCTTCACCATCCTCCAACGGCCTCCTGACCTGCAAAGCTGGATCTTCGGGCATGACCTGGAGGACGACGCCCTGGCCATCATGGCGTCTGCCAAGACCCGCATCTACAAGCACTTCCTGGGCCTGGAGATGCGGGGAGTCCAAGAAGACCCCCTCCTTGTCTGGAGGAGAACCTTGTCAAGGTGGTGGAGCCTCCCTAGCTCCTAAAATCATTGTAAATTCCCATTATTTATTCATTACTTTTATCATAATCATTTTGTAAAAATTGACTAGACGTCAATAAAAGTGTTTCAATTGTCAATTGTCTCTCTCTCTCTCTCTCTCTGATTGTCAAATATTTTACAAGTCTGCCATATCAAATTCGTATTTAATATATAAAGTTGCTAGGCGAGGTAAAAAAAAAACGTATCCTCTGATCATTCAATAGAAATTTTATTATGGCTTGCGCCATCTATCAGAATAAATATAAATATACATTGATAATTTAGTTTGATTGATATGGCAAGAAAATATCATCATCAACCATATATAGCTAATAGGAATAGAAAACTAAACTATTTGATCGAACAACTAATAAAACTTGGTCACAATGATGTAAAAATCATATATTGGTATATCAAAGGTGTCTTTAGAATAAATTACGTTTTCACTTTCATTGATTATTTAAATCAGTTTGAAATATTTGCTATAACGTAAACTTAGTGCAAATTTGTTCTAAAACTCCAGATTGAGGATTTTCAGGTTTACCAATCACTTGCTAGAAAAACCTTGGGTCAGGGAAGAAGCTCTGAAGGCATCATTGTAGGAATTTATAACAAAAATAACCAAACTTAGATTCAATGCTGACTTGTATAACTTTTACCTATCTACCTCCTAACGAACTCCGACTAGAGAATATATACTACGATCAAGATACACAATGGACTGGAGATAAGTTTATACCGTGAACTAAACATTCGCACCAATCACCTTGGAGACTTTCTTAAACTGCTGGATATCCCAACTTTATTGTCGCGTAATCTTTCCTCAAGAGATATAATAACATCTACCCATGTTAATACTCTAGTTCCCCAGCGGCCCCTTTACTGCTACTATCCCCCTTGACACATTGTAAATAGCATTGCTAATTATTGTAACTATTGTTCCTGTATATACCCTCTTCTACGTGGAGAAGTTGTATAAGACCAAAAGTTCATAACAGGGACTTTTGTTGTTGTTACTACTGTTATTCTTGTATGTACCCTACATTTCTGTGCTTGGAGAATCCGTATAAGACTAAATTGTCTTAATAAAGCTTTTTTGTTGTTGTTGTTTAATTGATATCCATTCAGATAGATGAGACAATCCATTAGTAATGTAAAGTTTAGTAAATGCCAAAAAGGCCAATGTACTTCTTCATTAAATATTCGGCATTCTCTCTGACTCTTGCCCACGATTCTTTATAATATTTAATGTAAAGTTTCAAAATCAGAAAAAGTGGTTTTCCGAGTTTTATCACCTGATTCTACTCTATTTTTTACTTAATTCTACACTCCATAAATATTATCACTATTGTGTCTGTGAAATTGTTTATTGAAATAAAACATGGCTATCTATAAGGCACATGTAGTACATATTTAAACATTGTTTTGTCTTTCTTACTAATAGAGTGGTTTTTGAATACCTGAAGGTGAAAACTTATGACTATATTCCTCGATATTGTGATACGGTTCCTTTGACGTAAGCATTTCACCTTTTCTCAATTAGCGAACATTTCCAAAGAAAGGTTATACGCTTAGATTTCATTGTGAATATATCTTGGTCTTAAAATGATAAATAAAATATAGAATAATATATATGCAAATTATTGTTTTAAATTTGAATTGAAACTGGAAGAAAATAATGTTTAGAACTCGTAGTGAATACCATCTATGAATAAAATGATAAAATAAATACAGAAAATATGGGGACACATGAAGAATTTTAATATCATTAAAATACTTTATTATTATATATGTTTGTACTCAAATGTGGTACCTAGGTGTGGGGTCAACACAAGGTAATAAGATCAAATCCAAATAAATAAATAGTGTGTGACGTTTCGGTAACAGCGTTGTTACCCAAACGTCACACACTATTTATTTATTTGGATTTGGTCTTATTACCTTGTGTTTATAATATATAAACCAAATTGTGCCTTATCAATATAGGTGTGAAGTGACACTTTTGGTAGATGAATCCATCCAAAACCTTATGTGGTATTCTAATCTAAAATCGGTCACAGCCACCTTATAATCTGAAACACTTTTTCGCTAGATTCGACCGATTTCATAACTTCTCGTAGGATATTATTAAATAATGAGGATCAAAGCCCGAAACCAAAAGCAGTAGAATTGAGAATACCATTGAACGATGTAGAAGAAGATTACTAAAAGAAATTAAGTTCTTGTTATATCTCTACACTGAGATATAGACTACAGACTACTTGTTCTCGTTTTATTCCATTTTCTTTTAAGGACATCTCAAGACCAGTCTATGTAAGACGAAATGTTTTTTAATGAAGGTTTATTTTATTGTTGATAAAATTTAAGAGGTGATTAATTTCAATAGGCATATCGAGATATTGACGTTTTTCTACTGCTGAACTTTTAAAAATACAGCCTATATGAATGCAATTTATATTAAAACAACAAGGTATAACATGGTATACTAATTTCAAATAAATATATGAATAGTGTGTGATGTTTTTCAGTAATAACGCTGTTACCGAAACGTCCCACACTTTTTTTTTTTTTTTATTTGGTCTTATTTTACCTCGTGTTTCTAATATACAATCCAAATTATATTTAATCAAATGAATGTTACTTTAAGAGGAATTCATAACTAACCCAACCAAGTAATCCCAATATTTTGCCCCAACCTTTTAGTGATATTGCTTAATTCTGTCTTTTATATACATCTGGTTCAAATCACATAAATAGGTACCGCTCAGCAAGAACAACCTAGTTCATGATATTTGAACAATGAATAATATGTGAAGGTTATTCACATATTAAACAAAATTTTAACGCGGGATTCAATCCCGGTTCATGACTGTCGGGAATTGAGGGGGTTACCCTCTCATCCACCGACTTATTGTTGTTTTTTTTATATACAATATTTGCAAATATTAATATATCGAAATATTTTTTCAATAAAATGATCTCTTATATAAATAATAGGATGAATATATCAGGTTTCCAAGTATAGGTTTCTTTTTACTTTTTTTTTTAATTCACAAATATCTTTCGGGTATGAAAGTCATTCTACAAGAGAAACACTATACAATGAATCACTAAAAAGACACGAGTTAAAATTTCATATTTATAATTCGTGTTTCATTGGGGTGTTTTTTTATATCGTCTCTTTTCTCTCCTGTAGAAGGGTTTACGTGCCCGAAAGCTAGATATTTGACAATTTAAAGGAAAAAGTTGAAAAGGAATTTTCTTTGGAAGTCTGGTATTTTCACTCAAATTATTTATCGCAAAATATGCTTTTAATATCGATAATAAATAAGTGATATCGTAATTTCTTATCTAATGGAACATCGTTTTTAAAAGTTTTCTAATATTTTTGTTTTTTAAATATATAGTAGAAGACTTACTGATATTTTAAAAATTTAAAGGATACTTAAAAAAACCTAAATGGAAGTCGAGAGAGAAATTAATGCCCTCAAGGCTCCTTGTAACATTTCCAGAAATGTACTATTTAAGTTGAATAATAAAAATTTATTTTAAAGAAATTTCTTCTTTGACTTTATAAGAGATTCTATCAAAACTATTCAATTGTTTACAAGACAATATTTTGTTGTTCTACAAAGTTTTTATAAAAATAAATGTATTAAATACATTCAGAGAGATTAGATTATTTTCACCTTTTATTAAAATAATTTAACATCAACATAGAACTTGCCTTTTTGAAGTTATTAAACATTCCCCTCTTTTAACAAAAGATTTGGGATTTAAAGTTTAATTTGTTTGTAACACGGAAATTACTTGAGAAATAGTTTCTATCTTGAAAATGAGGGCAAAGGAAAAATATGAAAATCCTCATTATCAGAGCTTTAATATATTTTATTTTAAAAGATAAATTTGTAAAACTTATTAAGCAGAAAATGAAAATTATATTGAGAGAGAGCTCTCCCTCTGGCTTTGGACTTTCTAGTTTCCTTGTTACAAAATTTAGTTTCCTAATTGCATAAATTTGTATTAAATATTATGGAAACAATAATAAGCGTTGATTATAATAATAAATACCTTAATTTTCTCTCCATGGATAGATAAGGCTTTGTGTTGTGTTCAAAGGAAGCAAAGAGTGGTCTAATTAACATAGGAAGATCATCATATTGTGAAAATAGATATTGTTGATAGTTTCTGTCATATATCGTAAAAACACCGGTTGAAGACAGATATGCTCGTAAGTTTGTGGTCCTAATATAACTGTGCATAATGGAAATGGTAATTTCTATAGTTTCCCATTATTTCCTCAAATGTTTATACCTAGCCTCTGACAGATGTCGCTGATATTGTTCAAA
Source organism: Cordylochernes scorpioides (assembly GCA_030710605.1). Lineage (NCBI taxonomy): Eukaryota > Metazoa > Arthropoda > Arachnida > Pseudoscorpiones > Chernetidae > Cordylochernes > Cordylochernes scorpioides. The sequence goes on from CP092866.1 coordinate 52,464,825, forward strand.
ATCTATGTAAAAATCTAAGAATGATACAATGAGTATAGCAAGAGGATCATTCTCTTTTCCTAACGTTAATTTATTTTTATTTTATAATATTTGACAGGTTTTTAAAATACACTCATGGCGAAACTTAAGGAATTTGTACCTTTTTGCATATACATCAGAATTAAAACAATATCTCTGAAAAAAATTGAGAAAACGCTCAAGGAAATTTATATACCTTTGGTTTCTCTGGGACTGGTCTCTCATTATATATAATTCAGGTTATTTCATTTTTATGTTACAAAAGTGTTTTCATTCAAAGTATGGGTCGCTCGTGAGAGAGTCTTACATTAGAGGTCGAGTTATCTTATTCCATCTGTTTTATTTTCAAAAAATGATCTGTTATCAGTTGTATTGCTAATGATGATATTTCTCATTAGAGTTCGGGTTATTTCAAATAATTTTCGAACTCTTACATAGGTGGGTAATCGTTAAATTGGTCGCTTTGGGAGGAAGATTTCACATCAGAGTTCGTATAAGTACATTTTGAGTCCTTCATTATTTCACAAAGGTAGTCGATCATCAAATAGGTCACTCCTGGGAGGCGATAACCCACCATTAGTCGCTCATGGAAGGTCTTACTCTAAACAGCTTTAAGTTAACACAATATGTAAATGACTCCAGTAGGTAAATAAATGATAAATGATAAACTAAATAAATAATTCAAATTGGTGATAAAATTTATAAATGAAAGTTACAATTCCTAATGGATAAAGTGAAATAAATAGGTATACAGAATAATTTCCATGAATTGAATTGAATCGATAATCAGTGGTCTGTATAATGAGTGAAAGGGATCTCAGGATTTGATGTGGATTCTAATGGCGGGAGCCGATGTTTGCACATGTGTTGTCTGTAAATATCGGCCTCTTTGAAGTGGCGGCTCGAGCTATTAAAAGAGTCCAGAGTTTACACATGTGGAAATCTTGGCAATATTTTACTTCGACCTTCCAGTTTAAAACTCGTTTATGAAAAAATATAAACTCGTTTATAATGGAATTCTATATCAAGGATATTACTGGATATATTTATATCATGGTATCAATAATAGTTCTATTTAGTTTACATTTTAAAAATAAAGAATATTACTTATTCAAAAAAGGCTTACTTTATATTTATATAAACTCTCTACAAATTATTGGAGCGTTTCTTTTTACATTTGCGTATTATACCGTAGAGTCCCTCTGTATTATTATTATTATTATTTTAAATTAATAAACTTTATATTTTAAAATTAGAAAAAGGTTGAATAATAAACTTGATATTACGATAAACTAGCACGCCATCTGTTATCAAATTACGAAACTATTTGTGACAAGTGACACCAGCTAAACTATCGCAAAATAACTACCAATTTTGATCACAAGTGTCACAGTTAGACACAGTTACATGTGACTATAACATATATGTTTACCTTTATATATTACCCTGAGTATTATACATAATCATATTCTATATACATATACAGTGTCATATAATATTGTACGGTATAACCTATTGCAGATAGCATTAATCGCTTCACCAGACACCACTGCCATATTTTTCTTCTACACAGCTGCCAACTACACGCTGCCATTTGTCTAACCAACCGTGAACAATTGTTCCATTTCACAATCTAGCATTACCTACTACACTCTAAACACATCTCTAAATTCTCAATCATTTCGTCAGAGACAATGCTAACCACAATATTCTCTTTAAAGATATTAAAAATAGATTTTTTCGTTATTACATATCCGAACTATCCATATTAAAGGCTACGATAATCATGATAGGTAAGAATTGTGACTGTAAGCACCCTACATGCCTTTATAAGATGGTGAAGTTTGACATTCTTTCTTACAAGATTCCAGAACAGCCGCTGTGTTTTCTTGAATTCAATAGATTGTAGCACTTGTACAAGTCTATTGGGAGAGTGATTTATTAAGTTTAAAAATCACTCATTGTGTGTATAAGGTTCGATACTGAGTCATCATTGTCGAACTATAATAATTTATAGAATTAACACCACCAAATGCCTTCTATTTTATAAATATTTATTTTAATATTTCAAAAAGGAGTTCTTTTCACATTTGTATAATAGATCTATAAGAAGCGAATTTTTACGAGAGTGAGAATGTATTTCTTTGCAAATGAAGAAATTCTTCGCTCATAAAACGCGAACTAATATATAAATTTACGTGTTATTTCCAAACAGATTGAAAACTGGTTTATCATCAATAAATAGGCCACACTACTAGAATTTGGAATTCTGGATAACACATAACTTTACACACATCATGGTTTCCAGCTATGGTATAACCTCATGGCTACCTTCCTGTTGAAGTTCAAAGGGAGTAATCATAGAATCCTCCAAATCGAGCTAAAATTCTTTAAGAAATTCTCAGCATTATTTTATTACGTTTCTTAATATAAAAATATCTCAATCAATGAAATTAACCATTTAAATATACAGAGTTTATTTTCTATCCAGGATTTGTAATTTTTATTTGAATTATGTGGCGTTTCATAATATAATTTATAATACACATGAGTATATAAATCGAGGGGGGGGGTCAAAGTAAAGTCACAAGAATATATGGGTTTTATATTTTCAAATATAAGGGTTTATACATATAACAGAGTATAATAAACATGATTGATTGGGGTTTATGATTGATATTCTATACACTGAATACGACAAGAAAAATTGCGAGAACGAAACATCTGACGTTTTTTCAAAGTATATCCTCTTGGCGAGAAACAACAAAGTATCTAATTGAATTCCATATCTGCCCCTCTCTCGCTGCTGAATGAGTTAAACTTCTGCGACAAAAATCTGCTAGAACTCGGTTTATTCATTTTCAACTCACAGGTAGAGTTAGAAATTTCTACCTTGATGAGAGAGATAGAGAGAGGAGTTAGTAATAATTTAATTATTATCAAATATACTTAAATATATATTAAAAATGGCATATCCTGACCAGGAGCACATGTGCTTTACAGAAGGCAGAGCGCCATCTGGTGGAACAGAAATCAACTAAACATTGATTTAGCCTGTTCCCTGATATTTGGCCAACCCAATTTCTTGATAAATCAAGAAAAGCCATCCACTTAAATATATGCTTAGAAACATTTTTCTTGGTTATAGACAGCTTAGCCAACTTACCGACTAAAATTCTTGGAAAATATATTATGATTCCTAATTATTGTTCCGGTGTATAATAATGAACGATACTTCAATCTCAAAACGCACTAAGCTAGATCTACTATTGAGAATATACTACTGAGATATGGTAGTTGTTAGATAAATTAAACAATCCTTACTGAAAACACAACTTCAATATGTCAAATCCATAAATAATGACTCAGCTATTTTCAGAATGTCATAGATCATCCTTAATAATTTGGTAACTCAATAGAATCCAACTTAACTTCTCATTCTTAGGGGAAGAAGAAAGAAAATCTACTATTGAATTATAGAAATTCCAATTAAGTTATACAAAACTTTGGGAGAAAGTTTCAATTTTTAATTACAGGAGTTTCTCTCAGCCTATTGTATTTTACATTGAGTTTAAATTTTGATTTGATGAACCGCCGAATACTTCTTTGAGGTTCTTATCGAAAATAAAATTAGTATATTTTATAAAAGTATCTGAAAAGTAGCTTACATATATATATTGTCAAATATTACAATAATTAGTTATTTTATTAAATAAAGTGAATTCAATTAGCTATCAGATGACTATAATATCATAAATGCACGGATCTTCTTTCAATTCTTTTCGAGGATGTTTCCAGAATTTATGGTAGACTTATATCTATAGTTAATAAAGGTATATTAAATATATATCATTGGTTTAGTTTATATCTTTATTCACCGATCTTTTAAATATTCTGTTTTAATAAACTTCCAGTATATCATTGTTAAGCCGTATAAAATATGCATTTTATTTATATTTTTAACTTTAAATATTATAATTTTGAGGACAATATATGTGATAGTAGTTAAATAAAATTGATCTACCATAATTGTTTTCTTTAAATTGTATTTTATGAGTAGGGCATTGTGCTTTCGGTACACTCATGGGCAAAACTTAAGGAAGTTGTACCTTTTATCATATATATCGGGATTCAGACAATAACTCTGAAATATATTTGATACACAGTGACCTTTATTGAAGACACACGAGAAAACCAAGTACGAATGAAATTGATTGTGACTCCTTAAAAAAACAGTCGACTGCGACATCTAAATATAAATCTAACTCAAGTTCTGTCCATGAGTATAGCCACAATAAATGAGAGATACAATGAGGAACGAAAGATAAACTAGGGGAATATAACTAGGTATGAAAAAAGGCATCTCCTTATCGTGCAACTGAGAGTTGCTGATGGCTTGCGCCATCTATCGGAATAAATATCAACTATTCTCGTTGATTTTTTATTATTCCAGAATTGGCCGAATACCCATTCTTGATTAGTCAAGAAAAACTAACCACGGACGCGTTTCGGGCTGTTGGCCCTCATCAGCGTGGTGCAAGCTGTACCTCATCGACCAAAAACTGGTCATTCAAGGCATCCTGAAAAATCATGAAACGGGTAGTTATGGCCAGAATTGCGTGAGACCGCGACACAATATGAAAAAAAAAATAGTACAAATGTGATATTATACTGAAATAAGGTGCATAATTATGAAAAAAGGCATCTCCTTATCGTGTAACTGAAAGTTGTTAATGGCTTGCGCCATCTTTCCATGTATCATTGGCTTGGCCAATTCTGGAATAATTAAAAATCAACGAGAATAGTTTATATTTATTCCGATAGATGGCGCAAGCCATCAGCAACTTTCAGTTGCACGATAAGGAGATGCCTTTTTTCATAATTATGCACCTTATCCCAGTACAATATCACATTTGTACTATTTTTTCATAACTTGGTATGTAAATATAATAATAAGTTAATAAAATGAAAAACATATACAACGATAAAGATTCTGATACGATAATATTTTATTGATGGTTTATTTCTCGTATAATTTTCTATATCTTTTTCCGAAAATCATAATCCTTTGTATAAAACAAATGATTATTCGGAAATCAAAAAAAATCGAGGCATATCTTCCTTTTACATATTGTTGGCATATATAACAAACTTTTTTATTTTGACTTAGAAATTATATTTGTTTACAATATTTTATTCCATTATTTCAAACTTTAATAATAATAATGATAATAAACCTTTTGTAGTTAAGAATAAGATAGCAATATTTGAATACTTCTATTGAAATAGATTCAAAAATTCATTGCACGGGAGGTTAATAAAAAATTCTCAAATATTAAACTTTTTAACGAAAGTGAGAAAAGGAGCCGAGAAATCCCCTTGTTTTAGTTTTATCGTAATATTGAATGATGAGAAAGCTAAGCCTTAATATCATTTAAATATAAAAAACATTTAATTTGATATTAATTGTGATTAAATATTTCCGGTTAAATCCTGATTATCAACGGTTGCTACTTTTTCTGACACATTTTTATTTATTAAAGGGGGGGCTGTGAAGTTGAGATATCTTAAAGTATTTTCTGAAGAAGAGAAAGGCTCGTTAATATATGAAGCAATGCAGTCAACGATATGATTAGGATTTAATGGTCAGATATCAAACTTAGCATAATGTGGTTAAACATTGGGACGAATCTTATTTGTCTTATTTAGGAATTTCAGTAAAAAGAAACATTTTCATTATTGATCAAGGAAAAAATAAAAATGTATTTATTTTGGGTTGTAGGCCAGGGTGATTAAGACAACCCAACAAAATGGTCATAGAGGTTTATTGATAATATGGTGGCTATTTTGATCTAATGTGCGAGAATTTTAACTTTATTGAATCGCTGAGGTGCAGTTTGAATCACGATGATAAAGATAAATAGAGCTTTAATAAGTACGTCATTTATATTGATCAATTAATTAAGAAAAGATCTTAAGGATTACACTCCCAATTAAAACGAATAAAGTTTAGTGTCAAAGACTTTCACACTGTGTGCCAAACGTAATCAATCAACTATCCTACCATCAATGAGCTTTAGCCATATCAACCTAATACCATTGGATATCTCAAAATCCACAGATTAATCATTGAATATACAAATGCTAAAAACTAAAACGCGAATGTTTCTTTTAACAAATAAATCAAACTTCTTTATTTGTGAAAAGAAACATTTGCGTTTTGGTGTTTTAATTTCTTATATGTAGATGGCACGTTCTTGCTATGTAATAATCATTGAAGAATTTATAAAGAGCGAATAAAAAAAATTACGAATAAATATGGTTGTTAGCTCTTCAAATATTAACATTCAAGATAAAGGTCATGAAGTGAATTTCTCTCATCAGAATTGTATAACTTGTCAATAAGATGTGAACCATTCTATCAATAGAGCGAGCTACCATCTCGTATAGCGATGTTATCCCCACGGGAACACATTTACAAATTGGAAGGCAGGTTGTTGTATTTACCTCAGCGGTGCTATATTATCATCTAATTAAATTTTATACAAAATTGATTATAAGAGGAGCCTTTAATGAATTTTAAATCACTAGTGCCCCTGCTAATTATAATAAATTAAATCGTATACGATAAAAAAACTTTGGAATGTTCTCTCAGCCGTTATATTAATTTTTCCTCATTAATAATTTATAGAATTTCACAATTTGATGATATTTTAGTGGAAATATTATTAATATTTTTTTAAATTGATTTTTCTTCTCTCACTTAATGAATAGGATAAAGAATGTATCAGTTAAAGATTTGATCAATTTATTGTTGTTGTTGTCGTTCCCAATGAAGACTCTCATATGTCTCTATGCATCTCTATCACAACAGCAGCAATGCCCACTATCTTGGGTGTGGAAAGCTGCTGCTCTGGGTCTATGTAAATTTTCTGCGAGGCTCGCTCTTTTTTAGAAAATTTATTTGGAAATGGAAAACATTCAGCCAATTAATCAAGGACCCTACCTAACTTAAAGAGTTCAATGTAGTTTTCAAGAAAATATTTGTTATTAATTTGCTCATCTACTCTATCTTTATGTCATTTTTTCACAACATGTATTGAATGCAGAGCCATATGTTGGTGCACGGCAGTCGTCGTTAAGATTAGTCTGGTACCCGCCCTTAAAATTGCCTGAGTTGAATGAGTGACTGCAATGGATCTTGACTACGATGCCCATCTTCTCAGTAGGAATAAGAAAAATAGGTTTATAAAAAAATTTAATCCGAAATACTGGCATGTAAATATTTTTCAGTGAAAAGTAAAAGCGCATATGGAAATTAGGCAAACATATGTGTTTGATAATGAGGGCGACTCATTTTAAACGATTAAAAAAAGAGATAACAAAAAACAAAGGCCATAACAAAAATTGATAAAAAATACGAAAGTCATTACTTACATACAGTAACGCTAATTTTGTAATGTTTTTTTTTTTTATTTCTTTGTGTGGACTTACCGAAACTTAGTAATATAAATTTCTCTCTCAATACTCAAATAATGTAATAAGCTATTACGGACCAACTGAAATTCAAATACGTATTATTGTTATTATATAACATTATTATTGATCAGTAACTAATTAAAATCTGATTTTTACGGCCGCTAATCTTTCTAATTTGACATTTCTACTTATTTTTGAACTGTCAATTGATGTAACTTGGTATCATTAACTTACTCATAGTATTGAATAAGTTAGCTGTTTCTGTAACCAACTGAATGAATTTTTCCCTTAAGTTGTGGAATTTGATATTTTACTGCAATTCAATCCATTGAATGTCAAATGAGAAAGACTTGGTATTACATACTAACTGAAATCTCGCAAAATACTTATCAATAGGGAACCGATAGAAATCTGATACTCGGACATTAGGGCTGGATAATTTGATATTTTCCTGGAATTACGGCCTTCAACCGTCATTGGTTTATTGATAAGAATATATTTGTAGTATACTTGTAAAATTACTATCACACGATTCATATACATCCTTTGTGTGATACACAAACTATATTAATATATCCAGTAATTGAAGCATCATACTGGTAGGCAGAAAACTATAAAAGAGCAAACATATATTTCTGTGAAATATACTTAACACGGCTCTTTTCAACTATTCTGCAGAGGTTCGGGATTCACTCAGCCCGAATATTCATATATATCCAAATTTAGCGGAAATGAAACTTATGTTGTTGTGTAAATAGGTAATATTAACTCCATTTTATGCAAATAATCTCTTGATATATTGTAAATTAATTAGAATTATTTCTCTTGGGAAGAGGTACTCATGAAAATGAACATTTAAATATAAAAGGCTCTAATTCTAAAGCGT
>CP092866.1:52476022-52657811 GCA_030710605.1 Cordylochernes scorpioides
ATTCCTGATATAAAATTAAAGTAATGTTTGTCCTCCCCACAGCCGCCACAGAAGACCCTGGCTGCTGGGCCCACCGTGGAGCTGCCCGTGGAGGAGTGCCCCGAGACCCTGGGGTGCCGCTGACATCAGGAGTCTTCCGGGCTTCTCGCCGGGGCACGGGGGACCTGGAGGCTTCTGATGCCCCGGTCACTGGGGTCTTCTTCGTGCTCCTGCCACGTGGAGTCCTCGTCGTGGGACCCAGCCCTGCTCCAGCTCCCGGGGAACGCCATCTTCCAGTCCTTCTCCACCTCCTCCCCGCACTACCATTATCATTGGCAAATTATCAAAATTCTGGTGCGGTGGCGCTCAATAAAGGGTGATTTTTTAACTCTCTCTTTTTAAAAATTCCTTTCAAATAAAAATAATTCTTGAAAGGGAAACTATAGCTATAAACTATAACTATAACTATAAGCTATTTTACAATTTTTGACACTTCAATGTTTCTATTTTGACTTGATCTGCTTTCTTTTTATCAAGTCACATAGTCATGAACCTCCATCTTTCTATTTACACTGGACTTCAAAATTAAAAGGACAACATATTTTTCAATTTATCAAAAATTTTATTAAATATTTATCATTGTAATTTTTACACAAATTCAATATTCAATTATTGATTAAAATACCCAAAATCAAAGAAATCTAAGACTTATTTTATGCAAATTGGTCGGTCAAGAAATGATCTTCTTGCAGTAAGTGCATAAATATCTTGGATATTGCTGTTAATATGGGGTGTGATCGTCTTTAATTGATAGACAGGCTCTACATCGGCGACCCATACTAAGAACGACGTCAATGTCGTTATCCATTATCATCAGGATCCTTTTCATTTAAAGTTATCAACAACTTACACGATCCAGGCTTTGAGAGAGCGAAGATAGTGAACTATTTATCCATTAATAAATAAAAACAAGTTACAAAGATATCTCGGAACGTTCAACAATACATGATGGCAAGCAATAATAAAATGAATAGGTATAGACAATACCAAAAGAGTGGTCAAAATATTCAAGGAATATATTTTTAATAAATATAATACTATAACTTCAGAATGCTCAATTCCAAAAGGATGTCCTCAGGGTGGTCTGCCTTCACCGCTTCTATAGACAATTTTATTGAATGATCTATAATGAAATTTAATGTATCTAATTCTGAGTTGATTTTTTTTGGATGATATATAATTAATATGCTTGAATAAAGATTCAACAGCACTGAAATAGTAATTGAATACTATCGAAATATGGTTTTATAAAAATCAATTGGAAATCATTTTGAAAAAACCGAACAATTTATATTTTCATAATACAGAAGTTATCAAAGTCAAATTAAAAAACGCAATAATCTCTCACCAGTACATAAATACAAATTTTAGTAATGTCAATTTCAAATTATATATGAGAACAAATGAATTTTAAATTTCAGATAGAGGAAATAGCAGAACTCATAGATTTAAAAAACGTATATTCCTATTTTATAGTAAATCTGGGGGTTTGAGCTCTACAAAAAATTTACATTTTATTTCTATTCAGACCAATTTTTGCATACGGATCAGAAATATAGTTTGATTTTTTTAATTAAAAATCTATACAAAAATCAAATTAAATACAATATATCAGGTACTACCTTAGAGTATATATAAACGCTTTCAGGACGACAACGTATAATTGTTTACATAGTTTTGTCAAAACTTCTCTTTTTACCGAATATATTGTTACATCAATGTTAATGCGCCTTACATCTATTCAAAATATTCTATGATATTTAATATTCATTTAAAACAGAGTATTTAGATTATCATCATTCCTTTTTAAAATTTCACTCATTTTGTAATATTTATTGTACATACTCTATATCTTGATTGGTTATTGGAGCGAGAGAGGACCTAGACGAGGACTGCGGATCACGACCTACGAAGACCCCACGAATAAATAAACACAATAACTTTTAAAGGTAATTTATTTTTATTTACTATTATTTATTTACTTCTGCTTCTAATATTTTGCTTTTAATATGGAAACCCGTTCGGGAAACGTGTATAACACCAAGAAGGAAGAAACCAAGGTCGACGACCCTGCAAAGCTGCAACTTGGTGCAACAATATTCAATATAAAAAAGAAAGACGACACCCGAATAATTTATCGTTAAATATGAGTAAAAAGAAAATATTGATATTCAATTAATAATAAAATCTTATAAAGATTCAAGAAACCGCTGGAAGGGTTCACCACTGATGAGCCATTGCAGTAAGGGCAGTATAAAATTGTTTTATTTCAAAAAGAATCATACGCGTCAAAAATAGATTAAATATCCTACTATTATAAATACCTGAATTAGAAAACTGTTGAAATTAGAAAGAGAGAAAAGTGTAAATGTCCCAACAGGTCAATTTAATTAAAATTCCAGATAGTCCGGGCTTTAAAAATGGAGCCCTTTGTTTGCGACTGAAGAGCAAAATTGAATTGAATTTAAATTCCCTTTAAATAGAATCATTGAGCGACGAAAATATTCGATTGGGATGTCTATTAAAGAAGGGATTTTCCGTGTTTCAACACCATAATTGATAGTTAAAGGTCAATTTTATACAAGAAAATCTGTCATCACCACCAGTAACGTCAGACTGACTCATATCAATGGCAGAAATGTTGTTGGCAACACGTCACAGAGAGGTATTGTATTGGTGATATTACCTCTAGCTACCCCCGTGTACATTACAATTTGATTCTTACTGTTAGAAACTGTTTTTCACTTATAAAATATAGTGAGGTTTGAATGCAAATCGGGGTCCCAAAATAATTATAGCAATGGAAATTCAATAAAATATTTTGTTTTATTAAATGAAGAAGTTAGTAGAAATAAAAATATCCAAATTGGGTATACACTGATTCTTTGATTCTATACTATGAAAATTTCGAGAAGAAGTCATTTTTCTTGAATACAGAAGACGTGTAAGCAAAATTTTATATAAAAATATTCTTTAGAGAAATAATAAATAGGTGATTGATTTAACTTATGTCTCAAATATTTATTATAAAGAGAATTTTCCGATAGTTTTGAAGCAATACACATTGTACAGACCATGATAATCATGGTATGTAGTTGTTGACTACCGTTTTAAAAGTAAGTGCACCACATGTCTAAAAAATGTAGAAAGCATTTCGACCTTTGGAACTTTCAAATCAGCTAGAGCGCTGTTTGGTCGCTTGCACTTACTGATGGGATTGGACTTTTGCAAGAATCGGGGGCCATTAATGCAATTTAGTTTCAGAAGAAAGTTCTCAATGCGGGATTTGATCCCGAGTCTTGAATGTCTGAAATCAGCGGTTTATATCAATAGTTCGCCTACCCCTACTTTTATTTAATGCTTTAAAGCTTAGAATAAAATAGTTGTCTTTCAAGAAATTTTAAAATGCTTTTTTTTTTTTAAAGTTTCAAATGGTCAAAAGAAGATTTCACTAAAGAGATTATTCCCCAATATACAGCATCATGTAGGTAGATCGAATTTCTCGGAGACCTATATGGTAGTTAGAACTTTATTTGCCATGCTAAATATTTATCTGAATATAATTTATTGGCTAGAAGTTAATTCATAGAAAAACACAGCCACATCAACCTATAGTTAATTTCAACTCCCGACGTTTCAGTGACTTCCTCTCACTCTCTTCAGAGGAATGATTACTTTAAATTATAATTCTACTGATATACATGCACGTATTACATGTATTTTTCTGAAATCAATCATGTATGTATATAAGTAGAACAAGGATTCAAAATAAACATTCCCCTGAAGAGATTGACAGGAAGTCACTGAAAGTCGGGAGTTGAAATAAACTACTGATTGATGTAGTTGTGTTTTTCTATGAATATATATATTATGGTAATTCCAGAAAATATATTGACATTTCAAACACCCCATTTAACAACCCTATAGCATGTTACTACTCTGATCAAAAGGTTTCGACACTTTTCTCATAAGTTGAAAAAAAATTATTTTTCTACCAGATTCAAATTGTCCCCTTCAAAGTAGTCCCCGTTGACCGCGATGCACTTCAGCCACTTTTTTTTCCAGTCGGAAAAACACCTCTGGTAGTCTGTTTTCGGGATCGCCTTCATGGCCTTCTTCGATTCCACTTTGATCTCTCCTATTCTCTGAAATTTCCGACCATTTAACTTTTTTTTTTGAGCTTTCCAAAGAGGAAGAAGTCGCATGGGGCCAAATCGGGACTGTAGGGGGGTTGGGGGAACACAGTGGTTGAGTGGTCCTGCAGGAACTTCGAGATTTTGAGGGCTTTGTGCGCCGGCGCGTTATCGTGGTGGAGGATCCACGACTTGCTCCTCCACTGCACCGGCCGTTTCTGCCTGATCGCTTCCCTCAATCGCCTCAAAACTCCCAGGTAGGAGTAAGCAGTTATTGTAGAGCCTTGTTGTTGATATTCATGATGAACGATGCCCTGGTAGTCGAAGAACACCGTCAACATGACATTGACTTTGCTGGGAGCCTTTCTCGCTTTCTTCGGTCTCGGCCCATTTTTGAAACGCCACTCCGATGCCTGTTAGGTAGTTTCCGAATCAAAGCCGTAAATCCATGTTTCGTCTCCAGTAATGACCCTCTTCAGCAATTCGGGGTCGTCGGTTGTCGCTTCGAGATTGAGACTGGTCGTTTCTTTCCGGGCGTTCTTTTGATCAAAAGTCAAATCTTGGGGAACGAGAACGGCGTTGAGTCTTCTCACTCCCAAAATGTCCTTCATTATCGATTGAGTCGACCCGAATGATATCCCTGCTTCTTCGGCGACCTCCCTGACAGTTATTCGTCGGTCTTCACGCACCAGTTCCAACACCTTGTCCACTTTTTCAGGCGTGGTTGATGTGGACGGTCTCCCGGAACGCTCGTTGTCGGCGGTCTCTTCCCGACCCTCCTTGAAGCGCTTGTACCACTCGAAAACTCGTCTTCGGCTCATGACGGCATCCCCGTAGGCTGTTTGCAACATCCAAAAATTTCGGCACCCGTGAATCCGTTTTACACACAGAACTTGATGCAAATTCGTTGAACCTCTATTTCGGTGACTAACGAAATCGAACCCCCGCAAAATGACTTCACTTCGAACAGCCGCTGCTCGCGCTGTTGTGGCGCGCGATTTTTGAAAATTGGCAGGTCTCCAAGCCAAGGGCGAGGCTTGCGTTTGTCACAAACCGGGAGAAAATATATTGAGTTTTAAGGATTTTATGAGCAAAGTGTCGAAACTTTTTTTTTTATCAGAGTAGTATGTCTTTGATTTTATAAACAAAACATATCTACACCATCCAACTTCCAATGAGGAATCTACTCCATATTATTCAAGAGATATTTATTTATCAAACGCGCCCCCACAGTATTTATATAATATTCTAGTTTATATATTCATACACTGTATTCCCTTCAATTGAGTTTTTATCTCAGAATATCTGTACTTTTATACAGAGGGTAACCTTTCTCTTTAGAGATTGGGAATACATAGAAATCTTCTAGTCTCTCCATGAGGCTGTTTCTCATTCAAGTTATGTCGTCTAAACTCACTTTTAATATTATAAAGAATGTAGATCAGGGAGGTGAGATTTCTCAAATGAAATATGTTTATAAGGCACTGTTTATAAATTAAAATGTTTATTCCTAATAGTAACGTTTTCAAGATGAACTTCTAATACAAAATGAACGGCAAAAATAGTTCTAATATTTTTCTGACATGGAACTACATTTTGGATGTCTGTTGGATTAAAATAAAGGGAATTTGATTCCACAAAGCTAGCTTCTTATCAGATGGATAGTCCATTTAAGGTTTTATTCTTCTCTCCATTAATTTTCTACTTATAAATTCCATGCCATGCTAGTATGTCTTTAGACATAAATGCTTCCAAGATTGATACTTTTTTTCTAATATCGAAAATTCTGCTCACTCTACTTCCACTCCCCCTGGCGATCACCTGTTTAGAAAATTAAGACAAGATACAACCTGTATACCATGGTTTCGGGCTTTGGCCCTCATCAGTACATGGGTGGCCTCTATTTTTCAAAACTGTTTTTGAGGCTCTTTTCCTAATCACGATTTCTGCGTTTTGTACTGGGATGTTGATCTAAAATTAATTGTTTTTAATTTTTTGGCCACCTTGGTTCATTAATATCATACTCCTGCAACCAGTTGAATTCTAGCCTGAAAATCGCCTTTGCCACTTCACAGCTTAAACATTGTTTTGGCCAATTCGAGACCGATTTTATAACTATCCTTGTTGGATGTTATGAAGTCGGAGGGTACCTTGCCCCCGTAAGCTAGAAACACTGGTATGAAATGAAAAAAAAAAAAAAACAGTACAAATGTTACATTGTACTGGGATAAAGTTCATAAATTAAAAAAAAAAGGCATCTCCTCATCGTGAAACTGAAAGTTGCTGATGGCTTGCGCCATCTATTAGAATAAATATCAACTATTAATTGATTTTAAATTATTTTATATAATTGGCCAAATACCCATTCTTGATTGATCAAGAAAAGCTAACCACGTGGGCGGTCCGGGCTGTTGGCCCTCGTCAGCGTGGTGCAAGCTGTACCTCAACGACCTAAAAACTGGTCATTCAGGCATCCTGAAAAATAAGGAAACGGGTAGTTAAGGCCAAAATGAATAGTTGATATTTATTCCGATAGATGGCGCAAACCATCAGCAACTTTCAGTTGTACGATAAGAATATGCCTTTTTCTTAATGGTATAAAGATTGGCCTTTTATTTAAAATTTACTAAACTGATGTTGTGGCTCTTTTCTTTTCCACCAAGTCTACGTTTTGTACTAAGATCATACCCATAATACATTGTTTTAATGCATTATCAAGGTGAGATGTACCACCATTGGCACAGACAAAGGTCACTGCAAATGTTTTTGCAATCACTTATTTTTATTAAAGCTGCAACTTTCGAAATTTCAGAGTTTCTCAAAGTATTTACCTTTAGAACCTATGCAAGATTTCACCAATGAAAACCAATTATCGAAGCACTTACACCAGTCATCTTCGGGGATGGAATTTACGGCAATGATAAAGGCTTTCAATGCATTATCATCAGTGTCAAATTTAATCCCTTTCAACAATGACTCAACTATTGGAAATAAAAAAGTCACAAGTTCCTAAGTCTGGTGAATATGGTGGATGAGGGACTAATTGGACACCAGAGTTGGCTTCAAAGGTTAACGTTTGGGCTGAGGTGTGCGGTCTTGCATTGTCATGGGGAAGAAGGACTTCTCTAAGTTTAGATCTTGGTCTACTTTGCTCGATTTTTTCAAATACTGCTGGAAAGAATTTTAAGTTATGCCAGTCACTATTAACTGTATTTCGATCTTCTAATTTCACAATATCAATGAAACTACCTTTTCTACAAAAAACAAGCGACCACTTAGAGATCTGCGAAATTTCTTAATGAGGAGGTGATTTTGAAGAGCAGCAAAGAGTATATTGCCGTTTTGGTTCTGGATCAAAATTGTAAATCCAAGTTTGGTCACCTATAAAAATACTAGCGGATGTGTACCCGGCTTCGCCCGGGTTTTATCCGAGTGAAAGTTTGCCTAACGAATATTATATATTATGAAGTATAATAAACAATGCTAAAGATTAGTTTTAATTATTAATCAAGATTGTGTGTGAATGTGTGAGAAAGATGTAATATCGTTGTTGTTTTCTTGGCCGACTGTTTTACATATGGTGTTATCTTAAAATTGCTTGTTTTGAATATTTTTTTAGATTGAGTTGAATGAATTGCTGAATTTTTTTTTTGTATTTATATATAAATAAAATTAACTCTGTTGAATATTTTTGTATTTTATCGATAACAGCAAAGTTATGTATTTTAAAGTTAGGAAAAATATTTTGATGTTAAGCAAAACCTGCTCCATCTCGTTTTACATAAATGTTGAAAATTTGGTCGAAATTGATGCATTGTAACGAAAGTTTTTAGCGAACACCACTTATGAAATTTGCATTTTATTAATATAGATATAATATAAACGAGTTTTAAAAATTGTTTTAAAAAAATGCATCGGCCGGGAATCGAACCCTGGCCGCCCGCGTGGCAGGTGAGCATTCTACCACTGAACCACCGATGCTTTAAAAAAATCAAATTCATTTATCGTCGCGACCAGTGCTGCGCCCTAGCGGTAAAAGACTGGAACTAACGCTTTTTGTTTTTTTATTTTAAAAAAAAAGCACATTCACTTTTTTAGTTTTTTGAATAGCCTATATGTTAAACGAAATCTTCAGCTACCTACATGCGAAATTCCATAATGATTGAGTCAGTAGATTTTGCGTGATGCGATAACAAACATCGATTTCGCATTTCATTTTTATATATATAAGGATTAAAAACAGCCTTTGTTTTGCCTTCATAAATATTTTTCAACATGACATTACACCATTTGATGCGACCAAAATTTTGGTCTTCAGTCAAGCTGTGAGGTACCCATCTACTAAAATGTTTTCTGTATCTTAAATGCTCATTAATGATGGTGTTGATTGCCGCCGATCCTATTACCAAACCTTTCTTTAACCGCTTACCGTAATTCTTCGATCTTATCTAGGTAAATATCTCACTAGTTCAATTTTTTCTTGGGTCACTGCTGTTGGTGGTCGACCTGAACGAGGTTCATCTTCAAGATTAGTTTTTCAATATTTAAATTCATTAAACGAATTAAGACTGTTCTAATAGAAGGAGCTTTATCGCCTAAATCTTTTCATCAATCTTTCATGGGATTCTTTAGAAGCTAAATTACTTTTATAATCATAAAAGATCATGGCACGTAAACTTTCTCTAGTCAACTCCATTGTGTCTGATGCAATGTTTAGAAATTATCGCTACCGCTGTAAACAAAGTCGTTCCTTCTATGAGTCATTGTTTTTACAATTTGATGCAAATGTTTTTCTTAGGTAAAAAATGCATGTATATTTAAATTGTATAATTCATTTGTTAATATATTAATTATTCAAGATTGATTGCAAAAACCTTTGGAGTGACCCTTGTATATTCTTTCAAATTAATATAAAATTTCAATTCAGCCGACCGAAATATTGGAAAATATTTTTTTTATTTAATCCAATATATGCCTCTTTATTATATAATGATTTGAGCACTTATTGCCTTATTTTTAAACAATACTTTTAACAAAATAATGCCCCTCAAATGCCACAGTATAAACAATGAAGGGAATGGATATAAAAGGTCTTATCACAACCTCTAATTATTTTAATTAACTAGTAAATTCTCGTTTAAATTATTGTGAAGCCACACATTAACAGAGTTTATATTATGCCTATCTTTAGAATGCTGATTTCCTAATGTTTATTATAAATTTCTATATGCATTTATATGCAAATGCGAGTACACCAATGTAAGGTAATATCAAATGAAGTAAATATCAAATTTATTTGATAACTTGGATATAATTTTCCGATAAAAAATACGAGTATATATATATAGAAGGAATGAGAAATATTTCAAAAATAATTTACTGAAAAAGAAAGAACTTAAAATTAATTAGGATATTTGATGCTCAAAACACAACCGTTGAGATAGAGAGCACTGCACTGAACTTTGGCCAATAAACCTAACGCTGAACAGAGGTCAGGTGATAGTAGAGAACCAATCAGCGAGAGAATAAACTCGGTACACACTACTCTACAGAAGTGAATATTTGAAGCACAAATCACAATACAGATATAGCTACAATATTTATTCTGCAAGAGACACAAAAAAACTTGTTTTATAGTTAGGATCCAGTTATTGTTAGGGCAGTAATTGCAGATAACTGACTGTTTGAAGGACCTCAAAATATCATTGGTCTGACCAACTTAGATTAAAGACCATTGGGTGATTGAAGGAAAGACAAAATCAGACAGATATGATATTCTGGTTAAATATAAGCCACACACACTCTGTTATTCACAGAAATTAAAGAGATTACTCTCTCTCTCTCAAATATCACTCAAAGAAATTCATCTGGAGGAGGCGATATCATATCGTCTGAAATTTTACTAAGAAGATAAATGGACCTCCATCTAGACGCGAAGCTCTCAATCCTCACATTTACATAGATGACATCTCGGAAGAGGGCTTCACTCCAAAAAGTTGGAAAGAGGGAACATATTGTAGAAAAATTCTATTCAAGAGCAGCAAAATGTTTCTTTGGAGTTGTGAATCTCAATGATATATCTACCCAGCTTCTCAAATTCTCTAGACTTATTGATTATATAGATATATACAACCAATGGTGGGTCTGGTGGCATAATGTCAAAAAACATCAGTTTCCTATAACCGGAGTATTTGTTAACAACTTTGTATTGAACTTCATTTGTTTTATTTGTAAAACAATATTCAATTTGAATATCCACAATTGGCACAAATTTACGAAAACCACGAAGACAAAAAGGAAAATGGTCTCTAGTCTGTTATAACTGCGAGTTTAACTTTTCTTACCGGCATAGACATATGATGTATTACAGTATGAGCATTCCCAAACCCCTACACATCATTATGGCCCATCAGTAGCTAGTATAGGTACCCGTCCAATGACCTTGAAGTCGTAAATATCCTCGATGCATGGCAGTGGAGAGAGCAAATATCCTATATTATAGAGAATCATATACAATACAATATAAAACCTCTGTTACATTAGAAATGAAATAATTGTCTAGAAACCTTTATTTATTTTTTTTATTAGAATGTGCATCACTTGAAAATATAAATTTGATACTATTTCACCTTTCAATTTTCCAAATATATTTTTTGAAATGCTCCGTTATTATTAGTACACCGATTTACACGGTAGATACGTTCCTGAGAAAAACGTGTAAATCGGTAAATAGGTGTACACAGAAATAAAAATAAAATGCATTGACAGGTTAAAATATGTATTCAGCACATAAGCTCGGGATTCCTCGTGAGATGTGTACACAGTGCATGTGTTCAATCACAGTAGCATTTAGTATAGTGCGATAAAAACAAAAAAAAAACTTATTTGGAGAAACGTGTAAAAGCGAAAACGTGTAAAACAAGTACCGTGTAAATCGGGGGATAGGTGTATTATTATTATTATTTTGCAAACTAGGTATATCGTAATATTAGTTTATTAGAGTATAAATGAAAATATATTCCCGTTTATACTTTATGTTCTGTTATAACATCGCGTAGGAATTGCAGAAAAAACTATGAATATAATTAATCTTGTTCTCCCTCTCTTTGAAATAAGTTTGTTTAATAATTCACTAAACCCCATAAAATTTCGAGTTTGTATATATATATATAGAGAAAGAGAGTGGTTAGGAGAGTGTTACATGAATAGAATAGATATATATCATTGAAGGTTGCATTACGAATATTTATATATTAATGTAAATATAACTGTGTAACTATGTAAATTTATACATAATGTGTTTTCATTTATTATGAGGGGGTCGGTGGAAGGATGGTCTAAACCGTTGGTTTTCGACCGGCACGACCCGGGTTCGTTCCCCGAATTGGGCACTTTTTCTGAATAAAAAAAATGATCCACTGGCCCCCGATATTTGCAAAAGTTCAACACCACCAGCGAGTGCAAGTAACCAAACAGGGCTTTGGCACACTTGAAAGTGCAAAGTCGAACTGCTTTTCACATGTGTAAGCATGTGGTGCACTTAGAGTAAAAGAAGTCGCCTACTTCTACCCACCATGATTATCATGGCCTGTACCACGGGGAACTAGGGATAAGCAAAAAATATATATTTCTATTAAATGCAGGTCGTAGTAACTTCGTAGCATCTAATGATGGATACTACCAGTATAACAAAAGAAAATGGGTAACAAACAAGATCCAAAACAGCGACAATTTGCTTCCCAAAATATTCATAAAACCTAAAGGTTTTTCTTACTTGAGCTCGATTGGATGAGCTTCAATCTTACAGATAGATGTATTCTCTTGGCCTTTAAAAATGGATTAGCACATACTTAGACATTGACAATTAAAATAATTTTATTGAAATCTTTTAGTACATGCAAAAGTGCACAGTCTGCACTATTTAAAAAATATATAATTATATATATAGGTGTATGATACTATGTACAATGAATATGGCGCCTCTTCCACCGCTGCATAGTCTCCAGCGACACCACGCATTTCGCAATTTACTAAGAATATGTAGATCGCGTGCTTCGCCGCTGAGGAGCACACATTTTGATGAGAACAAAGAATGCAGACTTGAAATAAATAACTTTGGGCTCATACAGACTCTACTCTATGACCAGATATTCTGTCCTAGAGGCTTGCTGAGAAATCAAGAAAAGGTTATTAAGGGCCAAATTTGGGTAAATACGCTGTTAATGTGAAAGGAAGCCTCTAGGATCGAATTTTTGGGCATAGGGGTATAGCCTACACCGCGCTGACGAAGGCTAACAGCCCGGGACGCGTTCATCATTGGCTTTTATTGATTTATTAAGAAAATGGGTTAGCCAAATATCTCATAACAAGTTAAATTAACGTTTAGTTGATTTTTGCATCACTAGATAGCGATCTGTCATCTAAAAATGCTCATTTGAGCGAATAGCATATGACTCTTTTTGTTTTTAATATATATATATATATATAACCATCTTTTTTCCGCAACTTTAAAATATATAAATAATTTAATATCAATTTGTTTTCACAAACATCAATTCCTATTCTCTCGAGATTTCTCTAGATTTACTTAATTTCTTATAATAGACAGAGCGCATTGCTTCAATTATTTATTATTATATATATTAATATTAAATATTAAATTAATTTCTCCAAATGTAGAAATAAAATTCCTCGTTATAGATTAAACAAAAGAAAAATTCCTTTAAACATCAATATTATAATAATTATCTATGTTATTTCTCTCTGTTTATTTAAAATATACTTTGTTTTATTTCGGAGAGAGAAAAGATTTAGTTAATCATATTTCATATTTTGCTATTTTAATATTTTTCTTATTATCAAAATTAATTTTGTTTTCTTGCATATTATATCTTTGAAGATTCAATTTTGGGAAACAGAATTGTGTATTATTTAAATGATATAAATTCTGGCTTGTCCAACCGACAAATTCCATAAAACATCTTTTCTAGGATGTTATCTTATAAAAAAGTCCAGGTTAAAGAATTATGGATTTAAGACTCTACGTATGTACTATACGCGCACCAGAATGGCATTATCGTCAGAAATACAAGGTGTTGACTATCTTTTTGTTGACTATCTAAAGTATATCCTGGGCCCACTGTTGAGCCTGCCCGCAGAGTCGTGCTCATGCCACGTGGACCCACTGCAGCACTGATTCCGGGAAACGCCATCTTTCAGATCATTTCCACCTCTCTCCGCGGATTTTTCGTCATTGGCGAAATCCCAAAATCCAAGCGCGGTGGTGTCCAAAAAACTGAATTTTGAGGAAAAAAATATTTTAAAATATAAACCTTATTTAAAAAACATTCTACAACCGCAACTATAGAAAAAAAAAATTCCAATCTATATTTTTGATTGACAAATATTTTTATTTGGAAAACCTTTTAAATGCTGAAAATATATTTTCAACAAATAAGTATGAAATATTTATTTTTCTCCAAATTCGTTGAAATCTAATTTTAATTCTCAAGGAGAAAAAAAAAAATATATATATATATTATAACACGACATTTTTAAACGTAAAAAAATCTTTTAAAAAGTACTGGAATATTTTGAGAAATGTCATTTGATTCCAATCCCAATAAATGGGAATCCTCTGTTTGTACTTCCCAGTGTGAGTACAAGGTAGAGGGCGGAAACATCCTAATGGGATTGCTAACACAAATGAGGACCGAAGAAAGGCTGGGATAAGCTTTCGTCTTCTCATTCTCAAAATAGAGAAAGATACTTTCTTGTCCACTAGGTGAGAGAAATCGCTCTAAAATGTTAGCAACAAAAAAAAGTATACAATTTCATATGCAATACCATTTTCTTCAAAACGAAATATAAATCCATATAACTCTTGGAATAAATAGTTGAAATAGAAAATTAAAAACCTTCGAGAGGGTTTTGAAAGTGTAGAGCCAACCTCTCTAAATGTTTCATATCTTAAAATCTTGTTGTATAAAATAGCAGTAAATAAATTATATTGTTCTAATGTTTTGAGGGTTCACTTTTTGAAAGATAAATTACGTTATTTACATTATAAAAATTATCTGAAGCCGAAATTCCGCTATTAAAAATATTATAAAATCATTCATGCAGAATAGTGAAAGGATTATTTTTGAGCCCTTCCCGAAAACAATTTAAATTCCTTTTTAAAATTTGCAATCTCGAATTTTATTCAATTTTTTTTAAACCACAAACCTAACTAATGTGACTATAGATCATGATGGATATTTCAATAGAAACTGTTTATAAACAGTAAGGACTCATATATAAAATTTAGAAAATTCTGTAAATAAATTGTGTAATTTCTTGGTTATATAAAAGCTGTAATTGCTAAACTCTGTATTTGTATTTATTCCATTGGTTGTTCCTGTTGGGAAAATATTTAGATTCGTAGAAGAAGAAATATACTTTATTACTTAAAGGTATATTATAATCAACAAAATAAAAGAAGACGAGTTTCTTAAACAATTTTAAATAAACGCAAGCTTTCGGGTGAAATTTAAAATTGTTTAAGAAACTCGTCTTCTTTTATTTGGTTGATTATAATATACCTTACTGAGAGAGAGAGAGAGAGAGAGAGAAGAATCTCTTATTTCTTATTACTTAAAGGTATATAACAATAAAATAAGGACAAGAGATCAAACTTTATGTACATCAGCAGCTCACGCCGGCCTGCCCTATCTAATTAACCGCTAGTCAACTAACAAACCAACAAGGCCGTGCTATATAGGCAGAGATGTCAATTTGCATAGACAAAACTATAACAATATGCAAACCACAAGAGTATTCTATCGTACAAACATCCGGAATTGCCACTTTCAACAGTTCCTAGGTAAGATGTAAAATCATGCATAATTTTAATGTCCTTTATTTTCTTCTTTAAACTTATACTCAAACCTTGTAATTCACCAATTGTGTCTATTTTAAATAGTCTCTGAATTTACTCATGTTGCTTGACGCAAGCATCCCTTGTGGGGATATCGTGTCTGATTTGATGATAAAAAATAATAATAGGCAGCGCGCTTTTTTGATAATCTTAAAAAAACAATAGATAATTTTAATATTGCTGTTTTTGAGGGTGTTTATTCACAAGCATTTATAAAAGTACATGTGCGAACGAAAGTTACATTCCACGGAAGATTATCTTCAAGTTGATCTTTTCCTAAAGAATTGTGAGGATATAGTTGAAGAATTCCTGAGCCCCGCGACCTACTTGTGAAGAATTTTAAATTCTTCACAATATTTTCTCTAGAAGTGTATAAATAGTTCCATCTTTTTCTCTCTCAAATTTCATATGAAACTAAAATAATTGTTGTTAATGCAATTGGAAATGATATTCCATTAAACACACTAATATAGTATTGGCCTTGTTTTATAAAAAAATAAGTTTTGAATTGTTCAGTTTATTGAAAGAGCTGTTGAGGTTAGTATTGATAAATGTATATTCCCCTTGAAGTGCTAATTTATTCTTACACTTTTGTAGTTTATATTTAGGTAAAGATACCAAATTAAACAATGATAAACTATTTTATTTTTGTGAAATTTTGATCAACGGATAGATTTGATATTCAATTTGATCAGTGTGAAGAATAAAATATTACGATATAAACCTTTCAAGAAACTCTGAAATGAGAACGAAATAGAGACATATTTTTAACGAGAATAAAACAATTTCAGAGAAATAAAATATAAGTTTTAATGAATGATAAAAAAATCATCAATGAAGCCTAGAGATAGGAGGTATCCAGGAATTATTGTTTGGAGAAAGATTCTTTGTCAGTGGGGAGAGGTATTCCGGCTGATGTCTGTAATTAGGATATGAAATTACCTAAATTTTATTAAATAATATATAAATTTATATTTACATTTAATATTTATTTATTCACCCTAGCCCCCCCTCACCTCTCAGGCAGATGCGATCGAATTCGCTTTCTTTGACGCTGCAAAACCAGCTTCCACCCAATGTTGTTTGATTTCTGGCGTGTAGTGGTAGACCTATGTCTCATCCATGGTGACAAATCTACGAACAAAATGGTCGTATCTTCTAGAATAGGTCCAAACATTGCTGTGAATGTTGTTTGCGCATTTGATTTTGATCTGCATTCAGCAAATACGCAGAGAATTTTCATCACTAATTGTTCATGCAAGATGCACCCTTTTTTCCGATATTATCACGGCTTCAGCTATCTCATACACCTTTACTCGCCTATCGTCCAACACGATATTGTATACCTTTAAGATAGTTACCTGTGTGGTAGCAGTTTTTAGCCGTGTTCACAATTTAATGAAACAAGCGTGAGTCGTGTAATACAAAGGCTCGTTTACACAAACAATTTGAGTAAAAAGTTGAAACTTGTCTAAAGAATTAATGATACGTGTTCACGGGGAGAAAACGTAAATTTATTACGACTCGAATACCATCCCTGTGTCAGGTCGAGAACTCTTTGCCTATCTTTTCCTTGTGGGTAATATAAAATTCAATTGAATTACTCAATAACACAAATATAGATATCCGAGCATTTTATTTATGTAGGAAGAATAACATAAAACAAAACAGATAAATCCTCACAATGGAATGAAAGAAATAGAAAAAGGTTTCGGCCATAAAATCATTAAATAATATTTAGGACACGAAAGAAATTTAACAAAAGAATTGATTTCGAAATGTTTTAAATTCAACTGACGATTTAACGGATGATGGAGAATTTGAAGATTTCTGAAAACTTGGATTTTTTGTGAGATGTTTTTTTCAAATTCCTTATAGGGAATATAATGGAAATAGAAATAGTAATTTGAAATATTACAATGAAAGTAGTAATTTGATTTTGGAATAATATAAAATGAATTTAAATATTCATTTGGACATATATATTATTCAAATTTTATCATTGTATATATATTGAAGATTAAGAAATCCATAAATGAAATTATACGTTTAATTCTATTTAAAACGATACATTTATTTTAATGATTAAATGTGTATATGATTATTAAAATCAGATTATTTTAAGCACATTTTAAAAATATTCAATTATACAAATTCCAAAAACTCGACCTACCAGTTCTATTTTGAAAAACCGAGACACAAAAAAGGGGAAAGGGAAAAAGGACAAAGAAGACAATTCCTGAGTGTGATAATGGGAAATGTTTTGTAAACTTGACGCCGCATAGAGAGTTGAGTTTAAAATGGGTATGGTGTGAACAACAAAGGCGACTTCTGATTTACAATATGTTTATAAGGTAATTTCATAGCTTTCTTAACTTTGTACACTTGAATTGAATCAGAACAAAGGGTGTTTTCTGTAGGGAAGACAATAGAATAAGCTTTATATATATTATAAATATAATAACGAAAAGATTCAAAAAGGATAAGTTTCTTTATTTGAAAAATAAATTCGAGCTTTCGGGCGTAAGCTGCCCTTCTACAGGAATAATGGATACAATTTTAAGTATATTATTTTAAGTTTTTTATATATTATAAATATTATATATAATCATATTTATATTGGCTATCAAATTTGGCTAAACTGATAACTTTAATAGATGTTACTTTAAATTTTGAGGTTGACACACACACGATAATTTTGGGTGTTAAAATAATTAATATACTTGATTATAAGGGATGTTTTTCAAACATATAATATGCTATGATTATTATTTTACAAAAACCGTTAAATTACTCATTTGGATGTTTCTTTGCTGTATATATGTAAATAATATGTGTATATATATATATTCACTTCAGCCATTAGTATCTACGTTCATAGTGTCGTATTTATACTTTAGCTTGCCTGTTGAAGGGTTTTTGCCTGAAAGCTTGCGTCGTTAAATAATTAAAGAAACTTGTCTTCTTTCATTTTATTAAATCCCTACATATCTTATTAAGAAGAATCTTCTATATCTAAGGAATCAAAGGTTTTTTCTCATTTCATTAATTTCTCGATCTTTCGGGCTAACATGTCTTTCAACACGGGGATCCAGATCTGGTTTCGAGCTGTTGACCCTTGTCAGCTTGATGTAGGCTGTACCTGTACGACAAAAAATATTTTGGTCTCAGAGGCTTCTTTAGAAATCAAGTAATGGGTATTTAAGGCCAAACTTCCGTAAAAATGCTTATTTTTAAAATTTTATTTTGTTATTTTTATATATTCATATATATTAAGAAAAAGGTATCTACTGGTTTTGAAATTGATTAATTAATAAAGTGTATTCGGATATTTCTTGTATAATTAAAAATCAAATATTAATTTATATATGTTCCGAAATATGGCATAATTAATCTGAAATTCCTATATGCACAATCAGGAGATGCCTTTTCCATAATTTACCTACCTCATCCTCGTTCAATTTCACTTTTGTACTATTTTCACACACATTTATGTGTTTTTTAAAACGGAACAACCAAGATTACATTCATTATAAAGTCATCATTCAAATTACGACATTCCGCATCTAAATTCGAATTTGTTTTATAATCTTATTTATATTTATATTATTTTAAAATATACTTTAATTCTTTGTTTCGAATATTGTGTATACTTTTGATATTTCCCAATGTATTCATCTTTAATGCATTGATTTCGTAGGTTTCACATATTAAGAAAAAACACATATCAGTTGTATATTGCAGTTAGTGATAAGTTCCAGGTCTACTAAAGCTGTTGTGTTACCGACAAAGTTTGACGTGTAGCAATACGAAAAAAAGATATTTGTGATAGGATTGAAAATATCGGTTTGATATTAATCTATAATAAATTTATTGTTCAAAATATTTGTCATTAAATAAAGGTTCGTTAATAAAGGTTTCTTAATTACTGCTGATTTACAATTTGAGAACAAATGAAATCCAGTCAATTCGGCGTATTCTGCTTTTATCAGTATCAATATTAGATTATTTTCATTTATGTATGTGAAAATTGGCGATAGTAAATACATCTCTATTTTTCAGTATCCATTGTTATAGGTTCAATATAGACGAACATATTCGATATTAGATTTAAGCATGTTAACCACAAGGGAACTAGATCTGTGGTAACTGTATGTATTTGAAAATAAATAAACAGATACTCTCTATAATGCGATAAGAATATATATATTGAGGGATAATTATTCATCAGTTGAAAGATTCCTAGTGGTTTTGCCAATTTAGTCAACCAGAGAATTATATGATCACATTAAAGTGTTATACTTTTATGTTCGGTTATTTAGAGGGGAATAACTATATCTATATTGATATTAGATGCAGTCATTTTCAAAGTTATATCGCTCCCTGAGAATCAATGTATAAAAGATCAGATATCAAATCAATTACGAAAATTCATTTAATGAAAAGAGAAGATGTGTTTAGAGAGAAGAATCCTGGTGAGACATGCCGCATCAGCGTCTTAATGTTACCACCGGCATCAGAGTTTATGGAGAAAACTCCATAAATCTGGATTTGACATTTTTATGGGAACGGCGGCTGTAAAAATCTTGCCGATGGCAAGTTTTGGAGATTAGTTCAACTTGCCAATCGATAGATCGATAATTTGTCCAATGTAATCGAACTTGGGCATCAGTTGAAACACACTCATGAACATAACTTTCACCTTTTATCATATATATCGGGATTCAAACAATAACTCTGTAAAGTATTAATACACAGTGACCTTTTTTGAAGACACACGAGATAACCAAGTATGAACAAAAAAAGCCTCTGTTTCCTTCAAAATACAGACAACAAGTAACATCAAAGACTTTCTACCTCATTAGTGTATCTCAGTCAGACTTTTTAATGATATATCATTAATTTTAGGCAAAATAATTCTAGACACTTAGCCACACAAGGTATAAAACTATACAATAGATCGACATACGTGTTAATTTATTCAAATATTTCGTAAATAAGAGACACTTCGTCCTTAAAAGTTTTATTTCCTCAACGTTTCAACAAAAATCACTTGTCCTCGTCAAGAAAAAGAAAAATAAAGTACTTAAGAAGACGTTACAAATTTCATTCAAACCAAACTTGATCTGCAACATCAATTTTAAAATTAATTCTACATATAAACAATCTTTATCACTTACTGCCAAAATATTTAAAGAATAAAATTCGTTGTTAACTTTAGTAGAAAAATGCTTTCAATAATCAGAATAAAAATATCAATGTGACAGGAAAAATAATTCCATCCTCTCAAAATGAATATAAAATAGGATTAAACCATACTTAATATTCGAAAGTTTAGAATGTGTAATAAGAAGTTTGAAAAATGATGGTGAAAATGGGAACAAAACTAGGGATTATATATACTGTTTCTATTATTCACACATTTTGTATATTGTTCTCTTTCTAAAAGTCAACAATGAAGATGTAGCACACAAAATACGAAACAAATTTTTTCTATGTTTATATTCAATTAAAACTAAAGATAGATATCAATTGATTATAATCTCCTGTAATTAATCAAACAAATGCCTAAGGTTTCAAGAGATGAGTTTCTTTATCTTTTTTAAACGTATCCTCGTAATTTCGGGCATCACTGCCCTACTACAGCAGCACATAGAAATATATACCCGAAAATTCGAGAATACATTCAATAAAGATAAACAAACTCATCTACGGACACCTGTAGCATTTGTTCAATAAATATTGGTGTATTCAAATTGTGTATATTCGTATAAAAGAGAGATAGATAATATCAACATTTACTGCCTAAAAATAAGAGAACAAATCAAAAATGGTTATCAACAAACGTCCAGAGTCGATTGGTATGTAATATGTTATATATATTCCGTATATCTTTTTATTATCATATATTTGTGTTGTTTCTGAAAACTAATAAAATTCCCATACACGATAAAAATGATTGTGAGTTTTGATAATAATATAAATAAACAAAATGTATTTTTTTAAAATTATCTTCTACCTCTTAGCAGAAATAGTAAAGGTCACGATAATCATAGTGGGTAGAAGTTGGCGAAAGATTTTACTGAATGTGCATCACATGTCTACACATGTTGAGAGGAGTTCGACCTACAACAAGTGCATTTACAAGTGTGTGAGAGCCATGTTTGGTAACTTACACTTTCTGGTAAATTTTAAAGTAAGGTTTAAAATATCTATTCTCACCCTTTATACGAGGTGTGTTCAAAAGGTATCGCGACTTTTGTGTTTTTCAAATATTATTTATTTATTTATGAATACCTATTTTGTCCCTTTCAAAGTAATCCCCATGATAAATTATACACTTTTGCCAACGGTTTTTCCAATCTTCGAAGCACTTCAAAAAATCATTTTTAAAAATATTTTTCAGCTCCTCCTTCGATGCCGTCTTTATCTCGTCAAGCGTAGCGTAACGTCGTTCTTTCATGGGCCTCTTCAGTTTAAGAGCAAGAAAAAGTTACAGGGGGCCAGATCTGGGGAATACGGTGGCTGCGGCATCATTAGTGTTTTGTTTTTGGCCAAAAGGTCGCGCACAAGCAACGATGTGTGAGCAGGGGCGTTATCGTGGTGCAAAAGCCAATTTTTGTTCTTCCACAAATCCGGGCGTTTCTGGCGGATTGCTTCGCGCAAATTGCGCATAACTTGCAGGTAATATTCCTTATTGACCGTTCTACCCTGTGGCAAGAACTCATGATGCACCACGCCCCTGCAATCGAAGAAAACTGTCAGCAAAACTTTCACATTCGACCGAACTTGGCACGCTTTTTTCGGTCTTGGTTCGTGCGGCAGCTTCCATTGATATGATTGAGCTTTGGTTTCCACGTCATAACCATAAACCCACCCTTCGTCACCAGTTATGACCCTCTGGAGCAAATTTGGGTCGTCGCGGACAGAGTCCAACATCTCATTAGCAATGTTCATGCGATACTGTTTTTGGTCACAATTGAGCAATTTTGGTACGAATTTCGCGGCGACCCGTCTCATGCCCAAATCATTGATAAAAATCGAATGGCACAAGCCAATCGATATGTTTAGGTCCTCAGCAACTTCTCTAACGGTGATTCGACGATTGGCCAATATCAATTTCTCCACTTCATTAATTTTTTCGTCTGTTGTTGAAGTGCTCGGGCGTCCGGCACGCTCTTCGTCGTTCACATCTTCTCGGCCTTCTGAGAACATTTTGTACCACCGATAAACGTTGCGTCGGTCCAAGGTAGCTTCTCCGTATGCCACAGTCAACATTCGGAATGTATCCGCGCACTTAATTTCGTTTTGACACAAAATTTGATACAGGTTCTTTGATCCATTTTTTTAATAGGTAAAAATCGAAGACGATCCAAAACACCTGCAAGCAAAGCAGCTGTCAACAATTAAGTGAACATTCAAAATGGCGGAGCTTGTCGGCATAAGTGAGAGACATGAGTACCAACATAAAGCCACAAAAAGAACGAAATTCGAATATACGTAACCCGCGAAAATTCAAAAGTCGCGATACTTTTTGAACACACCTCGTATATACTGTATTAACCATTCAACTTAAATCCCATAAATCTTTAAAATAAAAATATGTATTTTTTTAAATTTACAAAAATGTACTTCGGTATATTCAAGTTCTTGTCACAAATCTACAATTATTCTTTTTGATAAAAAGGTTGCCGAACTAAATATATTTAAAGAAACTTTAGGAGGGTATAGCTTTTAGCATTTTTATCGAGATCCATATAATAACTCTGAAAGATATTTGATACACAGCGACATTTATTGAAGACACACGAGATAGTGGGACCAAAATTGTCTATGTCTCCTTAAAAAAACAGACGACCAAGACATCAAATACTTTCCACTTCCTAAAGTTTTGTCCATAAGTGTATATATTTTATCTATGAAGCCATTGTTGATAATCGTGTTAATAACCACAATTATATAAAGGTTTTATGCAAATAGCTTCTAAAAATCATGCATAGTCGATTCCTCTAAATAGCAGGCTATATAGGCCGAAGGGTTCAATGCAATAGCAGACAAGTCTGGTGAATCAAACTGCTGACACTGCTGGAAGGGCTAACTACTGATGAGCCAAGCCCTCCCAGGTATAGTGTTCTGATTTTAACAGAAACTGCAGAAAATTGTTTTAAAATAAAGTACAAAATTATTTTCATTTTAATATATCATTATTAAAAAAATTGTAATTCTTATACTTCTCGACTTTTTTAAAGAACATATTCAAATAGGGCATTGTTTACCAATAAGGCTCAGGTTCAAATAAAATATGGAAAAGATTCCAAGAAAGTTTTATTGTCTAACGGTATTTCAGTTTAAATGGAACTTGGTACTCTAGAGAGAAAGGAACGGCCATCTGTTACAGTTGGTCGATTGTGTTCCGAACTGGCGCCTAGACCTTCGACCTTAGACGCTGGGAATCAAAGCAACTATTTCAAGATTCTTATCGTTTCTTTGGGGAGGAACATAATTTCACGCTATAGAATGAACTGATAGTAGATTATGTTCCGATCTGACGTCTAGACCTTCAACCTTAGACGCTGAGAGACTAAATCAAATATTTACAGAAGCATGATCATCTGTATTCTAGTTTATTTATTACCATTTTTAATGACAGGAACTCAATAAAATTTGTTTCAATTGTCAATTTTCATTTACAGAAGCATATAGATATCGTTTCATTAAGTTACTTTATTGTGAATAGGAACACAATTTCTCGCTATAGAATGAGATGAGGTTTGACTGTTTCCGACCTGAACCCTAAACCTTCGACTTCAGACGCAGTCGAATTAAAGCAATTATTTCCAGAAGCATATAGTTTCATTGAATACTTTTATCGTGAATAGGAACAAAATTCATCGCTATTGAATGGACAGATGGTAGATTGTGTTCCGACATGGCGACTAGATCTTCGACCTTAGACGCTGTCAAATCAAAGCAAGTTTTTCCCGATGCTCATAATATCGTTTATTTGAATACCTTTCTCGTGAATAATAATAATTCTATCGGGCTATGGAATGAACAGTTTGTAGATTGTTTTCCGACCTGGTGCCTAGACCTTCTGCCCTAGAATGTGTGAATTAAAGCAAACATTTCCAGAAGCATATAGATATCGCTTCTTTAAATACCTTTATCGTTAATGGGACACTATTTCTCGCTATAGAATGAGCTGATAGTCGATTATGTCAAGCTGGACACTAGACCCTCGACCTTATACACTGGGAAATTAAAGCAAACATTTACAGAATCTTATATATATCGTTTCTTTGAATATCTTTATCGTTAATGGGAACACAATTTTTGCTATAGAATTAACTGATGGTAGATTGTGTTACGACCTGACGTCTAAAACTTCGAACTTAGACGCTGTGACATTAAAGCAAACATTTCCGGAAGTATATAAATATCGTTTCTTTAAATACCCTTATCGCGTTAATAGGAAAACAATTTATCTCTCGCTATAGAATGAACAGTGTAAATAAATTTAATAACATTGTTATATGTATTTGAAATTACGAAGAATTTCAGCGCTATTTTGTGTGTTTATATATATATATATATATTAAAAATGGCATATTCTGTTCCACCAGATGGCGCTCTGCCTTCTGAAAAGCACATGTGCTCCTGGTCAGGATATGCCATTTTTAATATTGATTTCAACACCTGATCTTTTTATCTTTTATTTTTTTCTTTCGTTTTTTAATATATATATATATATATTATATAAAAAAAAAAAACTTTCTACTCTTCTTACTGAAAAAAATTATGTCCCTTCTTACTAATCGGCCAGGTACTGTCAATTTGTTCATATTTCAATAAACAAAGTAGGAAATCGGCTTTATTGCAAAAGAAGCGATTGCACTGTAATACGACGGTTGTCCGTTAAATAAGTTCCACAGAGGTTTTTCATACAGAAAAACAGGTTTATTTGCCCTTAACTAGAATTTTCTAAAATATCATACTTTTTCATTTTTCTACATATTCCCCGTTTCGTTCGACGCATTATTGCATTTGGGACACCCACTTATGGAACCCAGAGTCAAAGAACCCTGCCGCCTGGCCGCGTAGAAAGCCTGAAACCGCTTCTTCCAACTCTTCATCGTCCTGGAATTGGGTTCCACCCAGGTTTTTCTTCAACTCGGGGAACAGATGAAAGTCACTAGGAGCTATGTCCGGGCTGTAAGGTGGGTGTGATACCAATTCCCATCCAAATTATTCGATGAGGGCGGTGGTTTGACGGGCGGTGTGCGCCCGAGCGTTGTCGTGGTGAAAACGCACCCTTTTGGTTAACATCCCTCTCCTCTTGTTCTGAATCGCGCGTCGAAGTTGTTTCAAGGTTTCACAGTACCGGTCGGAATTGATTGCTGTACTCCGACGCATATAGTCGCACAACAATAGGCCCTTTCGGTCCCAAAAGACAGTAGCCATAAGTTTCCTGGCAGAAAGCGTTTGTTTAAACTTTAGAGGTTTCGGCGAATAAGTATGCTTCCACTGCTTGGATAGCTCCTCTGTCTCCGGTGTCGTGTAGTGTACCCAGGTCTCATCACCAGTAACGATCGAATCCAAGAATTCCATTCCGTCAGTTTCGTGGCAATCGAGAAATTTCAGGGCCGCTTCAGCCCGCTGCCGTTTATGGTCTTCAGTCAGCATTTTCGGAACCCATCTTGCGCAGCCCTTTGAATACCCTAAAGGTACACGCAAAATCTTGTTGATGGTGGTTTTACTGACATCAGTAACCAAATATCAGAGCTTCCGCACAGTAACCCGTCGATCTTCAAGCATTGCCGCTTCGACTTTGGCAATGGTTTCGTCCGAAACCGATGGCCGTCCAGCACCCAGTTCATCGTGGACGTCTGTTCGGCCGTTTTTAAATTCTCTTACCTATCTGCGCACCATCCCGAAACCCATACAACCTTCTACATACACTTGACAGAGTTCAGTATGAATGTCCTTCGCCGAATTCTTCTTTGCGGCCAAATTCGCCTGACCGTACTGTACGTATACTGACCGTAATTCGCAGATGGCTGGAGACACGAGGGGAAGCTCCATCACTAAGGCTGCTCAGCCAAGACTAAGCTTACCAACGACGTGGCCTTGGTCGGAAATTGGAGTGAGGAGAACAAGCTACCATCCCGCGCAGTCGACTCGCGCCTAAAAGCGATCCTCATGACAGTGGTGCCCCGTGGAACTCATTTAACGGCAACCCTCGTACTTCATAGTTTTAAATATAAATTTATTCTTGTTACTCAATTATTAATCAGATGGAAGCATTCAGAGTACCGCCTAAACCAGTGGCTTTCATTTTAATATTATACTATGGTATTATGCTATACCTTTCAAACTCAAATATACATTCGGAAGCAAACATAGAAGCTCTTATTGTAAGTATTCCAAATCCACACATACAAGAAGCCATGGGATTCATGGTATTCAATTAGTGACCATTTTATTCTGAAAGTATATCACATGTCTTTACATAGAGAAAGCTGCTCTTATTTTGTGCTTATAAACTGACATATATATGACAAATAGCACAAAAGTGAAGTTGTACTGGGATGAGGTAAATATATAAAGAAAAGAGGCATCTCCTGATAGTAAAACTAGAATTTACTGATGGCTTGTCATCTCTCGAAATAAATATCAACAAATTGTTAATTTCTAAATATTCCCGAAAGGATATTTAGAAGGTAGGGTTGGACATGTACAAATATGGGGAGGGCATTAAGGCAATTGTTTTCTCATAAAAGTTCTCGAAATGGGATTCGATCCTGTATCGATTTTATTAATAAATGCTATTGTATATCACTGCACCAACAATTTTGGTCGTTGAGGTACAGCTTGTACGCTGATGAGGGCCAAAAAACTGAAACACATACGTGGTTAGCGTTTCTTGATTAATCAAGAAATTCAGGAATAATTAAAGATTTCCCAATGATTAGTTGATAATTAATTCAACAGATGTCTCAAGCCACCAGCAAATTTTAGTTGCACGATCAGAAGATGCCATTTTCCAAATACATCAACCTAATTTTCAAACATTTCCTAATTAAAAAGTGAGGGCATGGCTCATTAGTGGTGAACCCTACCAGTTGTTTCAACAGCGTAATTTCAGGATACTTTACTATTTTATCATAGCGATTTCTTACAAGGTCTGTATTTATAAAGGTGCACAGGGGAAGAATGCTCAAGGGAACTATGGACATAAGCTTTTAAGTCTGTATAAATATATATCTAAAAATTAACAGGGTCTACCTAAATATATAATATATATTAATAAAAATTCTAGGTATTAATATTTTAAAAGCGAATTAAAAAAGTAAAATATTTTAACAATGTGAATGGAAGGTTAAAACCATTTGAATAGCCAAGCTCATCAGTGGAGGACACTCACAACAGTTTTGCCAGTTTGATCTACCTAACCTCTGCAACTATTGAAAAATTACTGGAAGACTCAGCATTGATGAGCCACGCACTCTTACAATAATTGTAATTATATATTCAATGATTATATTTAAATGTTTTAAAAGAATTTGAAAGAAATAAATTGGGCGAAAATAATTCCATTTTAAATAAATAGATGGCGCCATATGCTATGCTAACAGAAGTGTTTAATTGTTTTGAAAAGAAGTTTTGCATATTTTATTTCCTGGGAGCTAGTAATTGTTCATTTGAATTTTAAAAGTCTGGAACATAATCATGTAGAAATTTAGATATTGGAATTATAATAATTATCATGATTCTGTATCATAGAGTAGGGCAGGACTATGCAAACCTTTCTTGCATCCTTTCCATTGTAGTAGTTATACCACTGAACAAGTATCGCAAAGACTATAATAATCTTATTTTTATTGTTTTTATATATTGTTTAGTATAGTTGTATTTATAAAGTAATATATAAATAGTCCATTATCCATTATCATGATTTTGTATCATAGTAGGGCAGGACTATGCAAACCTTTCTTGCATCCTTTCCATTGTAGTAGTTATACCACTGAACAAGTATCGCAAAGACTATAATAATCTTATTTTTATTGTTTTTATATATTGTTTAGTAGAGTTGTATTTCTAAAGTGATATAGAAAGGACCACTTACTATGCTGTAGCGCTGACAAGGTTATAGCAGAGCTAATATTTGTTGTATCCTTCCTATAATGTCGTTGAGTTGTACCACTGAACATGAAGTGCAAGAGCTATGCTAATATACTCTATATCATTCCTTTTGTAGCACTTGTAAAGTCGTATAAATATCACAAAAAAAAGGCAATGTTAATATTTTGTACATCATTCCTTCAGTAGCATTTTCAAAGTCTTAAAAATAAAGCCATGCTGATTTTCTCTGCATAATTTCTTTTTGCCATTTTAACGTCATACAAATATTGGAAAAGACATGCTAATCTTCTCTACATCATTTCTATTGTAGCAGAATATGCGTCGAAAAAGTATCACAGGGGCTATTATTATTTCTTTGTTACTACTGTAGGAGTTGTACAGCCGAACACTATTATCATGGAGACTCTACTAATTTTTGTATTGTTCCTAGTTAATAATTGTACCGTCGAAGAATTGTTGTAGAGGCTATGATGAAATTTTTTACTGCCGAACAAGTATCAAAGAGGGCCATACTAATCTCTGCAGCGTTCCTTTAGTAGAACTTGCACATCACCCCCGGCTAAACATAGAGACGAGAGAGAAAGTTAGGAAGAAACGACACAAACTATTTCTATCCCACGTCGTGTTTTTGCCCCTCACCTAGTAGACACTGCGGAGTTGGGACAGCGTGGCGACACACGACAACAAGCTGTCGCGAATGTGAGACGCGCTCGTAATCAATTTGGGGAGATGACCGAGCGTAGGGAGGGGGTGATGCGCAAGCGGGATGCGCAGTGCCGGCGGCCTGCATCACTGCAGAGCGTGCCTTAGCCGATGCCGGGATGAACTATTCCGGTGGGGGCGGAGATGCGTCGGGTCCAAGGCATATTAAATCCTCTTCCCTCGGGCAATCCAAAGACAAACAGGATCAGAACCCAGCATTAGCCGATCAGCTAGCGGTAGGCCTCTTTCTTCTACTGCTTGCTTCATGTCTGCTTCTGCTGCTTGGCTTCAATCCGCTCTTTTTACCGCCTGCTATATTCCTCGAAAAAGCATAACCCTATTCTTTAATCAATACTTCCGCTATTGCATCGCCCAGCGCTAAATTTTCTTCCAAATTGAGTGGGGAAATACGCAATAAAAATTCGCAGATAAACACTGCAGGCATGCCAAACGATTTTTCACTAAGTGATATATAAAAAAAATCAGATTAATCATTTTTGCATAGTTATCAAAATTTCTAATGATGTGTTTGTTGTGTAAACATTATAAAGTGTTGATTGAATATATAAATAAATGCGGGTTTTCACAGAGCTATAAACAAAATTTGAAAAATGTGAAAATAAAAGATGAACAAAATTGTTTCTTTAGATATCGAAAAGTGAATTTTGGTATAAGGTAATTAAGTGTGGGAATGTCGAAGACAATTAGGCTGAATTCCGGCGGTAAAACAAATTAAGG
This sequence comes from Cordylochernes scorpioides, assembly GCA_030710605.1. Taxonomy (NCBI): domain Eukaryota; kingdom Metazoa; phylum Arthropoda; class Arachnida; order Pseudoscorpiones; family Chernetidae; genus Cordylochernes; species Cordylochernes scorpioides. The sequence continues at coordinate 52,505,696 of CP092866.1, forward strand.
AAAATTATATTCATAAACCCTAATTAGTGCTGATATTAAAAGAGGACTTAATTTCGGATCTGCTTCTTTATGAGGAAAAGGTTTTACATTTTTTTACACATGAAATAATAAATGCAATTGAAGTGTAACACAATCCTTTAATAACTTATTCTAGCTATGCTACATTTTCGTTACAGAGCGACAATAAACAAAAAATCACTAAATTTTTTAAAACAAAATTTCAATTAAAAACTACGATACCTTCGTTTGAATTATAAAATTTATAAGTAAAATGTCTTTTCTATATTTGAATTAGATACCTACATTTATATTCCACAAATATAATTCTATCTTCTAGTGCGTGTCTAAAATTTCGCTTGGAAATAAATATTTAAGCATAAACATGAGAAGTGAATATGATATATAGAGATTCCATATAATATGGGAAATATGACACGGCGTGACGTAGGCACATTTATTATAATAATATATTTTGGTAATTTCTAAGTTATATTACTTTCTTTTGGGGGAAGATTTTATATTACACACAGAATGAAGTTTGAATAAATTATATGATGTAAACGAAAAAATTGCGCTACAAATTTTAAAATAAAACTACAACCTTTCGCAATAAGTTTCTTTTATTATATTAAATAATAATAAAAGAAACTTATTGCGAAAGGTTGTAGTTTTATTTTAAAATAAATTATATAATAAATATATTTGAATACACCTATAGTATATATTTATTATAATAGAATGATGAAAATGAAATACTTTTATAATACTAAAAACAATCTAGGTGTCGGTTGAATGAGGTATTTCATATAAATTACATATATCCTTACACCCCATGTATTATATATAGATGTGTTGTGTGTGTGTGTGTGTGTGTGACTAATAAAACAAATTAATTATATTTTGGAATAGTTACCTTCATATATATTAAATTGGTCGGACGTTGTTGCATATTACTTTGTTTACATTTGAAAGTTGAGTTAGATTTGGTTGGGTTATGTCAGTAGCGCCTGAGTGGCATCGTTGATTGTAAACAAGGTAACGTGGGACGTATTTTCCATTTACTGAATGTATTACTTATAAAAATTCAAACTTTTTTTTATCATTTTAAAATCTAGGTAAGGCCTGTTTTTCAGTGTAAAAGCCTTCTAATTTCTGATCTCCTACAATAACCAAACCTACATATCGATATATTCAACAATCAAAGCAACAAAGAGAAGAGACTTTCAAATATAAATTTTATATTAATATAAAATTCGAAACTTCAAGAAATCTTAAAAATTAAACTGACTAAGTTCTTGGAGGACTCAACTACTGATGAATCAGGCCCTCCAAATATGTTACATATTCTCTTTTCAGAGATAGCTATTGCAGAAAAACATGTGTGTTATATCAATTTAGAAAAATAAAGAACGATTTTATAAAATAATGAATAAAAGGGCCTTCGAGGATGAGTTTCTTGCTTTATTATCTATTTTCCTCTTGAACTTTCGAGTTTTACCAACCTTTTTACAGGGGTATACGATAAACAATTTTTATTTACAAAATTATTTGTTCTGAGCTATATAGAGTTGAGAAAAATACAAAAACTATTCAAATATATATGGCTTTTGCCTTTGTAACTTTCTTTGAATATTTTTAATTCAAGAATGTCTTAGAATCGCCTTGTACTAGAATGAAGAAAGAGAGAGAGTGTGTTATATCCGCTATAAATTTCCAACTATATTCATATGATATTGGTAAAATTGTGGCTTCATGTTTTTCATGATTTTCGGCTTCATATTTAAAAAAAAAGTTAAGATTTTCATAAATAATTTTAAATGCTTAATTATGTACATAGGGGGGAGCTCTTCCTTTTTCTGAATTCCTTTTCAATAGTTTAAACAGTAATATATTTTCGATTATATACCATCATGCTAAAATGATATTTGGTTTTAAGATAGTTCCAAAAATATATATAACTCATATTTATTGTTATTTTATAGCTAAGAACTCTTTTTGTTCCTTTCCGGGGGAACCAATGGTACAAGGACAAATGATCCGATATATGCATTCTTCAAATTTAGAATTGAATCCGAAATATCTTACTACATTGCCCAGAAATCTCAACGTAAACATTCGGATATATCTGATAAGATACAGTATATAGGATTGATATATTTAACATTGATATTGGTTTCGTTTTTGCTTTGATTCTCCAAGTTCCTTATTTTGATGGGAGGGGTCATTTTTATTAATGAATATCCTCCTGAACAAATTTCCATCAATTTATCGGTCTTGGGATTCACACCAAGGCACATTATAAGCTAGTTACTTCTTTGGCAAATTCTAAAGATTTTGTAGATCTCATTAACTCAAAACTGGAATAAAAAGGTTTTTTATCCTGAAACAATAGTCTCTAGATGGATGCTAGAAATTTACCTAATATGGTGTTAAGGATTGTCACTGACAATATTCTGTTAGTTTGAAAGATGGTTGATAGAACATAATATTAGTGTATTTTTGACACGATAGAGGTAACCTTCTTTTTCTATAGATCACAAAATCCTACTGGAAAAAAGTTTTCCGAAATATATGTTCACTGAAATAGAGAATAAAGAGATCAGTGTATTGATGAAACAAAGCAATGCCTCATCATGTAAACAAAATTTATTGATTGCAGAGCGCCATCGGATTAAATATCAACTGAACGTGAATTTCCTTTTATTTCCAAAATGTTCAACTAATATATACGGATATGAAGGAATTGGGTGGCGTAGTTCTTATTTACTTGAAATTGGTTATAAATTTATTATTCAGTATATTTCAAATCGCACTATGACCTATAGTTTAACATTCAGTTTGAAGTTGTACTACTTTAATCGCGTGCATCGTATGGTGCATCGCTTTCACATTACTAAGTATAAAACATCATTTATATGAATCTATTCTCAAAGAAATATTGTTTTTCAGAGTCAGTCATTAAGTTCATATTAAAATACAATATAACGCGGCTGATGATTGTAAAACGAAAATTGCAAATATACCGCGAATGTTTCTTTTATAAAAATCGAAATTTATTTTCTAAGAGAAATAGCGACATTTCTAAATTTAAGGATGAAGTATGGATAAACTAATACTTAAAGTAACATTTAAAATACAATATAACGCGGCTGATGATCCATACTTCATCCTTAAATTTAGAAATGTCGCTATTTCTCTTAGAAAATAAATTTCGATTTTTATAAAAGAAACATTCGCGGTATATTTGCAATTTAAGTTCATATTATTCCATTCAGGCCTTTATATTTTCATATATACGTATATATATATTTTGTAAATGTTTAAAATGTGTGAATTGTCTCTCTTTCCTTTTGAGGAAAGAGAAAGCTAAGTTTGACTGATACTTTTCTCTTTACAAAGAAAGGAGTCCGGCATCATTGAAAAGTGATTTGGAAGGCGCTTAAAAAGAGTCTTGGGATGCTTGCTTGACTTAAGGCTGACATTGGGTGCTACGTGGGGTAAGTTAGTGCTCTTTGGTCATGGACTGTCTGAATGACTCACTTTTCTTCAGAACATTATCTATTGATGGGAATTTCTTTTAAGACCATATTTTCAATACAAATACATTAAAAATAGAACAAAAGTAAAATTAAACAGATGTCAGGTTGATTAGTCATGAAAAGGTATCTCTTGATTGTACATTAATAGCAATATTCCTTTGTACAATCAGGAGACATTTATATTGCTACTTACATATATTAGAATGTTTTAGCACACCATCTGTTATGAAAATTCGAAACTATTATAGACGCGTATGATTCTTTTAAAAATAAAACAATTTCTACTGCCCTTACTGCAATGAATATTTTTTCTCGTTATATTTTTCCATCTCAGTAAGGACAGTAGAAATTGTTTTATTTTTAAAGAAATATACGCGTCTATAATAGTTTCGAAACTTACATATGTAAGAAATATTTGCTATGGATGATATTCATGCAACAAAAGAGAGACATCTATCTGGTTAAATATGCAATAAAATAATGAATTTTAATAGTATAGGTATATCTCGTTCTTTTAGTACAAATATAATATGTAAATAGATGAAACTCGCAATAAAGAAGTAAATGATAATTGATATAAAATAAAATATAAAATGATACAAAATATTTCTAGATATTGATATCGACTCAATGTTTACATATTAATCATATTTTGATGGGAATTTGAAGACTATAGATATTAGGTGCCTACTTCTGCACCACGCTGAAGAAGCCAACAGCCCGAAACGCGTTCTTGGTTGGCTTTTCTTGATTTATCAATAAAATGGGTTGGCCAAATATCAAGGAACAGGTTAAATCAACGTTCAGTTAATTTCTGTTCAATTGGAATTATTTAAAAAACGCTCATGTCAGTGGTCAAGATAGGCCTAATTTGTTTTTTAATATCAACAGGTGACATTTTTTAAATTATTATTTTCACATAAATAGGAATATATTTATAAAAACACACATCCTTAACAAACGCAAATAAACATATATATTATTTATGTGATACATTAAATAATATATAAATAATTTTATTAAACGAAAAAGCATGGTGAAGGAAGACGAGTTTCTTTTATTGATGCATAGGTGCAAGCTTTCGGGTAAAAACCCTTCAACAGGCGAGAAATGAAGCGGACTTATAAGGACTATGGTACAAATGGTAGGAAGGAATAAATATATATAAAAAAGAAAGCATCCGTACCATATATAAAAACTCCCCGAATCTTCTTTCATCCCTCCGTCATCCTCATACTAAGCCCTCAGCTCCTCCTGACCCTCTTCGTTCTATGGGCGCAGTCTACTCCGTCTCATGTGAACAGTGTCCTGCCACTTACGTTGGTGAGACGGGTAGATCTGTGGCCATCAGGATGACTGAAAATTCCCGTAATATTTCCAGGCAATATACCAAATCCCTCATTTATCAACATATGCAGAGCACAGGCCACACTTCCAACATCAATAACCCCACCATACATTACAAGCACATACATATCTTACACCAAAGACTTATCCTAGAATCCATAGTATCCCACAAACTGAACAGCATCAACAGAAAAATAGATCTTCCAGAAGCTTATCATCCTCTCTTGTCCTTCATTTAAACCTTCCACATGTTTATTTCAATAGCCCTAATCATGCGCCGTCTCGTGGTTTTAAACTGCAGACTGCAGGTTTAATATTTACTTTTCTCAAAAATCGGTCTTCTATTAATATTAACACATATATAAATAGTTTAAAACTTTCTTTTTTATATATATTCATTCCTTCCTACCATTTGTACCATAGTCCTTATAAGTCGCGCTTCATTTCTCGCCTGTTGAAGGGTTTTTACCCGAAAGCTTGCACCTATGCATCAATAAAAAAACTCGTCTTCCTTCACCATGTTTTTTCGTTTGATTTTAAATCAGGAAGAATTCTTCATCTATAAATAATTTTATAATGTATTTATATATATACAGTTGAAAATAATAATTATCCGAACTTGAAAACAAACACATAAATCATGAAGATATAAGAAACCAAATAAAAATATCTCCTGAACGGTTCCAAGTTATGAATTGCTGAACGCAATTATTTATAAGTAATATAAAGTCCTAAAGACCTCATTTCATATGGTTTGCTTAAATATCAATTCAAAATTCTACCCTAGAGTATTGGATATATAAGCGAGAAATGGCACAATACAATAATAAAGATTTTATAAAAAGAGGTATGATGGGTTAAATTGACAAAAATGCTGTGGATTCGCCAGTGATGGACCAAGACTTCCCAATAATTTTCATCTCACCATTGACAGTATAAATATGTTTTAATTTGAAAATAAAATCTGCACTTAAATTTGTTGTTATATATATATATATATACATGGCAGATTATTGCCCCATATTTTTACTTGGTATCTAGTTCACTATTCAAAGTCTGATATATTGTTTCTCTCTACATATAGCTCCAGGCACTGGAGGAAGAGAGAAAATATTCCTTCTAAAGATTGGTTATAAAAAGTTTCCATATGTTATATTGGCAAAAGTAGTAAAAAGCAAACCTAATGCATTATCCTTTCGCAAATTCTGAAAAAAAACACAGACATAGGCGTAATACAGATTTGATTCAATTTGAAGAAAGGTCGAAAATATTCCACTCTTTCTGTAAATAACTGCTATTTTACTTTTGTTTACCTATCTGGGAAAATCCTGTATGGGAATATTGTCCTTAATAAAGGTTTCTTGTTGATGTTGTAATATTAAAGCGTGCGCTACCTTCTATATTAATCAAGAGAAGCCACTATTGTATGGAATTTTCGAGTGTTTTAGACCTTCACCATCGTATCTGAATCTCTAGTTGAAACCTACACTAATATATTTGAAACGATTAGAGCTGTATCAACCGTTCTTGACTTATCTATTTTCCGACGTTTGAGTGACTCGCTCTTACCTTCAACAAGGGAATCAGGTTTTTAATTCTAGTTTCTTTACAAATCAATAAGACCAATAAGCATATTTAGAAATAAATAAGAATATTATATTAGATTTGGAGACTTTCGTTTTCTTCTTTCTTATCTCCACTCAATCATATTAGGGAATCAAGCTTGTAAAGCTTGATATCATGACTGGTTGATGTAGAATGCGTCTGCCTTTATCATTAAGACTGGGAGCACTACTCAGTGGCAGGCCATTAATCTTCAATGTTTTTATTATAATTTTAGTAGTTGACCATTTTTATCAGTTGATATGCAAATTTTCACTGGATTATTTACATATTAGGAGTTGTTTTTATCTTGTGCATATATCCCAGTGAATAGGCAAATTTGAGTGTATAATCTTAATTTAGGTTGTTTTCCATTATAAACATATTTCAGTTTAAATGTCAATTATCACTGATTTATTTTATTTTTAACGCAAGGCGTGCCTATCTCGATGAATAAAGTTATCTTTACTATATTGTTCTGTTTGTACAAATAGTTATTCATTGTCTTCTTCTTCTTTCTTATCTCCACTCAATCATATTACGGTATCAAGCTTGTAAAGTTGACAACCATCATGATCGGGTGAAGTAGAATGCGCCTGCCTTTGTCATTAAGACTGTGAGCACTACTCAGTGGCAGGCCGACTTAGCTCCAAAAGAAATGGCCGCCTCTGACATGAGGAACAGACGCCATGTGCAGCCGCTCTTAACATGTAGTACAAACGCTGCTCATCCTGTATACCTGGATCAGGAGCCCTTACAGGGTACTATCAGCCGGGCCAGCTGAGCCCAGGTTTTTTAGCGAGCTTGTAACTGCTCCCCCTCCTCCTTTTTCATCCGGGCTTGGGACCGGCAAAGGCGGAGTTTCGTGAAAGAGTAAAATGTAAAAAAAAAGGAACCAGGAATTTATATACATAAATGATTAGATGTTCATAATATATTGATATAATTGAATTATGAGCACGTCTGCTGCCATCTATTGGAATAAATAACAATTAATCAACATCGATATCTATTCATTTCTAAATTCAAATTTGAGCTAGGATGGTTCAAAAATCAAGAACAATCAAATTCTCTTTACATGCTGCCATTTATCCTTTGACAGCATGGTTGCTATATCAGTGAATAATATTTCTATAATACAATTGAAAACATATTGTTATATATATACACTTGTATATCTCAAAAATCATAGGGCTTTTCTCCCGTTAAAAATTAAACGTCTAGACTAAACGCCATCTATTGACCTCGAATCGGTGATAAAGCTACAACCCCAGCTACGAGAGAGGAGACCTATGTTTTTTTTAGATCAATTTATTCCCGTTATAAAGTTCATATATATATATATATCCTTATATATATAATATATATATATATATGTGTATAGGGCGCCTCTCCCGTCAAAATAAACATTGAAGCTAGACGGTATACGGTAGAACTTTGCTTATTACGAGCCTAAAACAATCTAGTGTTATCATATATATTTATACACACATTAAATAGCTCTACATATATATTTATGTACGGCGGGGGGAGTGTTTTTTAGTTCACTGATACCACATGACCTCATTCAGCCGTTCAGCGTAGAGGTTATTCGCCAATGAGCGTTCTGTGTTATTTTCTTGTAGTTCAGAGATTTAATTAAGCATTGGACGGGGCAATATTATTATTTCTCATATTATATATCCTTTTTATTAATTAAAAACAAGTTTCTTGACAGAGTTGTATTTATGAATGAATATGTTCTAAAGCATTTTATCATTTTCATTATAGGAGTGTGAAACTTGACCTACTTAATTTTGCAATGTGAAAATTCGTAGAATTAATTTTTCGCAAAATGATCCACCACATATGTGAATATATATTGAAAATAAAGAAGGCATATCCTGATCAGGAGCACATGTGCTTTTTAGATGACAGAGCGCCATCTAGTGTGGAACAGAAATCAACAACACATTGATTTAACCTGTTCCCTGATATTTGGCCAACTCAATGTTTAGTTGATTTCTGTTCCACTAGATGGAGCACATGTGCTCCTGGTCAGGTTATGCATTCATTATTTTTTATATCAAAACCTGACCCTTTTTTTTCTATTGGTTTTTCATGTGAATATATATGTGATTGGCTTTTTTAAAAATAATAGTGGCATCATATATATAACTATGGCTGTAATGAATCATAACTTCGATCCTGAAGGGATTCGCTTTAGGGAATTCTTATCATAAATATATATAAAGCCAATTTTTAGTGAGAACATTCAAGTACCCAATAGCATTTTAGGAACATCACATAATCAAATATTTCTTAGAGCTTCAGTTTAGGGTACAATCAAGACCAATGTATGTAAAAAAAACGACATTTGTTCATGATTCACCAAAGATTTTCTCTTCACTATATGCGATAAAATATAATTTTTAAATTGTTCTGAAATAATTAGAACTCTCTTTTCCTTAAAATCCTCTTGATTCCAATGAATAACCTTGCATTACTAGGAAAGTGCTATCTCATAATTGTCACAATTAATTGAATAGAAACCTAATTGCTGGTAATTACTAATTAAAACAAATAAAAAAATTGGTTATAAGACTTTTTAATCCGAGAATATTACATGGTTTCTATAAATAAATTTTAAAATGACTTTGATATATGTGTATTCATGTATATATTATATATTTAGCAAAATATATATCTATTCCCCTCTTTTAACCTATTTATTTCGTAATTAAACTTTGTGTTTTACAAAAGAAACACTTTTAATATTTATGTATTTTTAAGTGATATGAGAAAGATGGTTACGTAAAGTAAGTTTCTTGACTTTTGGCTGATAAAAAATTATTGAAACTGTAAATTAGCTTTTTAGAGATAGGATATTTTCATTGCGGTATTTATGTATATAAGTAAATTAATATAAATTTGATGGATATATTGCCGGAAGAATATCAATCTATTAAAATAAAGGCCACATCTTTCGCTAAAATAGATTAAAACTACGCTGCCATCTTTTGCAAAGTAGCAAAATCGAGTCGGTGACAATACGAGAATCGGAAAATTCCGATTTCTCTTCCAACGTCTATTAAGCCTAGAAAATATCAAACAAGATAAATTTATATTATATAAGTATTTAGAATATGCAAATAATAATTTGTATAAAATAGTATTAAACGATAATATGTTAATGTAATACATTCCTGTTGGAGGACTGACAAGTCCGTAAACATGAAAATAAAAGTTACACAAGAAATTAAGTTCTGGAAGCATTATTTATTTTATTATATTTTTAATGTGTTTATCGATTTTATATAATTTTCTTTGGAATTCCCTTTTAACATCTATAAATGAAAATGAAATTAATGCAGTTGTGAATCGATCTAGAGAAATTAATTTGTTAAACCCACTATAGAATGGTTAATCACTAATTATATATATATATATTAATTTATTTTATTTTTACATTTGTAAAGATAGTATGAAAATGTGTTTTTGTGTGTAAAGAAAATTATGAAGCTACTTTTGTTACTAATTGCAAATACACATACAAGTTACGATATGCATTAGCATTCAGAGGTTTTGGCTTGTTATAACTTTAGGGCCACTATATGTCTTTGCGTATAGTAAATCATTTATTCACGATCGTTGTGTTCCATTGTACGTATTACATCCCAAACACGATGCAAAGCCACCATCTCTGTCTTGAGCTCGATGTACCATCTCGGCGAACGTTAAGCCAGTGAGTTTCTTCAATTGGTCCACGAAGTCTGCGCATATAGAAAAGGTTTACTTTGAACTTGACACACTGATGATGCTAATTTTTACAAATCGGCGATCATTATTGCAATTTATTAGTTTATAAAAACTGCTCAAAATGCTAGATTTGAACATTGGTTCTGTTTGTAAATATTCAATATGTTATGTCACCATGTTACACACTTCGGATAATCCTTAATATATACATATTATTATAGGTGGGAAATTTGCCGGGAGGAAATGAATCCATGGAAGCAATGATCGCCTCTCCCGTCAAAATAAACGTCATAATCTGACGCCATCTATTGACCGTCGCCGCAACTAGCGGCATCGGGTCGGAGACAAAACCACAACACCAACTTTGGCAAACTGAATGGCATCCACCTAGAGACCATGGTTTCGGGCTAATGGCCCTCGTCAGTCTAGGGCGGACTTTATTCCATGAGATCCACACATATTCCGAAGACTATTTTAATCAATCCCATGTAAATCTCATCAAATCAATGTCCGCCATGAGAAGTGATGAGTCATTAGTCTCATTTTAACCCCCCCGACTGATCTAGGTATAATTTAAATTACTCTTATATTCATCATAGCAAATACTTATATTGATAATTTATCATATTGGATTAAGCATATTTTCACAAATACTATGATAAAATCAACTCAATGTTTCTCTCTTCATTTTGCGACCTTACGATAACTCGTATTTCAACAAGATATTTGACAAAATTCAAATGTATTCACTTAGGTTTAAAGATCAGCACAAAAAAAAAAACTTCTAAATAAAACTATATAATCAGAATGTAAAGTTTGGGAAATCTGTTCGATTGACTGGAGAAACAGTTCGAAAGTATCGCTGCTGTGTGCGTGAGATGAGCCAAGTCTATCAATATTTTCATCTTTTCATTAATTAATTGCATAAGATATTTTAGAGAGATTGAATATACTTTTATTAATCGTACATATAAAATTATATAGGGTTAATAGGAGAAAAAAGTTAAATATTATTTTCATCAGAGGAATCCCACTGAGGGTTATCTGGTTCGATGTCACATTCCGCCCTGAAGTCGGACAGATCTCCCCGACTATTGCCATGTCGAGGAATTGCTTCAGAGCAGACCTCTGCTCAGGCGTCAGATACTCGAGGACGTCCCCGATGTTAGAAGGGGAAACAACAGAGAGAGAGTATGCATGATTTTAATATTTAATTAAAAATATTTCATTTTTAAAGGACTGATATACCGCTATATATATTTAAAATGGAGATACTTTCGCGCCAGTAAAACACGATTTTAAGAAAGGTATATGTGTATAAATTGAAAATCGCCTCTTACGTCAAAATAGAATCGAAAACTGAGTGTCATCTATTGACCTTCTCGGCAAACTAGTAGACTCGGGTCGGTGACAAAGCCACAACACGAGCTCTAGGACTTGAGAAGCGCCCACCTGGAAACCATGGTCGGGCTATGACCCTAATCAGTTCAAGGCAGGTCTTTGTTTCCATGAGATCCACAATAAATCAAGTGATCCTGAATTTGTCAAAGAGGAACTGACTAGGCCAATTCTTTAGCCAAAATATAGCGTAATTCTGACGGGATATATTACCTTTTTTATTCTAGTTTGAAAGTCACCCGGCAAAATTTCCAAATTAAAGCTTACATATTAAAAACTACTGAATACGTATACAAATATGAAAAAGAACATAAGGTTTGACAATGTACAATAGTGAGGTATATAACGTATATCTCTGTATATTCAACATCACAAATATTGATTATTTCTAGGTAAATATGTAATACAGTTAAAATTTTCAGTGAGTTTTATGCAAATATACCAAATTTTCATCGAAAGCATTTGTTTACATATACGAAGGTGGATATAAAAATAGCTAATTATCGATTAATTAAGCCATTAATTCAACAAACGCTGAAAGTTTCGAGGAAAATCGGATGCATTATTAATAAGGTATACTGAGAAAGTATAAGATCAATAGCAAATTTATTTATTTGCATAGACTTTATCTAATTCATGGAGAATATCGCGAAAATCTTTGAATTGGTAAATAGATGTTCCATTAAATGTTGAATATATGTGATACTTATTTATATCTTTAATATTGAAGAGTCTAACAAAGAGGGGGACATTTCTTTAGATTTATTCGAATGTAAATATTGCTTGCGGTTTTGTAATATAAAAATAGATCACTTTCAAAGATTTCTATACAAAGTTATATTCTATTCTATAGATAGATCATATTGGCATAGCAAAAATAAAAAATTGAATAAATATATTTTTGTAAATTTTGCAGCAAAAATTTATAAGCGTGATATATCTTTTTATTTGGGTGGTGCGCGCTCTCTCTAACTATTTTTACGAACTGATTTATTCCCATTTGATAATATATTTTGTGAGTGAAAAAATGTATACATTTTTTAAAATTCAATAACCTATGTCAAGGCCTTATAAGAATATTAATATATAAAACAATACTATAAGATATAAGAACAATAAAATACTGATAATCACTGAATTGAACCAAGGTATTGTGGCATGTTGTGTTTGACAGGTTAGCAAACACTCGCAATAAGGAAGGGGAACTTGAATAAAAACAAATACAACAGAATCATAGTTTAGAATTATTCTTCTCAATATAGGCTTTATATTTGATATAATTTAATATTATTTAATAAATAATATGCATTTATATAAATATTGCAATGGAAGAATCATAAACTAAGTTATTATCAAAATAAATAGCAATATTGTTTATCAAGAGTTCCAAGATTAAAATATAATTGATTAAATGAATTATTTTTAAGTGATAAATATATATATTGAATTTTATTTGACTTGAATTTCGGGCCAAGTGCCTTTCAACAGACACAATTATAATAACAAACGATATATATTCCTATATGCTTATATACAAATATCGGTCTTTTTTAGAATCGTTCGTTTTTATACGGCCTCCCGAGAGCTTTTTATCTCTCTATATTAAAATATAATTAAATAATTTTGAAAAAAAAAACATTTTCTAGTTGGAAATTTGTTTTTAAATAATACATCTACAATAAACACACAAACATACAGCTTTATTAAGACCACCGGTCTTATACAGATTTACCGAAGGAATGAATCATAGATGGAGTTCCTATACTCCAGGCAGCACAGAACCCAACAACTGTCTCCAGGTTCGACGCATGTCCAGTGGCCACAGATTCTACCGTGTATACGATAAGATTAGCCTATCACTGAAAAGGCGAATGTGGAATCATCCACGTCTTTGCTTTCTTAATTCAAACATCTACAATAACAAATATTTCTTTTATTTCCCGACGTGTCACAATAACTCTCTGTATCTTTCCTCATAGGAATTATTATTTCTGAATAATAGCTTCTACTTATAAATGTACATGATTATATAATTAAGTAATTAAAATTTCAGCATTTAAACTATTGTCTCATTGTTATTTATTATTATATTTGACGGCTAATATCATAGTTAAGAAAAAATATAGTAAAAATAATAATAAATAGTCAAATGTATAACTTTAAAAAAGAAACATTTTAAAAATGATTTTATATTGTTGTGCGAGTGTGTGTTTGTTAAATGCGTTTCAACAAAAATGTGTTAGTAGTTTAAATTTAGTTTTAGGGTGTAATGGCATATGCTACAAACTTTTATGTGATATTTGCTATTGTAGCTATATATTAGCCCTATATATTTGGCTCTTAATCTCAACGAGTTGGATACTTAAAAATGAAACTGATTTGAAGAATCGTAAAAATGGTATTCAAAATAAAGAATTAGAATGAACGGATTTCAATTCAAAAAAGGGATATACTACTTGGCATTGTACATATGATACCATGATAATACGAATAGTTGATTGTTATTAAAATGAATTTCTCTAATGACATGCATGTATGACCTTTCGAACACTCCTTTTCACTAGACTGATATCTGAAAAAGGTTAGAAGTTTAGTATGAATAGTTAAAAATATGCATATAAAATTTGCAAATTGAGAAACCTGTCACTATCTTAGTGATCCCTCATTTTTGTCTAACTGCCTCACCGCGCAACTAAGAAATTTTTTTCTTCGCTTGAAAATCGTATAAAAATCTAATACATAAATCGAGGACTTTGTGAAAAGATTTGAATAAAAATGGTGCTACAATATATACTGATGAACACAACTTAGGGAAGTTTTATATTTTATTGTCGCTGGTCGTCAGTCTTTTTTAAGGAAACAGACGCAATTTTGTTCACAATTAGCTTTCTCGTGTATCTTCAATATAGGTAACTGTGTATCAAATATCTATAAGTTGTAAAAGGTACAACACCTTAAGCTTTGAATATCCACTATACATACTTCTCTCTCTCACACACACACACATACACAGAATGAGATGAAAATAAATACACAAATATAAATTTGGCAAAATGCTCGGGAGGAGCTCAAAATTATAGTTGGAGCTCATGGAGATTACCTTCTCTTTTTACTTAGTAATATCCTATATTATAGAGAAATAAACAATTTTTGCTTTGTTCAGAAGGATCCTATAAAGAACTACAAACCTAATACTAGGCACATTGCATTAATGTTTTGCCCAACTTATAATTATTTTGTAATCTATACAAATTCTATGATTGGTATTGAAGAGTTTGAAAACAAAGGAAACGAAAGAGACACAAACAAGCTGGTATGGGATATTCGTCAGGTAAATAGCTATATTCCGTGAGAATAGACCATAGATATCTCTGTTATTATTTAATTCTTATCTAATAGGTTGATCGCTTGTGATAGTGAATTAATGAGAAAATAAGGATTCCAAATATAATCGAGATATTTTACATATATTTCTACCTATTATACACGAAATTTGAATCTTATAAGTTTTAATCATCAATATATGGACGAATAAAACTATAATAATCAAATATAGAACAAAATTCTCCTTCGAAAAACTTATCATCGCCTATATAGAATACAGATTTTTCTCAAATATTTGAATAAAATCTGCATATGTAGAGTTTATGAACAAAATATATATCTTTAATTACTCCTCATATTCAAACATTTTATGTTTCTAGAGCTAAATGAGGTTTCTGATTGTTACAACTTTCGTTTTATTTTAAAAAATACTGTTTGGCGCCTCTCTTCTCCTTTCTTTACAATTATTTAAGCGTTTCAATTTTATTGTTTTCCTTTTAACTTTTGTCTAATAAGTGAAAACAAAATCTCAAATTTACTGGCTTGCAGCTATTCCATTTTTTCTTAAGTCATTTGTGTTTAAAAGCTTTATTATTCTTTTTTAATTGTGGCCATTGTATAAATAAATATTAAAACAACAACAACAACAAAAAATAAGTTTCATCCTGACCACTAGCATAAGAACATTAGATGGCAGAGCGCCATCTAAAGGAATAAGTTGAATTTTGTACACTATATATATATATGGCTTTCTGCCATTTAAAATTTTCATGTGAGCGGTTAGAATATGCTATTCTTCTTGTTTCAATAACAATATCTGACCGTTTTTCTATATTTCCTTATATTTTGCACCGAAATTTATATTTAACACCTATCTTTGATCTCTTATGATTAGTAATTACTTCTAAATTTGATATTATTATTTAACCGTCTCTATATATTCATGGAAAATAATTTTACATTTCAACTTCTGTTTTCATGGGTATTGAGATTCTTATAATCTATTATTGGAATGCTTCTTGAATTTCGTCCAGGTTCTTTATATGTGCCTTTATTTATATATTTTATTCAGTATATCTTTCTTAAACACACAATTTTATATTCCATCCAGAATGTATATAGTATTCGTTGTCTTCATTTCATTCAATCCTATAGTAATCTCTCGATTATCTTTTTATCCAACATTTCTAGAGAAAATAAATGCCCTTATAATTTAATCGGCCTACTCATTTTAATTATTTTCAATTTTATCTATAGTAAAGAAATCTTATATCCATATATCTCGATTGCAAGTAAACTTACATTTATTAAAAGATTTGTAACTGGGGTTTTATATGTAAAAATATATCAACTCTATATGGATAAAATAATGGGTGCCAGTAGTCGCAGAATCACGAAACACAAATTTATTCTTTAGTAGCCATGTTAGATACTACACTTTGATCTTGTGAGGTAGTCATGAGATTTCTTGCTTCTAGCTGTTTAAAGTATTTTTCAACTACTTAATATTTATCTTGGTAGCTTGAACATGGGTTGTCTTGTTTAAGTTCCAGGGTTCATATTGAAGCTGCTAATGTAACATTTGATCAGCCACCGTATATCATGTGGCTTGACATAAGGAATGAGGCATTTAGATCAGTCCATCACGGACTCTGGCTTGTTGCTGGTGGGGTTTAGGCTCAAGATTTCACATACGCCATACAGTGATCAGAGAATTGCAACTTTGAGGGAGAAATATCGGACATGGCTAGATTGGGTAATTGGTAGTAAATGAGTTTCACGTTTACATCACATTGGGGCGAAAGGATTTCCCCATAAATATCTTTCCTTATTAGTGAAGAATTGAATGTATATTTTGAATTTAATTATTTATCATGTCACTCTCTCTTGCATAATCACAAAAATAAACATACCTCAAACTTACATTTTTAAAAATGAAATTTTGATGCGTGCTTTTTTCTTCAATGTAACGGCACTAATTAAAAATCTGTGATTTATCTTAGATTTTACTTGAGTCGGCGAATTATAGTTTAAACTAATCAACTATCCTTTTCATTCTTCTGTACTAACTACGACCGTCATATTTTTATTCAAACATTCATAAATATTTGAAGAGAATAAACTTGAAGATGATAATGAGGTGATTGATGGACTTTTGGAGGACAAAGTCGAAACTTTCTATAAAAGGCCCGAATATCATTAGAAGACAGTCGTAAATGCATTTAATTTAGAGTAAGATTATATTGAAAGGTGAAATAATATCTTTTACCTTGTGAATATATCTGTATTCTGGGTCAAATATTTATGAAACAAACCCAAATATATACATGAAAATATATTGCATTTAAATCTATCATTTTCCTCGGGAATAATTATTCAAATTAATTTCATTGTCATACAATTTGTATAGTAATAAGTTGTAGTAATATTCGAAATTAGGATCTTAGCAGAAAATACATGGCTTTTTTGAAGTTAAATGAACAATCTTCTTCCATAGCATTTAGCAAGTTGTCAGTCTATCCGTGCTTGTCAAGCTTGCTGTCATTGCCGTCAGCATGTGACAACTTGACAGTTACAACTTGTCATTTAAATGCTTTCACTACAATTAGTTCGACTCTTCTAGAGTCTTCTGTAGTAGCTACATTCCCCATCAATATTCTATTGATGTCTAACTGAACCCTTGTGAATTCTTTGTGAAATACACAAGTATTTATTTATATACATTTATATAGTATCTTAAAATTTATGTATATATATATATATATATATATATATATATATATATATATATATATATATATATATATATATATATATATATATATATATAGTTGAATACTCAATCACGGATCCCTTCAAGGAACCAGATATAAAGACAGTATAGCTTTATTAGAGCGATCTGATAGAGATCAAAATAGAGAATCCCGCTGGATGGTCTTCCACTGATGAGCCAGGAAATCTCCTCAATATTCTACCATCTCAATAAGGAAAATAAGATTTTATTTGTGGAAATAAAAAAGGGCGTTGAATGGATTTATTTTCTGTATTTAATGGTTAACCTTTTCTATATTTTTGCATATAATAATTATTAATAAAAGCCCTACTTTTCAAAATGAAAATACATCTTGAAAATCATTATGAATGAATTTATTAAAACAAAGGAGAGGTGCCCAATTTGGTACCATAAATACCATCCTGTAGATAGAGGTTGTCTGGCCGGCATCCATATTTATATTAAAAATGGACACTTCGGCCAGTTAGAGTTTCTATTTTCTCAACGTTTCGAAAAAAATATTTTGTCTTCGTCAGGAGAAGTAAATAAAAATAAACATTTGGAAAGGTGTTAAACATTTTTATTTACTTCTCCTGAAGAAAACAAACTATTTTTGTCGAAACGTTGAGAAAAATAAAAAACTCTAACTGGCCTAAGTGTCTATTTTTCATATAAACATAAATATCATATCTCACAATTACAAAACACGTGTATGATAGCTATGTATCCCTTGCTACAGATAATAAATAATGGTGACAGTCTTTTTTAAAACCAGATTCAACGGATTCAATATTTTGCTCTTGAAAAACCTTTTTTTTTTTCCTAACCCAATATTAATTTCTAAATATTTCTTTTACCAATTTCTTGTTTTTATAAATATATTAATATTTTTACCTTCAATCCTATTGTAATTTTATAGGAAAAATACTATTGATATTTTTGATATCTCTTGAGAATAAAATCCAATAGATTATAATTTTTTTTCTAAACAACAAAGGAGGTAGTTGTCCTGGCAACGGTTATATTTGTTTGGCATATTACATAAATACATATTGGAATCTCCAGTATTATCTTGTTGTATATATGGGGGTATAGATATATGGGGACTGGAAGCCAATGTCTATACTTATATACCATCATATATATTGCTATATATTCTTTCAAACTATATCTACAGACTTCTCTTTAATAATAATTCTGAACATTTTTGTTTATTTTCGGGGGTTAGTGGATGAATGCTAAAAACCGTCAAGGATCCCGCATTTAGCATTTTGTTCTGGTTTGATGCCCCCCCCCCCCCAAGATTATTGCGTAAGTCCAATTCCACAAGTATATTCAAGTAAACAAATGGGAGAGAGACTCTAGCACTTTGTAATTACAAAAGCCGAAATGTTTTCTAAATATACAGATATGTAATACACTTACAGGAAGCCTCCAGTCTCTAGTTACCCATCCTGATTATTATGGTTAGAAGATACTAAAGTTAAACGCGATGAGTATCTTCATTTAGAAGGCTGCGAGTTTTCGGACAATAACGCCCTTCGGACAGGCTGTAACGCAAATACAAGCCAGTACGTATAAAATGAAAGGATTTAAAAGCACGAATGTTTCTTTTATACATAATACAAACTTCTACTGTCCTTACTTCGATGAAAAAATAGATTGCTTATGTCCATAGTTTTCTTGAAAACCATTTCTGAGATTCCATCCTTCAGAGCTGCGTATATAAGCAGAATCGTCCAATACAGTATTAGAGCTCTTAAAACCATTTCTGAGATTCCATCCTTCAGTGCTGCGTATATAAGCAGAATCGTCCAATACAGTATTAGAGCTCTTAAAAGCGGTCTGGTGGATTAAATTGGCGAAACCGCTGGGTGGGTTCACCACTGATGAGCCAAGCCCTCCCAATATATTTTTCATCGCAGTAAGGACAGTAGAAGTTTGTATTATGTATAAAAGAAACATTCGTGCTTTTAAATCCTTTCATTTTATATGTATAGATGGAGCGTTATTGCTTTGTGTTAAAACAAGTTAGTACGTTATATTCCGAAAAAGCTCGCAGCTCTTGAATAAAGAAACACGTGGCGTCTACCTTTGGTCTCTTCTAACAATGGTATCCTAAGATTCCTTTTTTGTAATGTTTATTATGATTTATACCACGTTTATTTGGAATCAGGTTTAATTTATATACAAACCTATAAATTTATCTAATTTTCTTATATTATAATTTCATTCATATATATTTGATGTAACTATATATTGTACCCTAATATTTATTCTATTTTACTAATATCTATCTCTATATATACGCATCATTGTCTTCTATCCTATTGTATAAATTCTATCCCGAATTTTTATATTTTCCATATTATGCTCTCTTTGATAACACTTTAGCCTGATTTGCTTGTTGTTTATATTGGCCTTGCAGAAGAGCTTGTGCCCGAAAGTTTGCCTTTTTGACGTAGGCTAACTAAATAAATTTTTATTGCATGAAATATTATTTTATATAAGTTTTTACAAAAATGTTGAGATAGATACCCATTTGAATATCTATATTTTCATTTTATTTATCTTCAACATCAATCTATATCTCGTATTTCTTTTACGATTCTATGCAATAAACAAAATTTATAACTTCTTTTATCTTTTCATATTGCATCTATATTTTAATCTATACTCAAGATGAGAGACAAAACTTAATGGGCTTCTTCAAGTTTTGTCCATCAGTGCATATCTTCAACTCTATTCGAAATGTTATATCTTCATTTCTATTCTATATGCACACCTATATTTTATCAGCTACATTTTAAATATGCCTGCATTTATATATTACATATACACACATACTGGTACAGCTTTATTAAGATCACCGGTCTATCACTGTAGTACTCCCACTCTTATATATATAAATAATTGTGTGTGTGTGTGTGTTGTTGTGTGTGTGTGTTGTGATATTTATATTCAACATAAAACAAAATTCAACGTCAAATTCTATATATAGGCGCGCGCGAATATTGACCTTTTAATAAACTGTTAAAATATCATTCTGAAATGAAACCGATATATTATGTTTAATATTAACCTATCTCTAGACTATATCCCATAAACCCATATTTATACTCAATTACCTAAACTTAAATTTGCCTATTTATATATACTATGTAAATAAATACTCCGATAATTTTCTTTTCTATCCTTATGTTGTATAAAACTACCTATACTAAAATTCTGCAAAAAAACATAATAATATGAAATGTGACTTTTTGGTAATCACGAATGTGGATTAATACCCACATTCAACACTTCTTTTAGCATCAACGCATCAAACATCTCCGGTTGTTGAACAATTCCAAACCAATAATTGTAAGTATCTATTCGGCATTCTGGCACCTTGTAAGAGCAAAGTCGACTAGATTTCTACAAGATAAAAAGGTCAGGGAAGGTGTGCAGAGCTGATGAAGTTATGGGGCTACACCAAAGATCCAATTGAGCCTGCAACGTCCCACAATCAATGTCCCATATACTAGATGACTGCCCGCTGTACAAATTCAATGGAGGAATCTCCAATCTCCATTCTGTCACCCCGGAAGCCCTGAACTGGCTGAAGGCCTTGCCTCTCAGACTTTAATGACCGATATGTCCTCACTTCTTTTTTCTAGATTTAATTCATTTTGTCTCCTCTCTAATTGTAAATACGCTGCTGTATCACCTCATAAGCATAAATAAATAAATAATAAGTAGAACAAATTCCTAACTTAAAATCAAATTAGACTATTAGAAATTTTATTCTGAAAACTAGGACATGGTCTGGGTAAAACCTTTGACATTTCTCTCTTTCCACCAGTCTGAAACGAATAATAATAATGATTATAATAATATTATTATTAAGATAACACTTTCATAAAATTAAAACTAGGTGTTGTTATATACATCTAGGAAAACCAAACCATATTCCGAGTCTTTCGTCTAGTTTCTAGATATTCACCTTAGAATACTCTCTAACCATATAATCTATAGCGAGGAAAGTGTTACATTTCCCAAGCCAAAGTATTTAATGTAATAGCCTTAACCAGCTGCGCAGTATATATAATAGACTCAATTATCTAACCGTGGAAATGTAATATATATTCAAATGTAGACCGATTGTTTTCTTCTACTCTTAATTATGAGGAAATCTTCATCTATGGAGAAGTTAGTTTGAAATATCCTTTCACAAGAATTATCAAGTTAATGAAGCTTCTATTTCTCTTATGTTATTTTATTATATTGTCAAGATTTAAGAAAGTTATTTTGATTTTAAGATATGTGTGTGTGCAAATTGGGAGAATATCTAGTGGGAGTAGAAGTTTGGAAGAGTAGAGAATAGTATAAAATTACACTTTGAGTAAGAATTAGTTTTTATTTCTGATTTTTGAAGTTGTAAGAATGCAATTAATTGCGCATAAGAAAACACTTTATTGTTCTCAACCTCCAGGAACAACCTAATTTGGGTTTTGATTCAATTTAATTAAAATACCAAATATACGTAATCCAACCTCCGATAAGAAACTACTTCCAGGATGGAACAGACGTTTCGATGATTTAAGGTTTCACATTGGAGGTTGTACGTATATATATATTATTTTTTAAAGTCTAAATAGGATTTGAATATATTAGCGACTTTATTAAACATCTTGAAACTAAGGGGTCTACCCTATTATTGCATTATAATAAAATATTGTATTCTAACTTATTATTTATCAATTAACAACTCATTAATATTTATATGTTGTTACTCGCAGAAAATTCTACTAATTGAATCTCTATTATTTTCTGTCAAAGGTTTGGGTACGTTTTGATCAAAATTAATTGCACCTTATAATATTGAAGTTTGTTTTTCCTCAATTTTATTGGAAATAGTTCAACAGTGATGAGTCAAGCCCTCTCAATAATTTTTCCTCGAAGTAGGTAAGTACGAAGATGTTTAATTTATAAAATAAATATCGCTCTAAGATGGTATCGTTTCTTATCCAACTAGGGGATTAGCTAGTATATACAAAACTCCGCCTATTTAGTAGACGTGTATAAATCTGATAGGATAAATTATGAGATTCTACTGTTCTAAAATCTTATGTCCATAGTTTGCTTTAATACCATTTCAGAGATTCTATCCTTCAGTGCAGCATATATAAGCATAATCGTCCAATACAATATTAGAGTAAAAGAATAACGCGCCATCAATACACAGCAAATGAAAAATCAAAACGCGAATGTTTTTTCCACAATTCATTATTATTATAGCTCTAAGAAGCGGTTAGTGATTAAATTGGTAAAGCCGCTGGGAGGCTAACCACTGATTAGCGTAGAATTCCCAATATATTTTCATCGCAATAAGGACAGTATAAGTTTTTTATGTGTATAAAAGAAATATTTGTGCCTAAATGGTATCATTTATTATAAATAATGAGAGTTGGTATGAAGAGAAAGTTGTGATATCATAGCCACATGAAGAAATTGAGCATCGTTACTATAACATATGTGCCAGCAGTCAGCTCTAGAAAGGGGTT
Organism: Cordylochernes scorpioides; assembly: GCA_030710605.1. Lineage (NCBI taxonomy): Eukaryota > Metazoa > Arthropoda > Arachnida > Pseudoscorpiones > Chernetidae > Cordylochernes > Cordylochernes scorpioides. The sequence continues at coordinate 52,528,963 of CP092866.1, forward strand.
ACTTGGAAAAGATTTGATCCAAATGCCGACGTGGCGATTTCTGAGCACGTAGAGATTTCAATTCTCGGTGGCGACTCCCGGTCGATGCTTGCTGATTTGCATAGGTCCTGCTCACCAATGTTACATATAGTCACTCTCTGACTGCATTTTAAAATAATTTTGTCATTGCCTAAATCTTCGAGCCTCTGAAATCAAACTTTAGAGCTTTCTTAGAAGATGGGAATTAAGGAATATTCTCTTAGCCACATGTTTTATAATTGACACCTAGTTAAACAGACATTTACTGAAATGAAAAATATTTCTAAAGAGGAGAATTGTTAAATGATTTTATTTTGTTAGATTGAATTAGCGAAACCGCCGGGAGGTTTGCCATTGGTGATCTAAGTCCTTCTAGTATTCTTCTCAATGCATTAAGAACAGTTGACAATTACACTCATAGACGAAACTTGAGGAAGTGGAAAATATTTTATATCGCTGGTCGTCTGTAATTGATTAATCAAGAATCCCTAACCACGTACGCGTTTTGAGCTGTAATAGACCTTATCAGATAACTTTTTAATACAAATAATTCTATAATCAATTCTAATAAACCAATTACACTGTTTCTAGAAAAAAAAAACATTTTTTTAATGGCGAATCATAACATTTATTCACTTCTATAATACTGTGATAGTCTTATTTCGCTTTTTAAAACAAAATATATATATTCTTCTAAAACTAACTAAGTACTGATAATGACAAATGTGATTGAACCTATATTGTGATATAAAGTATTTTTGTTTTATATTTTATAACAGATGTTAGAACTCATTCTCAGTAAGGAATCTGAGTGTTCTGTGGGGAAAAAACCCGAAAATACACTGTTTCAATCTATTCAATGAATACTTTATATGCATTTATAAAAATAGAGAGAGGGGTAATTTTCCACATAAATAGCATTTCACAACATAAAAAACATGATATTTTTTTCTTTTTAACTCATATATTCCGTTTCAATAATAAATATTCAAATTTATTAACCACAAAAAAATTGTAAAATATCAATTTTTCACAAATATTCCTCAGTTCAAGGAATTTTCTGTGAATACATTTTGCCAGCAGACGTCATTTAACTAAATAAATAGAAAACCCACCTGGGCTCTCACTTTCTCAGGGGATAGCCCCGTCGAGATTTATGAAGGCAATTTTCTAGACACCGACCATTTCAGGCCTTGTTAATAGACCGACGCCCGTAAATACAGCACGTGAGCTCTCTGGCAAAAAGGAGAGCATTATTAAGGTTAGAGAAATATGTTAAAATAAATAAGATTTGGTGTCACTATAATGTGCTACATAAGGATATAGCCATACTATACATAAACCATGCGGCTATTTAGACTAGAACAACCTAGTTATGTAGTTATGGTGCATATAACGTGAATATATATACTTAGGTACCGGCTTGATATCAGATTTCTCTCTCTCTTTCTCTCAGCCTGAAATATAACTAATTTTTTTCAAAAAGGTAATACAATTTTATTGAAAAATAAGGACTTTATTCAGAATATTGTAATTTATTAGTTTTCTTCAGAATATATTTTCAGCTAAATATACTGATAAAATACCTTTATTTTTGAAGGTGATTTGAAACTTCTTCAGAAACTCATATCAACAAAATATCTATGTAAGGAAATAGTTTTGATGATGAAGAGTATATACGTTTTTGTTCACTAAAAGGTAAATGTCTGTATTAAAATTTTAAGAAATAGGAAACTCTTATATGTAATTCTGCTGTCTTTAAGCTTATGCCCTTAGATTTCTTGAATACCATTTCTAAGATCCCCACTTCATTGCAGCATACATGAGCAGAATCGTCCAATACATTATTAGAGATCTAAGTAGCAGTCTGGTAGATTAAATTGGCAAAACCACTGGGAGGGTTCACTTCTGATCAGCCAAGCCCTCCCAAAATATTTTTTCATCTTAGTACGGCAGTAGAAGTTTGATTTATATTTAAAATAAATACTCGTGCTTATTGATGCTTTCACTACTTCTATAAAACTCTTCGTTCATAAGAACCATCGGAAGTCTCAGCTGTGTGTTGGTTTGACCCATCATTGGTTAACACCTAGAGCGTTTTATCAAGTTCAATCTACCAGAACACTCTATTATTGTAATTGGCTATTCAGTTTATATAGCGATACATTTAGAGGAACTCTAGGTGACTGTTGGAAATAAACACCCAATAATTATCTCTTGCCATTCACCGATATCAAGCTAATACAGACTGCTGACCGAATCTATTTCAACCTTTACCCGAAACCTACGAAATCAAGAAAATTTTAAAAACTTTAATTATTTGACTCATTTCAAAGATAAATTAACCGTAGTAATAACTCTTACATAAGGAACCCATACCCATTATATTATTGTACAGGGTTAAAATAGAGAACTCTGTAAATTATTCTAAACTTTGACGAACAACTACTACCCCTAGAATATAGATGGAAATTTTATGCTTCTATGGAACTACTATCCCGTCAACTTTATTAAGAAAACAGTCCTAAAGAGAAAAAACTATAGTCAACCATCCGACCTTATCTAAAAAATTCACTGCCAACTCTCCTATTGCCATGATGTAGAGAAAATTGCAAGAGTCATCTAAAGACACGGCATAGCGACAATATACCAAACCAGCATGCCGCTAAGGACACAACTCCGTTATTATATAAGAAAGCCTATTACCAACCCTGAGAGAGGCGAACTTATATACATACCTACAAAATAATCTCGTGCAATTCCTGTCGATCCACCTCTAGGAAAATCCATAGAAAATCAAGTATGGAGCACATAAAACAAATCAGTCTTTCATGATAATAGAGAACTCTACTTATTAATTGAACACGCAATCATAAATAACCATATTCTCAAATATAGTAACAGCAAAATTATATAAATTTAAACAAATCGAATTGGAAGCTTGGCCCTCCATAATCGATTCGTAAAAATAAACAGAATGAATTAGGGAATTCTAGGTAGCACATGCAATACATTACACAGAAAAACCTATCAGCAGTTCACTTCTGCAACACAAAAGAGATGTAAATACAAATACTGAATGATAAAATAAAAATAGACGTTCGACCTATCGAAATATCGCTTTATTTTAGCTCTAAATAAACTTTGGAATAAAATATGAATAGCTTTAGTTATCTTCAATCTTAATCTATAAGAACGCAAAGTTTTGAATGCTTGAGATTCAAAAAAAAAAAAAAACAAGATTTTCAAACCGATATTAGTCTAAAATAAGTCAACTTTTTGACTGATCTAACATTTATCATATTGCAAGAGTTTTTTATGCCTCTTTTCAATATATCTTTCACGCCAACCTTTTTTTGGAATTCTAAATGCGCTGTTTGAGTCTACTATCAATATCGATAAGTATAACTGGAATATTTTTTTCTAATCAAGGAAATTTCAGAAGCTTTTGAAAAGAATTAAAGCGGTGGAAGACTCGAGTTGTGTTTGTGGATATGAGGGACAAACCTCAATACATCTTTTACTGGATTGTCCTGTTTATCAATACTACAGAATCGAAAATAATTTAATAGTAACAGATCCATGTATTTATATTTCCAGTAAAGAAATGTATATTATATTCATGCCTTTTGTAGATATATTTTAAATTATATAGAAAAAGATATCTTTAAAGAAACTGATAATTTATATTATGTTCATTGTACATATTGCCAGACACTTCTTTATTTTGTACACAGTTATTTTTTCTCGTTTTTTCTCTCTTTCTCATTGTTAACATTGTATGGCTATTCTATTCACGGCCTAAAATTATTGTAAATATATGTATAGACAAATTTAACGCCTACATGTATGACAGCGCAAGTGTCTCTAGAAGGACATAGCCCTTTAATTTGAAATAAAATTGAAAAATAACTGAAATAATTTCATTATTTTGTTGTACGGTTTAGAATTCCTCATCCTCAGCAAGGAAGAAATTAAAACCTTATTAAATAATAAAATGGTCTATTGTTGTTTTACTGTGTATATCATATGTAATGGCATCTGAAACTACATCCTAATTTTTATACAAGTGTGTTATATGAAGGTGTTTTTAAAAAGAATATATTACTATTTCAGCTTTATTTCAACTTGCTAACTCACGATGGTACTATTCAATTAAATTTGGAATATTTTTAGAGATATCATATTATAAATAAAATAGAATTAGGTTTTTAAAAATATTATACATAACTAACCGAATAAATAGGGCTGACATTGATCAGGTTTTATTCGAGTGAATTTTTACACCTGAGGGTAAATAAAATGCTGTTTCAAGTTGGACAATATTCGTCACAATTGTATATCTTGACCCTGCTTCACCCGAGTTCTCCCTTAGAGGATGATTGCGAATTAAATTTAGTGAATAATTGACATTACTCTGTACGTTATACACTTATCTAATAGCTGGTAAACGTAATATGCGTGGTTTTATTCTTCCATTGCAGAATGATCAGTCGAGAGAGGGAAGATATTGAATAGATTTGGAGGCAGAATGGTCATTTCCATTGTCTCGGGTTGGTCCCTTTGGAGCGAGCTTGTAGAAGAATGATGCCAGGCATTGACGGTACATTCTGAGTAATGAAGCAGAAGTTTCTATGACAGAGGAAGATGGTTAGGATGACTAGGTTGTGGGGCTAAGATAGCAGATGCTGGTTCAAAAATTAGATTTTAACAAAGTTGGCCGCAGTAAAATGAGTAAATTGGTCCCTGTGACTTGTAGGAGAAGATCGCCAATAAATCACACCCACACTACTATTATTTATTGTGATTTTATTTTTGTTATCAGATATATTTTTCATAATGCAAAGAATCATTAAAAATTTCAAATATTACTGATTTATTTGATCAATTTCTGTATACATCTTTTATTATTATTATGATTTATTTTATATAACAGAAATATTATAAAATTGTTTTTTTTTATGTTGGGTGCACGGAGGAAAGAGATAGTATCTTTGTAATCTTTTCTATTTATTCTTGATGTTCTTAAAGAGAAAAAAAACAAATATACTTTTATGATGAAATTAAAGCAAAAAAAATAAAGATATTATACTAACATATTTACAATCAGAAAAACCAATTAACCTGAGAGCATCTAGCTTCTCAGCAAAAACTATTATTCTCATTTTAACCAACAAGATATATGCAAATCATCTATTGTAGATCAATCTGGCACAAAAATTTACATATATAACTCTTGGATTTCAACAAGCAATATTTTAAATATACAAAATTAAAAATACAAATTTTTAAACAATGGAATTTACACATAATAAAGATATAAACATTCAATAAAGACAATGGAAGTTTAAACATTTAACATGAAGATGATCACATCCAACAATTTAATTTAAAATAAAACTATTTTTCATCATTGTATCAATATATTATCAAAATGTGTTTATTATAGTATTTAAGTTTGTGTATTTATATTAATTTTATTGAAATTCGAAAATAATATAGACGCGTATGATTCTTTTACAAATATGCTTCGAGCAATCGCTCTTCCTAAAAATTCAAATTGAGTCTTTTATTTGAACAATTATAATGCATCATAATATATTAATTTCTTTATTTTTAAAGCATGTTGAAACTTTCGTTAGAAGGTTTCTTACTTCGATCGTGCATAGCGAGAAAGGTTATCTGCTCACGTTATTGCGTTTAAATCACAAACGAAATAAATAAATACAAAGGATTAGGTGTATCTCCAAATATTCAAATAACACAATTTCTATTAAATCCAATATTCATTTCTTATATATATACATCTATTATTTATAGATGATAATTTGAATTGCCTAATCTTCAAAATCTTCATATGTTTTATATTTAAATTTCTAACACAAATATCTTACCGTTGAATGTATTTCATTTTAATCAAGAAGTGCATTTATAAGAATAAAGGTTTTTTTTTCGGTTGCTGTTTCTACTTAATTATCTGCACAATATTTGAACTATGTACATATTTCAAAAAGGACACGATAGGTCTCTTGAAGGAGTCACAATATGTTGGCGAAAATCTTGAATTATTGATATCTTAATATATACTTTGCTTTCAGAAAATATAATTATTCTAGACGGCATGTATGATTATTTTTAATTCAAACCACTTACTACTGACCTTACTGTAATGAAGAATTAATGGGAGAGCCTGACTCATCAGTGGTGAACCCTCCCAGCGGTTTCGTCAGTTTAATCTACAGTGAGCCAGGCCCTTCCATTAATTTATAATTGCAGTCAGGTCAGTAGAGAAAATTGTTTAATTTGAAAAAGAATCATACGCGTCTAAACAGACACAAGTGTGTGTATAACAGATGGCGCGCTAATTCATCATATTATACTTTACTTTTAACATCATTTATTCATTTTATATTACAAATACTGAGTTTTATGGATAGATATTCCTGTATATACACTCATAGACGAAGTAAAGGAGATTGTACCTTTTATTTGTGTATATCCAGATTCAGAAAAAAAACTTTAAAGCTAGTTAATATACAGTCAACTTTATTGAAGACACAAGATAACCAAGTGTCAACAAAATCAACAAAAAACAAAGTCTCCTTCCAAGGAAAGACGACCGGTGATATCAAAGACTTTCAACTTTCTTAAGTTTTGTTTAAGAGTGTATATTGTTTTTATATGTAAATTTAATTGGTTAGCAACACCTTTGACCAGGTTTATTATTGTTGGATGAATATAAACAAGACCTTTCTTCATAGTATTCAGTTGTCCTCTCTTCGGATAATTATATATGCTATATCATAAAATAAATAAAGCTTCCAGGGCTAAGTTTCTTGTGCAACTTTCATTTTCAAGCTTTCGGACTTGTCAGTCCTTCAACAGGAGTATCACGTTAATAAATTAATGATAAAGGCTATTTTTATATACAAACTAGCCGAATGACCCGGGCAACGACCGGGTTTTACCCGATTAAATGCTTTTATTCAAATACTATTCGTTACAATTATAAATTGGCGCCGTGGATGTCATTCTTGTATAATATATAAATGAGTTTTAAAAATTGTAAAAAAAAAAATGCATCGGCCGGGAATCGAACCCGAGCCGCCCGCGTGGAAGGCGAGCATTCTACCACTGAACCACCGATGGTCATGAGAAATGGCCATATTTGGGTATTTATTCCATTCACAAAGTAAGCGATGACAGAATTGATTAAGAAATAATTGATTATGACACTGATAATAACTGTATATAAAATGATTATTTCATATTTTAAATACTTATGACATTGAGTGAGAAAATATATTACATTCTTAGTTTGAGAAAAACAAATTTTTGGAATTCAACGTGCAAGGTGGATGATGCGTTCATATATGCTATATGTTTGCTATATGTTGTCAAATAAATATATATAAGAAATTACTATAAAATTGAGTAATTAAAAATATAACAGAGAGAGGTACACTGTTTTGAATTGATATCTGTGCGTAAATGTGAGAAACACAAATATCAATTCATATACACGTATATAAATTTAAAATAAAGGAAATTGATTGATACAAAAAAACAAAAATGCAGTTAATAGTCTAATATGAACATTGAAGACATCTCTAGGTAGTTAAAAAAACCTCAAATACCATGGGATCAACGGTATAGGCGTGTGACATAGTATCCCATAGTAATCAGGCAAGGAGAAATTATCCAACAGAGAATCAATCAATTTCTTATAGATTAATTACTCTCGACCTTATCTCTTCTTCAACGCCCTTTAATCTCGATCCCAGACCCTTCTTGTCTTTCTTCCTTTTTAATTACCACTTGCTGATATGAAATAGAAGTTTTTGTTCGCAGCGTGATTTGACATATTGTACACAGGAAATTGAAAACATACCACGAGATTTTGGATGTTATTGTTATTTTAATGGAAATATATATTTAATTTTAGAGGATGAAATTTTTAATTTAAAATATGTATTTCAATAATTTTTTTAATTATTCAAAAATTGTTCCTAGATAGTTTATTTTTCTATTTTTAGATTAATTGAAGAGATAAAAAAAATGAAGAAGAATCGTAAATTATTAAATAACGATATAAAATATTTGTTGAGTAGCTTTTAGGGCGAATATATCAGCAAATAATTAATAATTCTGTTAATACAGTAATGTTTTGAATATTTTATATCTTGAAGAAGGAATAATTTATTTCTTCTACAGGATGATGTCAAGCGATTCCTTCTCCCATATTTTATATCCTTTATAATAACAGAAATAATAACAGAAAGTGTTGATTAATATGCATTTGAAAATGTTAATATACATAAAATGAATAATGGTAGGTCCTAATGAAGAACAAATGTATGTCATATAACAGTCTGTCTGTTCATCTTTGTATCTTTAAATTGGCAGTTTGTGTCACGAAAATGAGCTGAATAAAAATTTGAAATCGTGCCATATTTTACACTAAATCCAGATTATTTAATTCAATATTTCTTGAAATTACACTTTGATGATATTGCGATTATTCAAAATATATATTCTAGTATTTGAAGAACGCGTAAATATCTGAAAACTCGTGAATATAAATTATACCAAATATTAAAATTGTGACTTATAGGTAAGAAAAGGACTAAAATAACGGCATGTATAAAAACTTAAAAACAGAGATTTCTAAGCAGATTTCTTTTTAGGGCGTCTTCCAAGAATGCTAAGTTTAGCTTGTTTTTCTGGAACAACTGTTGTCTGAAATCTTTAGATGTAGGCAACGTATATTTGAAAGACGTTACACTATTTGTTCTTTATTCAAAGATTTTGGTGTAAAATTCAATATTTCAAATGATAATTCATATCTTGAATTAAATTGATGCAAAACGTTAACGCGTTTTATAAACAAACTCAGTAATCAACTAGACTTAGATTAGTTAAAATGCTGAAACATTTGATACGTAAAATAATAATTCTTACTTGAAATAAGGGTTTATTCTACAGGTTTCCTCAGTTTAGACCTTCTTTGTTAAAGTTAAATCATCAGGCTTCCAGAGATGAGTTCATTTTATAAATTTTTAAAAGGATTTCTAGCTTCCATGCCCGAAGATATAAATCAAAATTCAATATAGAAAAACGTATTCCTATAAAGTCTGATTTCACATTAATATTGGTACAGAGGATTATCTAATTGAGGCTTTCTTTGGATATATAGACGTGGGTCCAACAAGGGATTCAAACAATATTCTGAAGTGGCTAAATAAATTTTTCGCCTTAAAATTTAGGAAGATAATTATTATGCCAAATATTCGATCATAAAATGATTCTACGACTATATTATGACTGGAGAAATGTCTTAAGGATTCCATTATCTCATATTAGTCAGTATGGTAAATACAACATCTATTTTAAAACCCTCGCTTATTTTACTTGAATTTGTCTGTGGTTTCGATAATTACGGTTAGTGATTCTCTTTTCGCAGTAATGGATAGTAAATCAATATTATTTTGGATATATGACAAAACAATCTTCTTCACGTTTTAAAGACGTTCAAAAATGTCTAATCTCAGTTATCTGAAGATAAATGAACCAAAATGGTTGAAATAGTTTAATTCCTAAATATTTACTCTTAATTTAATCCGCAAGATGTTCACAAAACCAATCAAAGACAATATATTCACGAATATAGCGTGGATTTGTACCTAGGGCCAATAGTATGAATTGCGAAAAGCTTATAAAGAATAATTATTGAGAATAAAACGTTATCTACCGAAGGAACATTTCCATGTTGTTTATCAAATGGATGATATATGAATTCATAGAAAATTCGATTAAGACCAATATCTGGTATGTATAGAAATAGTAACTATCACTTGAATGCTTCTGTATGTGAAGTGCCTGACGGTATCTATTCTGAATACACATGGTACAGTACCGCCATGATGGGTTAAGGATTTGTGACAGCTTATTTTGAAGTACACTACATGTATGAGTACAGTTCGGATCTCGTACTCACTCTCTAAGTACCTTTCTAAGTTTCGTGTTCAAGAGTTAAGGAGATTGGGACTTGTGCGAGTAATTTATTATTTTTTAAATTTTTGTGTACTCCAGTTGGCTTTCCATTCCTAGTTCAGGATGATGGAAGTCGACAGTGTTGGATCACCAGTTATGTTGTAGCCTGGATCTGACTAACGTTGCCCAAGTTTCTGGAGGATGTTGGGACGCAGCATACATCCTGAGAGCTATTGATTTCTGGCTGGCTCCTTGCCATACAATATAATGACATGTGAGTGTCTGACATGGCACATGCTGCCAAACTATCGTGACGGCAGTCCCTAGATCAAATTATACCTGCATCGAACCTTACAAACTGAAACACTTTAGTATTCCATTTAGCATTGAAACCTCTAAGTTGGCTTGGAAACTGAACATGAGATACCAATAGGATATCATCACACAGTTTTAGTTTATAATAGAAAACACGTACCATTGTAAAATACAGACAAACAAAATTATATTAAAATTCTTTGATATATGTGTACATTTTATGATAGAGATGATACCTTTTTTGGAGATGAATATTGGTAATTTTTAATAATCCGAAAATATTTCTTGATCATAAAAATGTTATATTTATAAACGGAAAAATACAGATATGATACGAATTTGATTTGTTAATAAAAAATCAGGAAATCGCTTTACATTCTTTTATTCAGAAAAATGCGTGCGTATATTGGATTTCAAATTTCTACTATCCCAGTATTTAGAGGGGCAACTCGCCTCACTCTCTTTTTATCGAGGTTATTTGTGTATTGAACTATAACATGTGAGCTGGTGGCTACATACTCGCTTTGTAAGACTCTTATTTCTGATTTAAATATTTTATTTACTATTCATATATTTAGTTATTTATTTGATAAATATATAAAACATATATATGTTATATAAAATGAATGAAATTTCCTACTTGAATTTAGATCATGTTGAGGATTATGGTAATGCAGTCGTTGTTAACAATCTTGAAAGAATAATAATAATAATATTGAAGATCAGAGAATCTTTTATTTGAGTTGAGGAATATATAAAAAGACATAATTTGATAAAAGTAATGCCTAGCTAAACGCGAGTAAAATAAGGAAAACAAAAGATTATTTATATAATGTACAAAGGTTTTGAGCCGGCCATTGGGATAAAACAACAACGAGTTTTTATAGGGGAAGAGTGACCTCTGGCGGTCGATTTAGCAGAGTATTTGAATCTATGAAATTATAATTTTTAAAATAATATAATATTTTTATATAACATATATATATATACATATATATAACAACCATCTTATATGATCAATCAACTAAATACTGTAATTTGAATCTATAAACTCCATCTACATTCTTTCAATTGCTTTATTTATCATACCGTTGTATACGAGTAATCGAGATATATTCAGATATATTAAATGGTTGTGTCCTTTGTAAAGTTTTTGTCACATTCCTTACATATATCTATAAACATATGGAAAGTGATTATCCTAATTAAGAAAATCCAAACCTATATTCCTTTCGGGCTGTTGGTTCACATTAGATTGATTGTACTTCAAGGCTTTAAACAAGGTCTTCCTAAAATCTTCCTCAGAATTCAGAAAAGTTTTTATAATTAATTTTGCGTGAGGACTCTTTACTATAAAAGACAATTCGCTGGAGGGAAGAGTTTATTTCGACAAAACAAGCTTTCGGACATAAAATAACGCTTCGACTGGTATAATTACGATACTAAAAAACACTATACACTATATAAAATGGAAGCAATGGTCGCCTCTCCCGTCAAAATAAACGTCAGAATCTGACGCCATCTATTGACCGTCGCCGCCACTATCGGCATCGGGTCGGTGACAAAGCCACAACACCAACTTTGGCAAACTGATAAGCGTCCACCTAGAGACCATGGTTTTGGGCTAATGGCCCTCGTCAGTCTAGGGCGGACTTTATTCCATGAGATCCACACGGGATCTAATGGGATCCTCACAATATACCAAAGAGGTGTTTTGCTGGTAATGTGGCAATGTGTGTGCTGGCAATAAAATGTATCAAAGTGGAAAATTCGAAAATATATGGTGATAGATATAATCAATAGAAACTGATCAAGCACCTGGACTTTGCCCACTTCTCTATCGCAATGAATATTTTCTTAAAATTACCATTTAATCTCGTGAATTTTCCCTCTTTAAATTAATATTCCTATATTTGTAATAAAAATGAGTTGTGTCTCAACAATATTTATTTTGTTTACTGATATCTATTCCATTAGATGGCTCTGACATTTTAAAAGCTAATGTAAGTGTGGTCAGGATATGCATTTTTTATTTTAATATCAATACCTAACCTTCTTTTCACAAATATAAATATATAAAATAAAAATTAAAAAACATAAGAAGACATATTCAAATACGAGTTTCCAATTAGTAATACAATTTTTCTAATTCATATAATATCAAAACGATACTTTTATATAAGTGTATGTCCTGACTTTGCTCTTAAATGGAATTCTATAATAATCGAAGCACTATAATCCTAACTGCACAATACAGAATTAGAACTGGATGGATATTGAATTCTCTAAATCTCTGCAAGTATATATCACCGAAGATCCTAATCTTTCCAACAAATATGTATTACAATTGGTGGAATCGCCGGATAGCATTGTTAAGAAAAGACCAAAGTAAAAACAACGAGTTTATTTATGAAAGAAGTATGATACATCTTAAATAAATAAATTCTTCGCTTTTACCTTTGGTTTCTTCATATAAAATATCTAATACTTATATAAAATACAAATATACAGAATAAATATGTAGAAAGATCAACCTATAACTTTAAAATGCATTAGAACAATCACCACAGTAAAAAGCGTAATGTTTTATTAATTTTAATACATGAATACACTACTGCTACTATTTATATAAAAAATAGAAACTTCGGCCAGTTGGAGTTTTTTATTTTCTCAACGTTTCGACAAAAATCTTTTGCTTTCGTCAGGAGAAGTAAATAAAAATAAAGCATTTGGCAAGGCGTTAAAAATTGTTCTGAGGTTTGCAAGGGCGTTCTCACGTGATTTTTCGAATTTAGTACAACATCTAAAGCGCGAGTCAAATATTAAACTCGTCAAAGACTACTGCTACTACTTTATACAAATATATATTTACAATTTTAAGATATAATATTTTATAGAAATTTTTATCAAATTTTCGACTGTTATAACTTATTTCATTAGAGAGAGAGAAATGTTTATGTACACGGAGGAGGAAGTCTGTCTGTCAGGAGTCAGGTTCAAAGAAGAAGGAAGCGAGCAAAAAGAGTTCCGCCACCAGCTGAAAATAACTCCGTCTCGAGTTCAACATTATTTTTGTGCGGCATGTGTCACAGCACTCTGTCACTGGGACAACTGTCACCTTCCTGGTTGACTGTAGACTGAGTGTTTACACTACGTAGCTCCTCCGGGTTGGTGGTCCGTCTGTGGTCCGTCGTAGTTATATCGTCAAATCACTGTAACGACAATATATAATATAAATTCTAGATATTGTCGGAATGTTTACACTACGTAGCTCCTCCGGGTTGGTGGTCCGTCTGTGGTCCGTCGTAGTTATATCGTCAAATCACTGTGACGACAATATATAATATAAATTCTAGATATTGTCGGAATGTTTACACTACGTAGCTCCTCCGGGTTGGTGGTCCGTCTGTGGTCCGTCGTAGTTATATCGTCAAATCACTGTGACGACAATATATAATATAAATTCTAGATATTGTCGGAATGTTTACACTACGTAGCTCCTCCGGGTTGGTGGTCCGTCTGTGGTCCGTCGTAGTTATATCGTCAAATCACTGTGACGACAATATATAATATAAATTCTAGATATTGTCGGAATGTTTACACTACGTAGCTCCTCCGGGTTGGTGGTCCGTCTGTGGTCCGTCGTAGTTATATCGTCAAATCACTGTGACGACAATATATAATATAAATTCTAGATATTGTCGGAATGTTTACACTAAATAGCTTTACTGTGTTGGTAGTTTGTGTGGGAACGGAGTTATATCGTCAAATCACTGTGACGACAATATATAATATAAATTCTAGATATTGTCGGAATGTTTACACTAAATAGCTTTACTGTGTTGGTAGTTTGTGTGGGAACGGAGTTATATCGTCAGATCACTGTGACGACAATATATAATATAAATTCTAGATATTTCAGTGATAAATTTCCATGAGGGACGATAATCTGAATGGAAATTATTTACAGATTTTATGGACGCCCTCCTTCTACGTGTCTTCTCAACTTTCAGTGGTTGTCGATGGAAAAATTTATCTTGGATTTTATCCGCTGAATATTTCTTTATTTACACTCATTGATTGAACTTAAGAAATAGGATAGTCCGGTTGTCTGATTTTAGAATGAAACAGAGTCAATTTTGTTCACACTTGATTATTTCGTATGTCTTTAATAAAGGTCACTGTGTATCAAATACATTCAAAAGTGTTGTCTGAATCCCGATATAAATAAAATGTACAAATTATCAGGTGTTGGTTACAAGTTTAAATAAAATATTCGTAATCATGATGTTTGCGGTTTTTTCTTAATTGAAGAAAAAAATAGTTGACCCCGCAACTTGTTTCAATTAATAAAGGCATAAAGGTAGACTCCGGGTGAGAAGGGCTGGAAAAAGGAGTGAGCTGGTTCGAAAGTTACATTAATTTCTTTATAAAAAGTTTCAGCTTCATACAATTCTTTCTTTAAACATTAAATATTTATTTACTAGTACCCACATTTAAGAAAAATATATACTAGCTTTTTGATAACTAAAATAAAAATTATGTTTAGGATAAATTTATTCCATAACTTGCCTTGTTTTATTGTATGCAAAAGGACATTGTAAGATGTAATTATTGTTCCATATTAGGTTCATAGCTTTCTTAAATAGCATTACCAATATTCCATGCTTTAGTGCCGAATATTAAAAATTATTCCAATTCAATATTAGAGATCTCTGAGAAGCGGTCTAATTAATTAAATGGTGATATTCGCTAAAAAGGGTTTACTACTGATAAGACATGCTCTTCATATATTTTCATTGTTGTAAAGACTCTACAACAAATCTTTATACTTAATAATCCCATTTCTTATATATAGATGGTTCGTCATTGTCTTATATTTAATATCTCTTGTTCGCTTAATTGAATTACAATATTTCTATAGTTTTTTTATCGATTTAATCAAAAATGTTTTTCTCATGGTAGTTAGCTATAGATAATTCGCGCTATTTTAAATTAAAGAAAGTATGGAAGATATTATTACTCGTATTTTAATCCCTTGATTATCTTTATTAAATTTCTCTTTTTTTTTAAAGATAAAACACACCACTAATATAAGTACTAATACAATACTTGTATATATACAGGGTGATCCAAAAGTCCCGCACTATTTTAAAAATTAATAACTCCGCGAATATTTGCGCTAGAGCAATGCGGTAAACACCATTGTATTCAGGATGCAATGGGATTTTTTATGGCAAATAATGATAAATTCGAAATTGATTTTAGTTACAATTTTATTCGCCAGATGGCGCTCTACCAGAATCAGAGAATTAGCGGCCAAATTGTTTGATAAATTGAAAAATATAACTGATCGACACGTATTTTTCCTTTTTGAATACCAGGAAAGAACCCTAATAATATAAAATAACAAATTAATAAAACACCACTTCGCCAAAAGTATGAAGAATTGGTTAACGATTTTTAAATACAATCAGAGATATGTAAAATAGGTAAATGCAAATTAAAACATGCAGAAAAATATTTATTTTTTATATGAGGTTTTGTGAAATAGATTGAATGTTTGAAAAACACTGCTGATATCAATACACGAATTTTTGAAATGTTAATATAGTACCAAAAATTATGATGGCATTATTAATAGGATTTCTTGCTATAAGAAATGTGTAGTTTCTTGACTGATTGGCGACCCTTAACTATTTAACTGGATATTTGTCATGATCCAACAAATGAAATATAGAGGGGAGTGACAAAATATATTTGTCGTACTTTATTCCAAATATCCTATGGGCTTGTCAAATGTTATCATTGTTTATTATACTGTACACAATTTTAAAAAATGTGTCCCCTCAAATAAAAATAAATTTTAAATCGACCTTTTGCGTTGAAAAACGTGGTAGTAAAATCATTTTGTATTATTTTTTTCACAAAATTTCTAAAGTTATTGGTGTACAGAAAATATTCCTTATGCTACATGTATTTCTTATGTATGTATTTCTATGTTATCTATTATCTAAGTATTTCTTCTAATGAGCGAAAAACTAAACATAAGGGGTAAAATTGTGTGTACCAGTGTTATTCGAGAAGTTATAACACTCTGGTTTGCACGACATAATATGTGAGCAAATGACAAACAAAATATTACTGTTCACAAAAAAAAGAGTCAAGATGTGAGGACAGCATTTATTATCCCCATATCCCAACACAAAGAGCTGCAAAATATTGGTAGATAATATAATACATGGCGGCTTATATAACACATGAGGTAACTGCCTTCTCTCTTGTATTAGGTCACAATCCTTGCTCAATGTGGCACCCTTCATTCTCAATCACCGCCTGCAGACGATAAATGACAGAATGGAAAGCATTAACTAACATCTGTTAAATTGATAAAGCGTGCCATCTGATAGAAGCCTTCAACATGGCCAATGTGGTAGGCCAGCATCGATAAACACACGATTTAATGTATCTCCATAAACAAAATTCGCAAGGCGTCAAGTCTGTTGATCTTGGAGGCCACTGGTATATAAAGTGGCGACCTATCACACGATTTTCACCGAACGTATCCTTCAGCAATTGTTTGGCACCTCGGGAGATATGAGAAGGTCCTCCATCTTTCATGAATGTTATTTCGCTTAGTGCTTTTGCCCTGCAATATGGGAATACCCTTTTCTCATAACGTTCACCAGTTACAAAAACGGTTTTAAAAGTTCTTCCATTGATTTTTCAAAGAAAAATGACCCAATAATAAAAGTAGTGAACCCACACAAAACTGTAACTCTAGACTGGTAAAGTGGCATTTCTGTGAAAATCCTAGGGTTTTCTGTTGCCAAAATGCGGCTGTTTTGAATGTTAAATTCTCCGTTTAGAGAAAAGTGAGCATCATCTGTCCACAGAACATTCGACAGCCAGTTTTCATCAATATCAATTTGCCGGAAAACCCATGCAGCGAATTCTTGACGCATCTCAAAATCGCCAACTTTCAGCTCGTGAAATCTTTGAATTTTGTATGGGTACACACAATAGAGACATTAAGTGAAGCGTCTTCGGATATCATAATCATACTTCGGCGAATTTAACGCCAAAAGTTCAATTCGGGGATCACCTGTCCAGGATAACAAAAGTCAGTAGGTTGAGGACATGCTAACCGACCTCGACCTTACACCGTTAAATAACGAAAAGAACACCTATCTAAGTCCACAGGCACAGAATCCGCAATAGACATCAGAGCGATAAATTACAACATCGCACCCACAACACAATGGAAAATCCTGAGAGGTGCAATCAGTGACCACAGACCAATTTTAATAACCCTAAACTTCAAAATGAGAATGTCCATTAGAATAAAAGAACATGGAATTTTAGGAAAGCCGACTTGAAAAAAATTCACAGAAAAGCTTGAAGAACTGTGCAACGAAAAATTGAATTACAGAACGCTTGACAAAAACTTGGAAAAATTATCTTCGAACATTTAAAAAGCTGCAAAAGAGCATCGATAACTAGAGGTAGACGTAAAGACCTGTGGATACCTTACTGGAAGGACCACAACATCGAGGCAATGATTTCAGAGAGAGAGACAATATCAATGAACTTCTTAAAACAAATAAAACAGAAAGGAACTCATTGAAATTATTCACAAAATATAACAAGAAATTTGGATATTCAAACAAGAAAAATGGTAGAATTCTGCGGAAAAAATGGATCCAAGAAAGGACAGCCAACACTGGAATATAATTAGAGTGTTAGAGAACAATCAAAACCAACACCAATCCTCCAATACTCTAACCGGTATGAATAGAACAGCGAGAACGAGAACAAACAGATGGCTGACATAATTGCTAAATATCTTTCAAGCACTTCCATACTCAACTATACGAATGAAGACAGGACTCTAAAAATAATATAAACCAGTTAGTTAAACAAGCAAGAAACTTCCATCAACAAGATATTTTCTCGAGAGACTTCACACTGAATGAGCTAAACTCATCAATAAAAAAAATCCAAGTGGTCACCAAGAGATAATCTAATCTTTGGTCAAATGATTAAACACTTTGAAGTCAAAGCTAATAATCAACTCCTACGAATACTGAACATTTCATGGCAAACTGGTAAACTACCAAAGAATTGGAAGATATCAATTATAGTGCCAATACTGAAGCCAAACAAAGATGCCAAGGAATACAAGAACTATCGGCCAATTGCTCTCACCAGCATACTTTGTAAAATACCAGAACGAATTATCCACTCTAGGCTCATAGTCTGGCTCACAAAAAAATAATAAAATAAACCTCTACCAAACGGCCTATAGATCCCAGCACTGTACAACTGATCAACTTACTACTTCTGTCAATCAATAATATATTCTTTCCGGGAAAAACCGCCAAAGAAGACCACGGCTATATTCCTTGATATGACCTCAGCTTTTGATCGAGTGTGGAGGGAGAAATTACGTGAAAAGCTGCACAACATCGGAGTAAGAGGAAAAACCTTAATCTGGATTGCAGACTTCTTAAGGGGAAGAAGGTTAAAGGTTCGGGTCAATGGAGAATTTTCCAAGGAAGGAAGAACATGGGCTGGTGTACCTCAGGGATCTGTGCTCAGTCCTCTACTCTATCTGCTATATATTAACGACATCCATCCTTACCTCACTGAAGACACAAAAGTTGCCTGTTATGCAGATGATATAGCCATATGGCACACAAGTAGCAGTATAGAAAAAAAAATACTGAACACATCAATGAGAGAACTGGAGAAGTGGGCAATGGAACTCAAAATGACCATAAACCCAATAAAAACAAACCTATGCGTCTTCTCCACTCCCAGGGGAAAAGGCATAAATATAACCACAAAATAAGCATAAACAAACAAATAATTGATAAAATTAGAAATCCATAATACCTAGGTGTGATGCTGCAGTCCTGGATCTTTCCAGTTGGTCTCGAGGACCACGCCATCACCATCTCCTAAGCGGCGAAGTACGCGATCTACGTATTCATCGTAGATCGCAAAATGCGTGGTGTCGCTGGAGACCCACTGGCGATTCTCCACCAAACTCTGCAGCGCTGGCAGAGGCGCCATATTCATTGTACATAGTGTATATAATGCATATTATATATATTTTTTAATAGTGCAGACTGTGTATGTATTGACAAGATGTCAAGAAAATTATTTTAATTATTATTTATGAGGAATTGTAATTTTCAGAGCACATAATTAGCACCTCAAATAGAGCTATCAGAAAACTAAACATTCTGAGAAGGAAATGTGGAACAAATTGGGGAGCAAAACCCAGAATTCTCAGAACAACATATACCACCTTAATAAGACCGATAATGGAATATGCAACACCGGTCTGGGCTCCCTCAAGCTCATCACTAAAAGTAAGACTAGACAGTGTTCAAGCAAAAGCGGCTAAAATAATCAATGGTGCTGTTTCATCCACCAACAATGAGAAAATTCAGAGAGAATGTGTTCTAGACCTACTCGCTCGAAAGCAGAAGACAAAATAAAAACAACTTGGATCGGCACTTCGGAAACGAGGAACCAGAGGACGAGATCTCTCTGACCACTTGTGGTTTGGTGGATCCGCCCTTTTCTGAGAATGAGGTGAAACTGACGGCTTTCAAGTTCGGGAAAAGGAAATCTCCTGGTCCCGAAGGGATCGATAACACGGTCGTGAAAGCCCTGGTAAGGATGCAGCCATCGCTTCTTTCCAGGTTATTCAATAAGTGGTACATTTCCTGAGGCATGGAAGGTTGCCCGAGTAGTGCTTCTCGAAAAGTCTGGTAGAAAGGGTAATTCTCCTAATGATTATCGTCCGCTTTCTTTACTAGCGTGTCTAGGTAAGGTCCTGGATAGCCTACTAGCTCAGCGACTGAAGCACTGGCTAGAGATTAATGAGCTCCTTTCCTCTTTTCAACATGGTTTTAGGGAAGGGAAGTCCACAACCACAGCTCTGAACGAGGTGTTAGAGGGGGTTGAGATGGGCTTAAATAAGGGTGCTTGGGCTCTTTTCGTGGCCCTGGACATTGATGGCGCGTTCAACTCCATGAGCTGGAACAAGCTGATGAGAAATTTGATGGACATGGGTTGTCCTGATAATTTGTGCAGCTTGATTCGTGACTTCCTGAGGGATAGACGGATTAGCCTCAGTTTTGGTGGGCGGAAGTTGGAAAGAAACTGTGCTAGGGGTTGCCCCCAGGGCTCTTGCTGCGGATCTATTCTGTGGAATATCCTGGTAAACACCGTTTTCCAGGAGGAGCTCCATGAGGGAGACAGGCTGGTTCTCTATGCTGACGACCAGTTCCTCATCATTGAGGCTGCTTCGAGAGCGAAGGCTGAGAAGTGTGTTGAAACTTCTCTCCAAATTTTCTCGATCTGGGCCCATGACTCTGGCCTTAAGTTCAATGTCTCCAAAACTAAAGCCCTCAGCTTTAAGCCTAGGGACATAAGAACTAAAAGGAAACACAAGCCGGCTATCCGGATGGAAGGACAGAGGGTAGCGTTGGTCAATAGGATGACCATCCTGGGGGTGGTCATTGATGACAAGATGGGTTGGCAATACCAGGCGGAGGAGATGGTGGCGAGAGGCAGGAAGGCGTTGTGCAGGCCAGTCCTGGTTGGCTCTCAACAGGGGCGGGGGGGGGGGGGGGGGGGAGGGGGGGGGAGGGGCGAGAAAAGGAGGGTACTATTTTTAGGAACCTCTGCCTCTCCTGTGTCGAGCCAATCTTGCTATATGCTTCCGGGGCTTGGTAGCGCCGAAACAGGGATCAGAAGGTGGCAACAACTCTAGAGAGAGTGCAGAGAACAGCGGCACTCAGAATCACAGGGGGATATCGCACTACCAGCAGTGAGGCCTTTTTGGTCCTCGCTGGGCTTATTCCCCTGGGATTGAAACTAGAGGAGGAGACCATCAGACAGAAGATCTGGGAGAAAAGGAAAGATGCCCTGGGACTTTAAGCGGGGGCCCTGGAATCGAAGAGGGACACAAGGAAGCCTCCGCAGTGGTTGCCAAAGTGGAATTGGAGTCCTAGAGGGCCGACAGGGATTGGCACGGAGGTTTTCACTGATGGTAGTAAGTCTGGAACCAATACTGGAGCTGGGGTAGTGATATACACTAATGGAGAGCTGATCTTCCAAGAAGGTTTAACACTCAGAGTGGACGAATTGGTCTTTTCAGCCGAGCTGGTTGCGATCAGGGTAGCCCTCAGAGTGTGTGCCGAGAAGAACTTCAGCCCGGACCGCCTCTATTCAGATTGTATGTCGGCCCTCGTCGTTATCAATCTGGAGAAAGGACAACTCGCGCATCAAATAATCCAGGAGCTGGAGATGATGACGCGGGCTCCGGAGCTCCCTTGGTTTAGGAGACACAGCCTCATCGAAGGTAATGAGTTCGCAGACAGGATCGCTAAGGCAGGATGCTTTAGAGGTAGATCAATGAGGACCCCAGTGACCAAGAAAGAAGTTTATAGGAGGATCAGGGGTCACGTCCAGGACTTATGGTTGGACAGATGGAGGAACAGTGTGAAGGGGAGAGAGGTATTCAATGGGGTAACAACACCCAAGTACCTCTGTAAGGTAATGTCCCACAAACTCATTAGGGTAGTTCGGGACATGGGCTCTTCCCCAAGTCTCCACATATTTAAAATTAAGAGAAACCCTGATTGCGTCTTGCGCCACTACGTCTCGGATTGTCCAAGGGTAGTGGGTGTGCAGGAAGAGAGAAGGAGGGCGAGGGGCGCGATCGAGAGTAAGCTGCTGAGAAATCACAGCAAGCTTCTTGAGAAAGCCCACGACGTGGCAGCTGAGCTTTTCCTCAGCTGTGAGTGAACAGAGTCGACCGGGGGCTGCCTCCCCGCGGTCCCTGCTGGACACAGTAGATAGTTTCCTATTTTGCTGTGATTAAAGACCACCGGTATAGAAATCCTTCCAGACACGTTGTCTGGGAGGTGGTGTTTCCAGGTACAATGTCCAAGCACTAGCTTGGATACCGTTACTTGGCTTATGAGTTGAACAGAATAGCAGCGAAGGGCATGCTTCGCATGCCGGCTTGTGGACTGAAAGGTCTGGGTGGCCATCTGCTTCTAGGGTGTACCAACTGTGCTTAGGTGGGATCCTCCAGTTCTTGTTTATTTTGGCTACTGTTTCTATTTCTTTAAAAGTTTATTTTTCTGTAGCAAGGGTTCTTTTGTGCATTTTTTCGCTAGCGCATCAGCAGCTTCATTGCCTTCAATGCTAACATGTAAGGATATCCATTGAAGGTGAATTTTTGAGGTATTGAGAGTTTTTGGAGATAACCAATTATGTTCCTGCTTACTTTGTCTCTAAGTTCCCCTGTGTGACTCAAGTGTTGTATGGCACTTCTACTATGAGTAAGAATCCATATATCGTGATGTTTAGTATTTCTGATGGATTTTAAGACTTCATAGATGGCTATAAGTTCTGATCTGAAGATTTAGCAAAAATCTGGGTTTCTTCTGTTCATTTTCTCATTGCCATTTGTGGTTTTAATGAGAGAGCCACTGCCAGTGTGTCCCAACTCGTCTCTGCTACCATCGGTATAGATAGTTATTGCATTTTTAGGAATTTTTATTAATTATTTCTAATGATAATTGTTTTAAGTATTCTGGATTTTGGTATTGTTTGTTGGTGGGTTCGTTTAAAGTGGCATTAAAAATAACATTTTGTTAGTGGTTCGCATGGAGATATTTTTTCAGCTAAATAATATTTTTCCACTTTATATTTTAAAAATCCATTTCTTTTGGCCAGGTGGAGAGGGCCTTCTTTTTTGAGTCTTATATTGGGTTCCCAAATAAGTATGTAATTGAAAGTTCTATGTTTATTTTCATAACTCTTGATTTTGTTTATATATTTTGGCAGATTGTGGCTTATTCTATCCTTTAAGGGCATAATGTCTGCCTCGCAAAGTACAATATTATTAGGGCAGGTATTTCGAAGATCTGTAATAATTCTAGGTGCATTTAGTTGTATCCTTTCCAGTGTTTTTAGATTTGTTTCAGATGCTGTAACATAGATTTGAAATCCATATTCCAAGATAGGTCTCATTAGAGATGTGTAAGTTAATTTTAGTGTTGTTGCTTCAGCTCTCCACTCTTCCTGAAATATATTTCAAGATTTTTAGTCGGTCTCTTCCTTTTCTAACAACTCCTTCAATATGTTTACTGGAGTTAATTTCTGGATCCAGGGTGTAGCCGAGATATTTAGGATGTTTATTATATTGCAATTGTTGTTCTTTCAGAATAATATTTGGTCTTATTTTGTATAGTTTCTTATCGGTAGTAAAAAGACAGGTTTCAGATTTTTGGGGGTTAAATTCTAATTTATGTTTATTAGCAAATTTTTCTAGGTGGAGAATAGTCTTGTTCAAATCTCTTTCAGCTTTTTTCCAGTTAGTGTTGCTGCTCCATAGAATAATGTCATCAGCGAAAAGTCCAATATTGGTTTTATGTGAAAATTTTTCTTCTATGCCTGCAATAAATAGGGTGAAGAGAGTTGGGCTAAGGACTGATCCTTGTGGTAATCCTTGGTACAATTTGAAGGTTTTAGATAGAGTGCCATTATATTTGACCCTGATGTATATATTTTTAAGGGAATCATTTATCCAAGTGATAGCTTTTCCATCAATTTTGAAATGTTTGTATAATTTTGTAATTAACTTGTTTTTCCATACCTTATCAAAAGCTTGTGTAAGGTCTAAAGAGCAGCTATGGTGTGGTTAGTTGGATTTTTGTTTTGTGCATCTTTTACCTTTTGTGTGAAAAATAGGAGTTGGAATATTGTCCCATGTCCTTTCCTAAATCCATATTGTTCTTCTGGTAAGAGATTTCTTGTGTCGGGGTGGTAGGTGAGTCGTCTGAATATAATTTTTTCCATTAATTTGCAGCAAATATTTGTAAGGGAGATAGGTCGGTAGTTTTTTGGGTCATCAGCAGATTTGTCAAGTTTTTTAATGGGAATTATTGTTGTATTTTTACAGTCTTGAAGCAATTTTCCAGTTTTCCAGGAGTTATTGAAAATATTAAGAAGTCTTTCTTTGCCAATTTTGCCCAAGTTTGATATCATTCGGCCATGGATTCCATCTGGCCCAGGAGTCTTGTTTAGGCCAGTGTTTTCTAATGCATAAGCTAGCTCTTTCATATTGATTTTTTTCATGGAAAATATTATGAGTGCTGGTGACATTTTTACAGTCATGAATAATCTTTCGGGCCTTTTTTCAACCTTGATTTTACTACTTATTTGATATGAATTACCTAAAGGATTGGCAGCAATTTTGTCATTAGTTGCTGGTGTACCATCTGTATTCTCAATCATATTTGTGTTTTCAGTTTGTGGCTGGACTCTGTCAATTTGTTTTGCCAAATTCCAAAGTTTTGTATTTGGGTTTCTTGGGTTCAGGTTTTCACAAGTTTGTTTCCATTTTTCCCTTTTCACATTTACGTATAATCTTTTTTTTTTGCAATCACAGTGTTCAGTTCAGTTCTACAATTTGTTTGGTTTTGGGTGCACTTTTTTGTAGTTCATTTCTTTTAGTTTTAAGTGTTTGAATATTTTTTGCCTGGTGTGTATAATTTGGAATCCATTTCTTAATATAACCTCTTGGTATTGAAACTTTGGCTGCTTTAATAATGGTGTTTTCGAAAGATATCATATTAGCCTTTTTGAAGTTCCCTAATTTTTCTTAATTGAGCTAGTTTTGGTCTTGGTGCTAATTGCTATCAAATTAGGCAAATGATCACTTTCAAAACCTTTTAATATTTGCTATTTGCATTTGTGGAAAATGTCAGGATAGTAAAAACTTATATCAAGGGCTTGTGCAGTATTATAGCTGTAAGAATGATGGGTAGGATTCCCATCATTTAAGCACATGAAGGCATTGTCGTCAAATATGTTTGATAGTATTTTGCCTCTTGGGTTTGAGGTAGAACATCCCCATAGTTGATGTTTGGCATTAAGGTCACCTAAAATAATAGTGTTGTCTGCAAGAAATTGAGCCATTGTTCCATCGTCAATAAATGTATTGTTTGGAGGGTGATACATATTGTATATGTTGATGGCTTTGTTTTGATTGAGGTAGACTTTGATACCTTGGGTTTCGAGGTCTAATGTGTTTGGAATATTAACGGCTATGTCCTCATAGTACAAATTATTGATTAAAAATGCTAGGCCACGCCCTTTAACAGCATATACAGATGGATCTTCAGACCTTACCCTGAGTAATGGAGGAGCCGGAATTAACATAATACTGCAAGATGGAACAAACATCAAAATCAAAGAAGGAGCAGGACAGATTTCGTCAAACTTCACTTGTGAACTGACAGCTATCAGAAAAGCCCTTGATGTATGCCTTAACCAACCATCCCTGCATCAAGCAGAAGGAATTTTAATATACAGCGACTCCATATCCGCTCTAGAAGCAATTCAGAAGGGCAATACTAAAATCACACAGAAAATACACTCGTTACTTACCCAACTGGAACCATTGGAGAATAACTGCATTCTACATTGGATCCCTGCCCATGCTGGGATCGGGGGTAATGAAATGGCATTTGAATTGGCAAAGGAAGCCAGAAAGGTGAGCCAAAGGAAAGAACAAATGTCATTATTTGACGCTGAATCTTTGTCATAATACAAGATAATTAAACAAAAAAATAAGAAAAGATCAAAATGCGAAATAAACTCTGAGAGAAAAATGACAAAAACTATAACAAGACTTAGAACAAAACACTATAAAGGAATGACAATACATCCAGATGGCACAAGAACCTATAGGGCATGCAACAATTGTCCTGGTGTGGAACTTACACCTACCCACATATTCTCATAGCCAGCAATGGCCGCAGCCTTGCAGAAATTTGACATAGACCCAGGGCAGCAGCTTTACACACCCAAGATAGTGGACATTGCTGCTGATGTGATGGAGATGCATGGTACATCTGAGGATCTTTATTGAACACGACAACAACAACGGCATTCCAGAGTAAAATAAATTATCAGAGATAGATACATATTTTTCAAATGAATTAAAATAAATATAATCTATACTGAGTGAGAGTTGAATTAAAAATATTAGAAATTTATTATCTTCGGAAACAAACCGTATCTAAAATATCAATTTTCTTTTTGCTACATGTTTTAATTTGCATTTACCTATTTTACATATCTCTGATTGTATTTGAAAATCGTTAACCAATTCTTCATACTTTTGGCGAAGTGGTGTTTTATTAATTTGTTATTTGATATTATTAGGGTTCTTTCCTGGTATTCAAAAAGGAAAAATACGTGTCGATCAGTTATATTTTTCAATTTATCAAACAATTTGGCCCCTGAATCTCTGATTCTGGTAGAGCGCCATCTGGCGAATAAAATTGTAACTAAAATCAATTTCGAATTTTTCATTATTTGCCATAAAAAATCCCATTGCATCCTGAACACAATGGTGTTTACCGCATTGCTCTAGCGCGAATATTCGCGGAGTTATTAATTTTTAAAGTTGTGCGGGACTTTTGGATCACCCTGTATATTAGATATGTTATAAAATAATATTTCTTTAAATGTTGTAATATATTTCTCTCTCAATATCATCAGTATTTAAAATGTATAAATAATGATATTTATTAAAAATGAATCATTAATTTGTTAATGAAATACTCCTGTTGAAGGGCTGACAAGTCTAAACTTGAAAATAAAAAGTTAAACAAGAAACCTAGCTCTGTACACATTGTTCATTTTATTATATATCGAATATACTTATAAAATAATGTTTGAGGGCGTTTTCAGTCGGAGAATAAATATTTATTGAAGCGTTTTTATAATAGAATATTATTTTTTAGAGCTTCTTTATGCAAATCAAAGTTGTGTGTGTGTCTGGCAGGTACAACTGAAATGTCGATTAGCTAGACCGGCGTGAGTTCTATAGTGAGGGATTTCATGCCAACTTTTCCTGAACTTTGCTCAATCCGTATTTTCAAATTTCTTCACATTTATTTAGAAAGTGTATATAGAAGTCGTGAATTGATCCTATGAATCGAATGCTGTTTATATCATATGTGTTCCGAGAAAAGTACCAAATTGTGTTTGAAATACTAGGACCAATAGAAAACACCTTTTTGTAGGTTGTTTTTTAATGAATTATTTATTTCGTCCATATTTTTTAAAAGGGCGACTGTGGACCGCCGAATGGAAATAAAATATTTTAAAAAAGTAATGTAAATAATTTATATATAGATAATTCTACAATTTCTTCTCAAGATAAAATGTTATTCTATTGAAATCACTCAAATAGTGAAAGTTTTACAGAGAATGTTTAAAACTATCTTCTATAAAATATTTATATTTTAGCTCCAATAAATTTTAGCTACAAACCGACCCTTTGAGGAGTAAGTTGTATAAAGTTAATTGTTGACTAAATAGACAGAAAAAACTCGATATATATAAGGAATTAGTAATGAATTGAATACAGAAGAAAAACCAAAAAATCTAAAACTGATAGACGATAAAACAACATAAAACCTTTGCGCCTAACTTTTGTACTTGTCTAGTATGTGGAAATTCATCCTGATAGAAACCTAAAACAAAAATAACATATTTCTGAAATATACACTTAAATGCCATCAATTTTATCAATAGATCTTCAAAAACGTGATATTTCATCAACAAACTGTGCGGAGATCCAGCTTAAAGGAAGCATATGCAATTAGGTAAATATGTAAATACTATTTCCATTTTGAACTTCGCTGTGTAATTTAGATTATTTTTATTACCTTATGAATATTTTACCACGAAAGTAAACATTTTTTAATGACTAATGAGGCAATTTTGGGAATTTTTCAGAAAAATTCTTAATGAAAGTATAAAATAAATATATATTTATTTATTTTTCACCGTTTCCAAACCATATTTTCATATTTTACATAAATATTTTCAACACGAATCCATCCAAATTGCCAATTATGTACAGAATATACAATAGCGTTCTGGTGAAACCACTAGAGAAACAACAGATGTATCAGGTATCTCTCATATTTTAGTTGTAGTAGGATATTAATAAAATATTGTTCTGAATAAATATGAAATTATTGCTTATATCAATTAAATATTTTAAGAACACTTACACTGATATATTCTCGAACCTATATATGATGAATTGCTTAATATTCGATGATTGATTTCAAAATATGAACGATTGGAAACTTTCTTTCCGTGAAAAATAAATCCCCCACTCTATTTACAATGGGTCTTGAAATAAAGAAATTATACAGAAATCTAAAGCAGATACTACAATTAGAGAATAAAGGTTTTAGCTTCAAATTAAATTTTATTTACATATAGCAAATTTACACGCTACTTAATTTTAGAATAACTGTGGGGGTCGGTGGAAGGCTGGTTAAACCGTTTGGTTTTCGACCACTAGGACCCGGGTTCGATTCCCGCATTGGACACTTTTTTCTGTTTAAAAAAAAAAATGCTCCAATGGCCCCCGATTCTTGCAAAAGTCCAACCCCCACCAGCGAGTGCAAGTAATCAAACGGGGCTCTGGCATTTGTAAGTGCAAAGTCGAACTGCTTTTCACATGTGTAGACATGTGGTGCGCTTACAGTAAAAAGCAGTCGCTAACTACCCACCATGATTATCATGGCCTGTACCACGTGTACTAGGGATAAGCAAAAAAAAAAAAAAAAGAATAACTGTTCCTTTCTTTTTCTAAATATAAATGGATATATTTTCAAGGTAATGAAGTCTTTCTATACGGCTTTAAATGACGGAATTTCTGTTGACAACGGCGAAGATTTGAATTATTGTTTTAATTTTTCTAAGATATATACATACACATTGTCAAAATTAGATTATACTTTGAAGTACCCTGAGATAACCTGAAGGTTGCGCGTGAGTCACTGTTCTGAACTTTTGCTCTCAGTTATTAAAAGGTTATTCGAAAGTTGCAGAAACTTATTTTTAAAAATAAAACCTGTATTTTGGTTGTAAATATGCATTAAATTTATTTTTTTTATCTTCAATTTCACAATAGCCTTTATTTTATAAAGATATATTTCAAAATATAGACGTTTATTTTGAAGGGAGAGACATCCTGTGCTTTTATAGATCGATTTTCTTCCATCAAAATGTCTATATATATTTTGGCTATAAATTTAGCCCAGCCACTTTGCCTGCTAAACAATTCTTTGGCAGATTTTGAGGATTCCATTAAATCCTGTGTGGATCCAATTGAAGGAAGTTCGCCCTGAACTGAAGAAGGTCATTAGACCGAAACCATGGTCTCCAGGAGGACGCCTTTCAGTTTTCCAAAGCTGATGTTGAGGCTTTGTATCCGACCTGAGGCCACTAGTTTTGACGTTCATTTCGACGGTAGATGAGCCCTATGCATTTATAAATCAATTTTTGCCGAATATATGTTCATATATATTATTATTATTATTATATGTTAATAAACTTTCAAAATTAAATATTAATCGTAAAAAACTTTTTAAAGTAAAAAAATATTTTTTTTCAGAAAAAATCAATCATAATCAACAAACCTTTTAAGCCCTTCCCTGAAATATATCTAAATGGATATACAGGGTGATCCAAAAGTCCCGCACAACTTTAAAAATTAATAACTCCGCGAATATTTGCGCTAGAGCAATGCGGTAAACACCATTGTGTTCAGAATGCAATGGGATTTTTTATGGCAAATATTGAAAATTTCGAAATTGATTTTAGTTACAATTTCATTCCCTAGATGGCGCTGTACCAGAATCAGAAATTCAGCGGCCAAATTGTTTGATTAATTGAAAAATATAATTGATCGACACGTATTTTTCCTTTTTGTATACCAGGAAAGAATCCTAATAATATCAAATCGTTAATTAATAAAGCACCATTTCGCCAAAAGTTAGAAGAAATGGTTAACGATTTTTAAATACAATCTGAGATATGTAAAATAGGTATATGCAAATTAAAACATGTAGCAAAAAATATTTATATTTTTGATAGAGTTTTGTCAAATATATTGAATGTTTGAAAAACATAGCTGAATTCAATACACGATTTTTTGAAATGTTAATATTGTACCAAAAATTATGATGGTACTACTAATAGGATTTCTTGCTATAAGGAATGTGTAAATTATTGAATAATTGGCGACACTCGACTATTTAACTGGAAATTTGTCATGATCCAACAAATGAAATATAGATGGGAGTGACAAAATACATTTGTCGTACTTTATTCCAAATATCCTATGGGCTTGTAAAATGTTATCATTGTTTATTATACTGTACACGATTTTTAAAAATGTATCCCCTCAAATAAATATAATTTTTAAATCAACCTTTTGCGTTGAAAAACGTGGTAGTAAAATTATTTTGTATTATTTTTTTTTGCCCAAAATTTCTAAAGGTGGGGGGTTACAGAGAATATTCCTTGTGGTATTTCTTTTAATGAGCGAAAAGCGATAAATTAAACATAAGGGGTAAAATTGTGTGTACAGTGTTATTCGAGAAGTTATGACACTTTGGTCTGCACGACATAATATAAGATGTGAGCAAATGACAAACAAACAAAAATTACTGTTCACAAATAAAAAAGAGACAAGATATGAGGACAGAATTTATTTACCCATAACCCAACACAAAGAGCTGCAAAACATTGGTAGATAATATAATATATGGCAGCTTATATAACACATGAGGTAACTTGTCTCTTGGAAGCCTTGTCTCTTGTATTAGATCACAATCCTTGCTCAATGTGGCGCCCTTCATTCTCAAACACCGCCTGCAGACGATAGATGACAGAATGGACAGCATTAAATAAAATATCTGATGAAATTGATGAAACGTGCCGTCTGATAGAAGCCTTCAACATGGCCAATGTGGTAGGCCGGCATCGATAAACACGCGACTTAATGTACCCCCATATCCAAAAATCGCAAGGCGTCAAGTCTGGTGATCTTGAAGGCCACTGGTGTATAAAGTGGCGACTTATCACACGATCTTCACCGAACGTATCCTTCAGCAATTGTTTGGCACCGCGGGAGATATGAGGAGGTTCTCCATCTTGCATGAATGTTATTTCGCTCAGTGCTTGTCTGTCCTGCAATATGGGGATAACCTTTTCTCTCAAAAGTTGAACATAACGTTCACCAGTTACAGAAACGGTTTTAAAAGTTCTTCCATTTATTTCTTCAAAGAAAAATGGCCCAATAATAAAAGAAGAAGTGAACCCACACCAAACTGTAACTCTGGGCTGATGAAGTGGCATTTCTGTAAAAATCCTAGGGTTTTCTGTTGCCCAAATGCGGCTGTTTTGAGTGTTGACTTCCCCATTTAGAGAAAAGTGAGCTTCATCTGTCCACAGAACATTCGACAGCCAGTTTTCATCAATATCAATTTGCCGGAAAACCCAAGCAGCAAATTCTTGACGCTTCTCAAATCGCCGACTTTTAGCTCGTGAAATCTTGAATTTTGTACGGGTATTTTTAAAGAAAAATTCTTAGAGCTCTCCAAACTGTTCCATACGAAATCCGCGTTTGTCGAGAAACTTGTCGAGCACTTACTTCTCCATACGTGGATAACGATTCAATAGCTTCAACATTCTGCGAAACCGTAACAGCCACTGACTTGCGTGACGATGGTCTTCCACTCCGAGGTTTTGCTTCCAGAGATCCAGTCTTCTCAAAATTTTTTATCATTCTCCTTAGAGAGTAGCAACTCATGGGTCCTTTACCTCTTCGAATACCTTTAAAGTTACGAAACGCTCCTAAAGCTTCAGTGGAAGATTCTGAATTGCAATAATAAAATTTCACCAAGAGTACTTTATCCTGTAGTGACGGCATCCCAGAGTAAAATAAATGATCAGGGATAGTTGAATTTTTCAAATGAATTAAAATAAACATAATCGATATATGGCTTCTGAAGCCAACTGTGCGGACGTGTTTGGCATCGCTTGTCTCGTACCGCGAATGGGATTTAACTCTGCATATCACAATATAGTATTAAAAGTAACTCCTAAAGTTTACCAAATTTTAAGAAAAATGGGTAATGAGATATACACCGATTTTGAGCGATGTTCTACACAAGAAGAATATTTGTAAGACAATGCCAAAATTGTTTTGAATTTAATCCGTACCATAAAACAAAAGACTGCCAAAACATTAAAATATGTAAAATATGCGGTGTACAGGGTAGCCACAACTGTACTGAAGCGCCAAATTGTCACAATTTCTCTAAGCACCCTAAATTAAAAAACTTTTCTACAAACCATAAATCAAATTCAATTGAATGCCCGATTTACAAATCACAAATAGACAAAATTATCCAAAGGACACAATATTCTCAAATATACGAGGGAAATGATGTAGCAAATACAATTTAAAGCTTAATCTTAAATAGATTAATATCCTATATGATTGAAAATGTGAGATGTATTCAACAAAATGTAAGAAAAAGTTTTACTGCGATAAGTAAACTACAGGCCAACACTAGAGATGACCCACCTGATAAGGACGAGTGGGTAACACCCTCGATTCCAGACAGTCATGAACCGGGATCGAATCCCGCGTTAACATTTTGTTTGATATGTGAATATCCTTCACCTGACATTCTTTTGATTCAAGAACCATATGTTTTACATGAAAATGTTATTTATGATATGGACTCTCAAATTATATGTTCGAATAAAACTGGGGAAAAATATACGGCAACTATAATTTTAAATAAAAATATAAAGTTCAGCAAAGAGGAAAATTTCACAAATTCTTTTGTACAACAATATCTATTTCTACAGTTGAAGCAAAATTAATTATTTCTAATTTCTACATTCATCCGAATACATTTAACCCTGTTCATCAAACATTCATTAGAGAACTGCTCAAAACGTATATAAATCAACCTGTAATCCTTTGCGGTGATTTTAATTCAAGACATACTATATGGTTTGTTATAAACTCTAATGGATATAGATTACAACCTATTATAGACGAATGTAACCTCTTTATACATAACCTGAAAAAACACCCACCTGCCGCGGAGAGTAAGTATAATTGATCTCACAATCTCGAATAAACACTCACTAAGTTTAATAAACAACTGGCATACCTCTGATTTGACTAATATTTCCGACCATGTTGCTGTTAAATTTGATATCAGGTTAAAGAATGGTCATTTATTCAATAATCAAATTTCCACTTTGAAAAAAATGCGAATTGGGCAAATTTTTCTAATAACATATCATTACAAGATACAAAAAACTGGGAATTGATATAAGCAGAGTGAAAGATGAGGAAGACATTGATGGGATAGTGAACGCACTCATGAATTTATTGAGAGAAGCAGCATATAAATCTTCGAAGGTTAAATCCCCCATTAATAAACATGTTTCCAGAATTGACTGGTGGACTAATGAACAGGAAATAATAAAAAATCATTTTCATTATATTAGAAACTAGTATTATCGTCATAAAACAATCAGTTACAATACATTTAAGTTGGCAAGAAACAAATACACTAATGCAATAAGAAAAGCTAAAAGAACTAACTGGCGAAACGTTATTGAAGAAAATTACACAGATAATCCATTTGGTAATGCTTATAAGTTCTTCAATAAATTAAGATCCTCAAATGTAAAGAATGGAATTCCCATAATTGACAATTCACCAGAATATCTAAAAGAGCAAACAATGACCATATTAATGGACGATTTAATTCCTGAAGACGATCCTAATTTGGACAATTTTCAACAACAAATAATTAGAAATTTTAAGCCACGAATGAATAATCCAAGCATAATTATTATCGAAGTAGAAGAAATAATGAATATCATTTCTAATTCTGATGTTTAAAAAGCTCCAGGTTTAGACAACATAAGTAACAATATTGTAGCGTAGAAATCAAGCCTTGAAATATCCTAAGATATAAAATAATTTATTGATGACGTCACAAGGACGAGTCGACAATTATTAACACGTCAGCAAAACTATCTACAGCTAGGGAATCTTAAGCAAGCAAGCAAAGAAATATTTTAAAGATGATTTCACAAATACAGAGTAATATATTTTTTTATAATCTGTTGAGTATTTTCATTGAATTATATTAAATGAAATAATAAAATATTTCTTCGCCACAATATGATCAAATGTGCTTACCCAAAAATTAAGCATATGTTATGCAAACTATTTAATAAATGTATTCAAAAAGGGGTATTATCCGGAGAAATGGAAAATAGCAGCTCTAAAGATAATTCCTAAACCACATAAATCTAATTTAGAATCAACAAAAAGTTATCGACCTATCTCATTGATTTCAAATCTTTCAAAAATTTTCGAAAAAATTTTGAAAAATCGAATTTATGAATTTTATGAAAGTAATAATCTTTTGAGCTCCAGACAACATGGATTTGTCAAATAAAAATCAACGACAACGTGCTTGAATAAAATATTTATCGATCGAGGATCAACAGCGATACGACTTGGATATTCCAGATATAATTGAAAATTTGATTAAATATAAAATTACACTATTGAAGAAAAATACCAACCAAACATTTCAAAGTTTCTTTCCCGCTAATATTCCGAATTATTTTCGGGCAAATTTCCACAACTCTCAATTTATTACAAATCACGGAAATTTTAGAAGCTTTTTTAAAATTCATCAAAGCAGTGCAGGATTCAAGATGCTTCTGTGGATGTGAGGAACAAATTTCTATTCATCTGCTGCTAAATTGCCCCGTCTTTCAAGAGTATAGAGAGAGAAATAAGGATAACCCAGGCCCCTGGAGCGCAAGAAACGCCAACTGCCCGGGCTGTCAAGCTAACTAGTAGAAACCAGTTACTCTAGATTATATTTATATAGAGCCAATTGCAGAGCCGAACCAGCTGGTCAGGAAGTTCCATGCCTGCAGAGAACCCGGGAGTCCAGCCAACGAGAATGGGTCAAAGGAGGTCTTCCCAAGCATCAGATCTGTCTTCATTCTGTGTTGCATGAAAGCAGGGCATTTGAATAGAAGGTGGTCCACAGTCTGTTGTTCCTCCATACAATGTGGGCAAGATGGGTCTTCCCCAGGACGCCAGAGAACCAAGTCTGCCCGAACATGGCCATGTCCTGTAAGTAAGGTGGTGGTGACTTCTCCAGGACAGACCTTAGGGAGGAATTGGAGCAGCCGGTCTGGAGTATGGGCTATTCTCCTCAGGTGTCTGTTGTAGTGGTCCTGGCAATAAACCTCCGTCCATGCGTCTAGGGCTGCCGCGCGTGAGTGGTTACGGGCCAGGCTTCTAGGCAGAATGGAAAATGATGGCTCTAAGATCAAAACGGCCGCGTTCTTAGCAGCTCTGTCTGCTCTTTCCTTTCCGTCGATGCCGCAGTGTCCCGGCACCCAACACAGATTTACGTTTTGGTTGGTGTTCAGTGCGAGAATAATCTTAGCTAATAATGTCGATCGAACTGGACCTGACGTACATATGGCTGACAGAGCTGATCTGCAGTCCGACGCGATAGTGATCGCATTTCTTGAATAACCTTCCTTCACCAGACAGACCGCCCAGCGGATTGCCAGAAGTTCAGCCTGGAAGGCTGTGCAGTCGGGATGGAGCCGTAAGAGAACGGGCTGCTGATCTTCTGATGAGGGAACAATTGCAGCGCCCACCCCAGCCTCATTTTTTGATCCGTCTGTGAATATTATAGGTGTTGTTATCTCCTCGATGTTTAGACTGAAAGACAATTGACATCTATCTGGAGGGTATGGCAAAGAAGCAGGGCCTGGTCCAGATTCAAAATTTCCTTCATTGATTTCCTTCAGGAACGCCGTACGAGACCTAACAATAATATCGAAAGGAGGGCTGCCGGTGATGGAGATGGCTGAGACTGTAGGTGTGTAAGGACCTCCTCTCAGTACACGTTTCGCAAAATTCCAGTGAAGGCTCCTAAGTTGCCTAATGCCTTCGCTGGAGAGAGCACGACCTCCCCATGCTGACGCTCCGTCCAGCTGAAAAGAAGATTCCAAATTTACCCTGTATGGTGTGGGTGAGTCGTGGGATTATTGATCTGCATCTACGTGTGATCTTGCGTAGGTGGGCGACAAATCCGCGGGTCTGGTAAAACTCCACTCCTAAGATTGTGACGGTCTTCTTGATGTTTAAAGGTTCACCAAGGACTCTAAGCCCTGTCTCGGAGTTGGGGTGGACATTACGCCATTGGAACAGGCAAGCTTGAGTCTTAATGGGGTTTATATTAAGACCATTTATCGTGCACCAATATGTCAACCTCTCCAAGAAGGTGTTAGTGGCAGAGACCGGCAGGCGACTACGAACCTGAGTCATAAGGGTGAAGTCGTCCGCGTAAGCTATTAATCGGCTATCTATGATGGAGGGAAGGGTGAAGATGGTCCGAGCAACTATGTTCCACAGGAAAGGACTTAGCGCTGAACCCTGGGGAGTGCCGAGTTGGGAGGACGTACATTCTGTTGCTGTCCAAGCTGAGTAAGAAACCGTCCGGTCTTCCAAAAAGCTTTTTACTAAACAGGTAATAGACTCTGAACAATTTAGACGTTCAAGATTTTGTACGATTGCCTGCCTCCAAACAGTGTCGAAGGCCTTACTGATGTCCGAGCTGATGACAAGAGTTTTCCTCCAGTGAGCTTGTCTTTCTTCAATTAATTGAGTGATACTCGCCAGTGCATCTTCCGCTGAACGACCATTTACGGTACCCAATACGGTTTTGTATTGATCTTCAAAGAACCATCCATGACGATCCGCGAGCCTCTGAAGTCGGGCCAGGATACATCTCTCAAATACTTTGGCCATAGTGTTCAATAAAGTAATAGGTCTGCATTTCTCCAGCTGACTGGTGGCTTAATTGGAGGATTTAGGCAGAAGTATGAGGCGGCCTTCTTTCCATTGACGGGGGAAGTGGCCCATACGAAGGCATTTGGTGAACAATTCGGCCAGCAGGAATTGCAAGGAAGGGCCGCCCAGGTCTAGGCATTTTGAACCAAGACCGTCAGGGCCCGGGGCTTTCCTTTTTCCACAGCGATGAATGGCTCGCAAAACTTCCCAGGGTTTGAATTCAGGTTCGTCTGAGTGAGCAGAAATTGCATTCCTTTGCGGGTGAGGTCTGGTGTCATGTAGGAAAAAGTGATTTTAACAGGGTCTGGCAAGTCTCATGAGGATTGTAAAGAGAGCCGTTATCATGTTTGAGAAGTGGCGGACCTCGGGGGGAGCCGCGGCCCCGGGCGATAAATCGATGTATGTCACTCCAGTATGCGGATGACACCTCCTTGCAGAGATTAAACCAGGATTTACTTTTAGCTTTCCGTATAGCCGCCTTCAGTCGATTATGGCACGCTCGGTATAAACCGCTGAAGAAATTCCTAATAGAACACCGGACTTTCTGACTATAACGGCGGAGGGAGATAACCAACCTTCTGATCCGACTCAGTTCGGGGGTCCACCACGGCTTTGACGTTCTTGTAGTATTGGAGCGTCTCCCCATGGAAGAGTCACAAGCTGATTGCAGGATGGAAGTCAGAAGGAGGACCACCCTGTCAATATCTTCTGGGCTAGAGGCCTCGTTTAATAAGGTAGTTACACCATCAAATTATAGGGGCATTACCCTTATAAGCAACTTGTCAAAACATTTTACATCCATATTAAAAAATAGACTGAGTAATTGGATTGAAAATAGAAAACTCATAGCGGAAAACCAGGCATGATTCAGAAAGGGCTACTCGTGCAAAGACCATATCTTCACGCTTACGTCACTAATTCAAATGACATTAAACCGCAAAAGGAGGAAACTTTACACATTCTTTGTTGATCTTAAAAAGTGTTTGATACAGTTCCACATCTACTATTATGGAGAAAGCTTGCGCTTGTTGGTTTAAGTGGGCGATTTAACAAACTTATACAGAACTACTATGCTCAAATGATGGCAGCGGTCAGATGGAGCGGCTCTTTTACAGAATTTATCAAAATACAATCAGGTGTTCTTCAGGGTGAACCTCTTTCACCGTATTTATTTATTATTTTCAATAACGATCTGGTTGCTACGCTGGATGATTCTGACCTGCCAGGTATATACTTACCGGGCCATGGAACTATACACCTGCTCCTGTTTGCGGATGAAATAGTCTTCCGTGGTGAATCCAAGATAAATATCCAAATAAAGATTAATTTAATAAAAAATATTTTGAGGAAAATAGTTTAACTCTGAACCAATTCCAGTCTAAAATCGTAGCGTTTCGAAATGGAGGCCGCTTGGCTAGATCTGACGTTTGGTTTTGGGGCCAACAACCTTTGACAGTTACCTCAAAATATACGTATCTTGGCTACCCCTTAACAATCAAGAATCCAACTGCTTACGTGGCGCAGCACTTTAAAAGCAAACCATTGATTGCTACAAACGCAGTATGGAGAATACTATCTAAGTCAAGAACCATATCGTTCGGAGCAGTGATGAAATTACTTGACTCCATAGTTTTATCCACGTTATTATACTCGGCCCCACTGTGGGCGACGAATCAGATAGGAGTTGTAAACCAGATCCAGGATATTTTTCTTACGGCGATTTCTTGACCTTCGCAAATTTACACTCCGGGCTATATCTTACGAACAGAAACCGAAAGGATGTCCCTTGAATTAAACATTACGAAATTGATTATAAAGTTCTAGATACGGATTTTAAAAATGGACAGGACAAGATTACCTTATAACTTGAATCATGAAAATTTCTCTTATAGAACTGTAAAAAGATTATAAAAACGAAGAGAAAATTATTTATTTTTACTATACATGGGCTACGAGCTTTCGGGCAGCCTCGCCCTTCTACAGGTAAAGATACATGGTGGCAAAAGGCTTTTTATAAGATTCCATTTTTAAAATATATTTACATATAAGAAGAATATAGGACGGTTAAAATATAATATAAGATAAGAAATATTTTGCAAATCTAAAACTATTGTATATGATATTTACAAATATGCTAATCATGTAATGTCATATGACAATCAATTGGCAAATTAGCAGATGGTTATACTATGAAAATATACAATGAAACCGGACAACGAATGTTCAACCCGCCATCAGCGGCCACATTGGTTTAATGGCTATTTAGGTTATTACATATGTCTTGGTATTGTGTAGGCAAATCTATGTGTCGGTTAATGCTGTTTGTTGATATGGATAATATGGCCTCTATGATCAGTCTTTGGTATTTATTGGAGATGTTATTGTATATGGTGGTGGGAGAAGTTAGATTGAATGAG
This sequence comes from Cordylochernes scorpioides, assembly GCA_030710605.1. NCBI lineage: Eukaryota > Metazoa > Arthropoda > Arachnida > Pseudoscorpiones > Chernetidae > Cordylochernes > Cordylochernes scorpioides. The sequence continues at coordinate 52,568,557 of CP092866.1, forward strand.
TGGCCGGTGGTGTTAATATGATTGAAGATAAGCGACCTGTTGTCTCTGTACAGACTACAAATCTTCATGTCCCCTATCGCATAAAATAAATACTGTCCGTACTCTTACCAAGAGATTGTTCACACCACTGCTCCCTTCCACTGTTTAGAACCATTGAATTTTCCCTAATCATTAAACAGTTGGCCCGGTCCCAATACCCCCCCCCCCCCCCATTTCATACATAAGTATAAATTTGACCCTTCTTCCGTTAGACCCCCTGCAATCACCAGAAACAGTTGTATACTTCCCTTTTCCACCCAATCAGTCGCCATCTCCCGCATCCTCAGAACCCACGGAATTAACACCCACTTTACTAATAGCAATAGCATCGGCGCCATCCTCAGACACCCTATCACCAGATTACCTAGATCTACCGTTGCTCGGTCCTCTGGTGGCTCGGTCTACTCAGTCTCATGTAACGATTGCAGTGCATCTTACATAGGCGAGACTGGTAGGTCCGTGGCCATCAGGATGACCGAGCACGGTAGATGCATTACCAACAGAGACAACAGGTCGCTTATCTTCAATCATATTAACACCACCGGCCACTCATTCAATCTAACTTCTCCCACCACCATATACAATAACATCTCCAATAAATACCAAAGACTGATCATAGAGGCCATATTATCCATATCAACAAACAGAATTAACCGACACATATATTTGCCTACACAATACCAAGACATATGTAATAACCTAAATAGCCATTAAACCAATGTGGCCGCTGATGGCGGGTTGAACATTCGTTGTCCGGTTTCATTGTATATTTTCATAGTATAACCATCTGCTAATTTGCCAATTGATTGTCATATGACATTACATGATTAGCATATTTGTAAATATCATATACAATAGTTTTAGATTTGCAAAATATTTCTTATCTTATATTATATTTTAACCGTCCTATATTCTTCTTATATGTAAATATATTTTTAAAATGGAATCTTATAAAAAGCCTTTTGCCACCATGTATCTTTACCTGTAGAAGGGCGAGGCTGCCCGAAAGCTCGTAGCCCATGTATAGTAAAAATAAATAATTTTCTCTTCGTTTTTATAATCTTTTTAAGATTACCTTATGTTTGCTTGTTTCAGCTCTAGGAAGTTTCTATTTTGGGAAAAGCGGGAAACAACTTTATTTATAACATGAATAACATCATTGACTCTTGGGGTTTTTCTTTTCTTAAGAACTGTGAAGATTATATGGTTTTGCGAGGAGAAATGCCTAGAATAGTTCAAACCACAGTGGACCAGCTACTCCAATTTGACCGAGCTAAGATACAAAACTCAACTCATTGTATTCACTATCAATCTCTAAGTAGCTCCTTTATGACGGAGGACTACTTACTATCAAACCTCTCTTTGAAAATAGCCCGTCAAAGGATGCTATGGCTATTTTCCCCCGAGGATATCACGGGATTTTGGAACAGCGACCCTTTAAATTTCTACTTCTGCAATGCTGGCATCCAAAAAATTTGGTTCATTATCTATTCCATTGCCCATTCCTACAGGAAAAGAGACTGGAAATTCGCGAAATTTCGGGGCTAACTCACTATAATGAACAACATGTATATACAATTTTTACTACTCTCCAGCTGGATAAAACATTTGTTTATAAATATTTAAAATTTTTCAAGGCGATTGACAAAATGAGGGAAGAAGTGCTCAACTCCCCAGACAACGGCTGATTGCTCCACCTCCCCTCTAAATTGCTTTTCCTCCTCACTCATGTACATATATAACCTCTTAGGGGAATCCCCTTGTAAGACAATAGTGTCTTAATGAAGGTTTTTGTTGTTGTAATAGGGTAGTTACCTGGTGGAGAGAAGTGTTGATGAAGGATTTAAAGGTCTGTTCTTTACATGAGGATTCAACCCAGGAGGATTTTGTCTCGTTATTGACCATGTCTAGGAATGTAGTCCAGATAGGTATATGGTCAGTGAAGGCCATCTCATCTAATAAACCTCTAGTGACATGGATAGCCAGTGAGCTGGATGCCAGAGTTACATCTATAGAAGAAGATAAAGGCCCATTTGACCAGGTCGAGTCCACAGGAGGACCCAAGAAATGAAGATCATTGAAGCTGGCGAACTCTTCAAGATTAGCACCCTGGAAGTCCAACCTCGCTCCGATGCCCCAGGTAGGAGAGTGGGCGTTAGTGTCCATACCCAGGATCACTGGAAGAGACGCCCAGTCTTATCGTATCTTCCAGAAGAGGGATAAAATCATCGGCAGCTCTAAGGCCGTGCCAGTAGGCCGAGTGCACCACGATGATGCTCTGCTCTAGACATATGGCTATGGAGGTTATGGCGGTGTCTGGGGAGGTTAGAGGGATGGGATGAAGGTTGCTACGTGCCACAATTCCCGAGGGGATGTAGGCGCCTGGGACAAAAAAAATGCCTGAAACCCACGTGTGGGCCAGAAGAAGTTAGTTGAGAGTTCTTGCAGGAGCACGATGTCGGCCTGTGTCGAATTTGCCAAATTTGCAATTTCAAGAATGACAGTTGGTGATTTTTTAGCGTTCACCTGCAGGACACGCAATGGCCTAGACATTGTTTCTTGTTCGGGCTATTCTCTCTTTTACAAAGGGACAGGTAGATAATGTGGCAAAGTGGTTGTGGGAGCTCCAGATTTTTTTTCTGCAGCGGCAGCAGCGGCTTTGGCTTGGCTCGACAGAGCATCGGATGCCCTCATGCTCTGCAGAGCCGCAGCGATAGCAGATTGGATGGGCAGCTGGACAGGCAGAAGCGCGGTGGCCGAAGCCACAGCAACGGAAGCATTGCTTTAAAGTATGACTGCGCTCATACCTGTGCACTAGACCCGCCACAGGAATACGTCCATGTTGACCGAGGATTCCGGCGACTTGGTTGTCCACTTCGATGAACACTGTACTAGTGCTGTGTGCCGCATTATTCGATCGATGGACTACCCTGATTTCACGCTTTTCCAGGAGTGACTGCACGGAGTGGTTGGAGCGGAAGCTCTCGCATATCTCATCGTCCCGCACCTCCCCGTCCACTCTGAAGAGGCAGTATCTTGGTGGGATAACCGGGCACTCGGGGCAGCTTAGGCCCGTTGGCAGGGAGGTCAGCCCAGTGTCCAGCTACTTTGCCATTTGGGTTGTTTTGGGGTGGAAAACCACCTCGCCGCTGGTGTTGATGGACGCCATCACGTGTTTTGATGACGCTAGGGAAGGATGAATCTTTTGAATTTCCCTCAAAAATTCCCTTGGGTTGCTTTGGGGTTAGCCGACCTGACGACGACATGCGATTCGAAGGAAGGAGCCAGATTCACAAATGTGGATTTCGCTTTGGGTTTCGGAGGTGCAGGCTTTACCGGCTTGTCTTTCTCTGCCACAACCGAGGCGAAAGAGGTGGAGGGAATCGGGACGTTGGCTGTGGGATTGGGTCTTCCTAGACTGGCTCCCTTGAAGGCGTCCTTAAGAAGAAGTTCTGCCTCTTGGACGAGAGTCAGTATCAGTCCTTTGGTGGCCATCTGTATTTTTTCGGGGGAGTCCAGGCTGGTGTCGGCAATGATCGCTTCGAAGGTTTGGCACTCAAAGTTGAACAAGTTCGCCGTGCTGTTGAATTTAAATTGGTGATGGGAAGACGGGAGGAGGTCTTCGTCCTCAGAACGCGGCCGCTTGTTGGCCTGCTTACTTCCTCCACCACCGCCATCATACTGGTTCAGCTCCATAAATAAAAACTATCAAAAAGCAAATCTACTCCAAAGAGAGTAAAAAAAGGCAGACCAGACAAAGAACATTATTCCGTTAACGAGATGAGGTGTGTATGGTTATTGGTTCGCCAACAACAAATATCCAATTTATATACACATATATTTTTACATAATGAGGTTTTGAAAAATGCAAATAATCTTCATCTATTTACATGCACAACAATTTATTTTACCATCACTACAGCATAAATCACTCTTGGTGAAATTTTTTTATTGCAATTCAGAATCTGCCACTGAAGCTTTACAAGCGTTTCGTACCTTTAAAGGTATTCGAAGCGGTAAAGGACCCATGAGTTGCTACTCTCTAAGGCCAATGATAAAAACTTTGGAGAAGACTGGATCTCTGGAAGCAAAATCTCGGAGTGGAAGACCATCGACATGCAAGTCAGGGGTTGCTACGGTTTCGCAGAATGTTGAAGCTATTGAAACGTTATCCACGTATGGAGAAGTAAGTGCTCGACAAACGGGGATTTGGTATGGAACAGTTTGGAGAGCACTAGAATTTGTCTTAAAAAATACCCGTAAAAAAATTCAAAGACTTCATGAGCTAAAAGTCGGCGATTTTGAGAAGCGTCAAGAATTCGCTTCATGGGTTTTCCGGCAAATTGATATTGATGAAAACTGGCTGTTGAATGTTCTGTGGACAGATGAAGCTCAATTTTCTCTGAACGGAGAAGTTAACACTCAAAACAGCCGCATTTGGGCATCAGAAAACCCTAGGATTTTTACAGAAATGCCACTTCATCAGCCCAGAGTTATAGTTTGGTGTGGGTTCACTTCTTCTTTTATTATTGGGCCATTTTCTTTGAATAAATAAATGGAAGAACATTTAAAACCGTTTCTGTAACTGGTGAACGTTATGTTCAACTTTTGAGAGAAAAGGTTATCCCCATATTGCAGGACAGACAAGCACTGAGCGAAATAACATTCATGCAAGATGGAGGACCTCCTCATATCTCCCGCGGTGCCAAACAATTGCTGAAGGATACGTTCAGTGAAGATCGTGTGATAAGTCGCCACTTTATACACCAGTGGCCTTCAAGATCACCAGACTTGACGCCTTGCGATTTTTGGATATGGGGGTACATTAAGTCGCGTGTTTATCGATGTCGGCCTACCACATTGGCCATGTTGAAGGCTTCTATCAGACGGCACGTTTCATCAATTTCATTAGATATTTTATTTAATGCTGTCCATTCTGTCATCTATCGTCTGCAGCTTGCATGTATTATATTATCTACCAATGTTTTGCAGCTCTTTGTGTTGGGTGATGGGTAAATAAATTCTGTCCTCATATCTTGTCTCTTTTTTATTTGTGAAAAGTAATTTTTGTTTGTTTGTCATTTGCTCACATCTTATATTATGTCGTGCAGACCAAAGTGTTATAACTTCTCGAATAACACTGTACACACAATTTTACCCCTTATGTTTAATTTATCGCTTTTCGCTCATTAAAAGAAATAGCATAAGGAATATTCTCTGTAACCCCCCACCTTTAGAAATTTTGGGCAAAAAAAAATAATACAAAATGATTTTACTACCACGTTTTTCAACGCAAAAGGTTGATTTAAAAATTATATTTATTTGAGGGGATACATTTTTAAAAATCGTGTACAGTATAATAAACAATGATAACATTTTACAAGCCCATAGGATATTTGGAATAAAGTACGACAAATGTATTTTGTCACTCCCATCTATATTTCATTTGTTGGATCATGACAAATTTCCAGTTAAATAGTCGAGTGTCGCCAATTATTCAATAAATTACGCATTCCTTATAGCAAAAAATCCTATTAGTAGTACCATAATAATTTTTGGTACTATATTAACATTTCAAAAAATCGTGTATTGAATTCAGCTATGTTTTTCAAACATTCAATATATTTGACAAAACTCTGTCAAAAATATAAATGTTTTTTGCTGCATGTTTTAATTTGCATATACCTATTTTACATATCTCAGATTGTACTTAAAAATCGTTAACCATTTCTTCTAACTTTTGGCGAAATGGTGCTTTATTAATTAACGATTTGATATTATTAGGATTCTTTCCTGGTATACAAAAAGGAAAAATACGTGTCGATCAGTTATATTTTTCAATTAATCAAACAATTTGGCCGCTGAATTTCTGATTCTGGTACAGCGCCATCTAGGGAATGAAATTGTAACTAAAATCAATTTCGAAATTTTCAATATTTGCCATAAAAAATCCCATTGCATTCTGAACACAATGGTGTTTACCGCATTGCTCTAGCGCAAATATTCGCGGAGTTATTAATTTTTAAAGTTGTGCGGGACTTTTGGATCACCCTGTATATCCATGTATTTTGACGGGAGAGGCGACATTTTTCTTTGTAGATTAATGTCTTCCCGGCACAAAAATATCCATGTTTATATATACCTATATCTATATATATATATATATAATATAAAAATGAGAAGATTTTCTGTTGATTTTTGATTATCTTGAGGATTATGCTATGGTGATGCAGTCGTGGCCAAAATCTTGAAAGTATGATAATAAATATGGTTTTGATTAGATATTGCTTTAATTGAACTTATAGAATATATTAAAAACATAATTTGATTAAAGTACTACCTGGCTTAAGGCGTAAGAATAATGAAAATGAAAAGCTTATTTACATAATGTACAAAAGGTTTGTGCCGTCCACTGGGATAAAACAACAACGAGTTTTTATAGGGTAAGAGTGACCTCTGGCGGTCTATTAAAAAGTCATATATTGTATCGAATTTAACTAAATATAACATATATTTTTTTCAATTGAAAAGGCATATATTGGATCAAAATATAATTTATTTACCAATATTTCAGTCGTATGACTGAACGCAAACCTTTTTCAAGGTATTATAACTTATTTATGTCAGATATGTTATGATACCTTGAAAAAGGTTGGCGTTCATCCACACGACTAAAATAGTGGTAAATAAATTATATTTTGATCCAATATATGCCTTTCTATTTGAAAATATATAGATAGATAAATTCGATACAATATATGACTTTTTAATTGAATATCTATTTATAGATTGCTCTCTATTCAAATATATTTATATACGATAAGAAAAACTCTTTTTTCAGCCTGGTAATATTCGATTCCTTCCATCAATATTTAATGTGAACTAATTTTAAAAAACACATTTTTTCGATATTTAGTTTTATTATTAATAGATTTGTCTCATACTGAATAATTATTTGATTTTAAGACAAATCTCTTAACTTACTTTTCATATATCCTGGTGTGGATGTAAAATTTGTTTACATTCTTTAACCTACATCTGGGGGGATCGGTGGAAGAATGGTTTAAACTGTTGGTTTTCGATCGCTACGACCTGGGTTCGATTCCCGCATTGAGCACTTTTTTCTGATTTAAAAAAATGCTCCAATGGTCCCCGATTCTTGCAAAAGTCCAACCCTACCAGCAAGTGCAAGTAATCAAACGGGGGCTCTGGCACATTTGTAAGTGCAAAGTCGAACTGCTTTTCACATGTGTAGACATGTGGTGCATTTATAGTAAAAGCATTCGCCTACTTCTTCTCACCATGATTATCATGGCCTGTATCACGTGTACTAGGGATAAGCAAAAAAAACCTACGTCTTCTAGGTGAAAATCGATTTATGTGAATTCGAAAAGATACTAGCTGAAGGTGGTCAGAATGAAGAACTAGGCCGAAAGGACAAAGGTATTGTCTATGAGGCGTCACCGAGGCATCCAGAGTGGGTACAATGGGTTATTTATACACGTGACATTTGGCAGCCAATTGTGAGAACGGAAACCTAACGTTTCAAGGACCAAGTCATTTGCCTCTCTCTATTTAGAAAACACTGATTGCACTTTGTAGAAATCATAAACAGTTACATCTGTCAAATTCAACATCTCTATTATTGTCATGATGGTTGATCACTGTCACCTTCCTCAAGGGAAAAAGCGTTCATTCTGTTAAAATTATAGAACCCCAATTTATATCTTAAGAAGGGAACATTCTTTTATGATCCCTAGTACACGTGGTAAAGACTATGATAATCATGGTAGTAGAAGTTGGTGATTGATTTTACACTTAGTGCTCCACATGTCCACCCATGTGAAAGCAGATCGACTTTGCACTTTAAAATGTGCTAGAGCCCTGTAAGGGGACAGTGAATCACCGAGATGTAGGACAATAATGAAGTGGTTGAAACTAAAAGGTTATACTTCAACAAATTCCCCGCAAATAGGAGTATTTGACACATGATTTTGTTGTTGAGTTAGAAATGATGTGATTATCAACATCTTACGGCCTCTCCTTAAGGGCTCTCTGGACGTGAAAACCTAGATGATTCTCATCATGGCTGTGTCTTCTAAACGGGGAATTTCTTTAATTTTTCAATATCAGTAGGTTTATCTATCTCTCCTCAACAAACCATTGGTTGGTAGATGGCAGTATTCACGCCTTCTCTTTATCAATTAAGGTTTCTCGAGTAATATAAATAAATATATACAAACAATATACTTCTTAAACAAAGCGTACAATAGTTTATTATTTTTCAAGGAATAGGTTTCTTCTATTTATTGTAAATTTTATTCATCAAAATATAGGAAAGCGGTTTTAGATGACTTTTTTACATTCGTAGAATATTTGCGAGCTTTATAACATTATACTTTTTACAGGTTATAAATTTATAGTCCGTAGAATAGAATAATGCTCTGAGCTTACAATATTTCAATAAACACACGAAACGCTTCGCTCAACAGCACATTGTCTTTATGTTGATAAATATCGGGCGCTTATTCTCCGTTTAAAATGTTATTTATCTTTATTATAAACTAATAAAGAAATTTTAAAAAAATGGAAATACGGTTAAACCTGTCTATAGCTCCCACTCTAAATAGCGACTCCCTCTTTATAGCGCCCGATTTTAAATACGTAGTACGATGCAATTTACATTAAAAGTGATCTGTCTATAGCACACCCTCTCTATAGCACCTTATTTTGGTGAGTCACAAGAGGGGGCGCTATAGACAGGTTTAATTGTATATATCTAGACTTCTCCCATAGGATGTTATTAAAACGAAGCCTTTCTTGTACTAATGAGTGCCATAGTTCGAAACCATGGTATACAGGTTGAATACTTGCCTTGACTTCATAAAAATAGTGTATGGCACATTTCCTATCCCCACCTTTACGTTTTCTTCTGGGAAGATGGGCCAAAATGTATCGTTTAACCTTTTTTAAAGTGATGGGGGCCTCTTTTTGGTACATATGTAAATCAGTTTATTTGATTTCTGTTTCAATAGATGGCGCTCTGCCATCTTTAAACCACATGTGCTCCTGGTCAGGATATGCCTTCTTTGTTTTTCATTATTAAGACCTGACCTTTTTATTTTTTTTCCAATTAATATTTACAGATATATGTATTTTGTCATTATCCTTATGAGACGAAATAAACAAATTGCTAATGTTTTATTTCGATATTTTCATAGAAATTTGCATATATTTTAGATTTATTATTTATCCTTTACATATATATTATTTTAACCAACTTTTCACGTCACATTTGATCTGTAAACTGTTATTAGTTAATAAGATGAGAAAGTTTGAACAATCCTTAGGAATATTCTTTTGCCCCTTTTCCCACAGATTCAGTTGGCAAAATATAAGATAATTCAACAAAAGATAAGGAAAGATCAAATATGCAAAATAATCTCTCTAAGAGAAGAATTACAAAAACAATAACAAGACTCAGAACGAAACACTACAAAGGAATGACAATACATCCTGATGGCACAAGAGAACCTACAGGACATGCAACAATTGTTCTGGTGTGGAACTAACACCAACCCACCTATTCTCATGCCCAGCAAAGGCCGCAGTCTTTCAGAAATTTGACATGTACCCAGAACAGCAGCTTTAAACACCCAAGATAGAGGACATTGCGACTGCTGTGATAGAGATGCATGGAGACATCTGAGGTTCTTCATTGGATACAACAACAACACAGATTCAGGTACGTTTCTTTTGTTAATCTTTTAATTGATGGCTTGCCACACATATAAATAAAAACAAGCAATAATAAATAAATATTTTTATAAGTAAATATAGCGAGGTGGCCTATATTTCCTTGATTGCTTTTGATATCTTTGGTTAGCTTGAGTTAAGTTAGAAATCAGGAAAGAACGTGACGTCATCAAATAAGGTAATTTTGGAATATCATCTTGGACATGACCTCCTGTTAATATATAATAAATATATATATGTCTCTTAGATATAGTTTATAAATTGTATAGTGGATCATAAAATGTTGGATATGATTAGTCGCTAATGTAAACGTTGCAACGTAGAAATGATATATTTGTTTCGTGAATTTTGCATAAAAATAATCTTTCGATATATCGCTTTTATTTTTGCATCAAATTAAAATTAAAAAATAAATTTGAGAATGGTTTTATATATAGTATATATAAATATATAATATATATTACCTATATTTATAAATGTATGTATTTTAAAATATGATTGAATACCTTGATATATCAAACGAACAATATATTATTCAAAGAACCATCTATAGGAAAAAATATTAAATAAACGTTTGCTTTGGTTTAATTTTATTATAGACTATTAAGGGGCATGAACACGCTCACATGAGATTTGAGATGGCAGAGCGCCATCAGCGTAGAAGTGGAAATATTTTAAAGCCATAGGTCGTCTAATTTTTTTAAGGAGATAGAGGAAATTTTATTGACACTTGGTATCTCGTGAGTCTTCAATAAAGATCACTGTGTATCAAATATCTTTCAGAGTTATTGTCTGAATCCCGATATACATGCAAAAAGGTACAACTTCCGTATGTTCTATCCATGTGTGTATATATAGATAAAATTTTTCCTTGAGTAAATTGATCTATTAAAAGAGAGGTCGCCTCTCACAGCAAAATAAAGCTAAAACTAAGTTCCATATATTGACCTCCTCCGCAAATTAGTGGACTCAGGTCGGTGGAAAAGATACTACACCAGTTCTATATATATATGTGTGGTATGGAGTTATGTAAATAATGTGATGGACGGCCAGCGTTGAGTGTAATAGATCAGGGAATGCTGGATGGAACAGCCAGATGGATCACTTGGCTGACGCCCAGACACCAAACAAACGGACGCTCCAAATTAAAAAACCAAGTGTTGCCAGCTTCCTGCTAGAATTTTCACTGAATATTATGCCTTTTTTTCTTTTTTTACAGAACGCTCATAGACAGATACACACACGCACACATTTATTCAGCCCACAATATATATAATAAATTCATTTAATTATATTCAAATTTGACTATTCGATTTCTAAAAAGTGATTATAATGACAATAAACATTTTAAAAGCATTGTATATTAATATAACTAGAAAATTTAATTACAGTGTGTGTGAAAATATAGACTACAGATATAAAGTGAGTATATAGATTTTAAGTAGGAAATATACACAGACAGTTTGAAGTTTATTTACACTGAAAATGAGGTCTATAAAGAGTAAGGCACTATCAGCTATTTGAATATGTGAGCTCTGCACAATGAATATAGAAAAAAATATTCATTTTAATGTCTTTTCAGAATAAAGAGGTGCTCTATATTATCGGTACTCAAAATTACAATATTAACTGGTGTTTGCGCCTGGCTATGCAAAATAACTTGCCAGGTTGCTTTATTCTATAATTTTGTAAATTTTTATTTCTTCTAATTTATGTAAATATATGTGTATATAAAAAAAAGAGTGAAAGTGATAATAAAGTCAAGTCAGTCAGATAAAACCAGTGAGGCTGTTTGGTCATTCTTTTATTTAAACAGCTTGCTGCTACATCGCACCTAGAGAAGGACAGATTCTCAGTAGTCAATCCACAGGTCTGGTGTACAGTCCACATCAAGCTCTGCCAGATATTTTCAACATCTAAGACCAGACAAAAGGCTAAGGAGCTAGACGGAAGTCCGAGCTAATATTGTTAGGATCCAAGCTCCAACTGGTATAAATTTGTTCTTGCCACTTCAATATCAAATACATTTTTTATATTCAACTGTTCAATATTAAAAGCTCCAGAGGCAAACTTTCGAAATTGAAGCTACCCCACCGCTGATGAAATCTATTGTCTGAAACCATGAAAATACAGGTTACTCTTTTGTTATATTTAAAAATAGTTGTGTTGCGGTATATTCAACTACCTCGATATAGGCTTTCGACTCTCTGCAGTTATCATTGTAGAATGCAAGGCTTTAAATAACTTTTAAAAGGTTATTCCTATCAAACATAGGTTATGTGTATCTGGAGAGACATCTGTCCTTTAAAAAAACATATTAAAATATTTCATTTTGTTTTTTATTCCAGTGCAGAACGCAAAGTTGATGATAAATATTCTACCACAACGCTACACACAGTTTTGGAAAAACAAGACAAAAATCAACCTGTTTATCATGATTTCGGACTATAGGCCTCATTGATACAGAGGCAGCTTCAATTGACGGATTCGTAAATGTTGGTGCCAAATGTTGTGCGTTGTTAGAGTTAGAGTTTGAATACTCTTTGTGCGAAAGATTGTGTGATATTATCGATTGAGATTTGTGAATGTTGGCACCAGAGATTTGTGCTGTATGCATTGGAGCTTTGGAAATTCTGTGCTAAATGTTGTACTTTATTGGCTTTAAGATGGAAAGTGTGTTGGAGGTAGATTGTTTGGAAATTTCCCTTCGGAAACATGGCATATTGATATTAGAATTCAAAGGGGTTGGCCTTAATAATAGTCAATTATTGGTGTCAAATGTAAAGATATGTTAATGAAAGGGTTTGGATATGATACTGTTTTAAATTAAAACACAGGTTATATTTTTTCTTTCTTCCTCTATCTCTTTCTCTATATATATAGTAAATAGATTAGGTCAGATTCATTTATAAAATAGCAAATTGACCTCTCGGACATCAAATACCTTTAATAAGATTGAATATTTCATATTGACATCGAATTTTTTATTAAACTTACATATATATAGATCACGGAATAAATCCTATAAATTGAACACTAAAAAAACTATTTGTTTTATTAGGATGAACGCCTCTTTTGGTTCATAGTAAAAACCATTTTCCCGCAACTCTATAATTTTTTAAAGTGCAGTTTTCATGAATATAATATAATCAATATTCTCTAAAACTTAGACAAATATTTCATAAAATATCGATATCGGTATATACGATAGATTAATAAACATAATTTCATACCGGTAGTATGAATAGGTATATATAGTAAAGGCCTAACAAACGCAATAAGTGGGAACTTCATTTCGAAGTGACATTGTCAAATCCATTTTGAACCACAAACATCTCACAATTTTCTATAAATTGGAAATATATTTTTATTGTATAATACTAGATTAAAATTGGAGATTTACTTTTATAATTTTCATTCAAAAAGGTATATCTATGTTAACTTTGCCAAAAATCTAGAGAAATAGAAACTCTCAATTCTACCAAGGGCTACTAGAAGGAGAAGTGAGAAGCCCATTGTGGTGGCCCCAATGTTGTGAGACATATTTCAGAAAGAGAGAAGGGGGATTTGGAGAATGTGCCGCGACAATATGTCGGGGGCGAAGGAGAAAAAAATTCGGAGTGAAATAAAAACTTGGGCAAAGTTTTCATTAAGGGCGGGGGCAATCAATACCGGGCGAACTGACCGCTCTGGGCAGCTCCAATCTGGGACATGTCTTGGTGATTCTTTGTTGGAATTTTGTACAAAATTGAATGTCTAGTCTTGTACTTTTATGTTGTTTTACACTTTTTATTCAATGTCTTAATGATTGTTTATATAAGGTTTGTAGTCCGTGTGAGAGTTATATCGTGGTTTTCCGCTTTGTTGCAGATTTTTAATCAATGTTTATATAGCGTTTGTACTCTGTGTGTACTTTTCTGTGGATTCCCATTTCCTGTGTAGCTTCTATACATTGTTTATATAGCGTTCTTACTCTGTGGGTGATTTTTATTTGATTTTTTCCCTTTGTTGTAGATTTCTAATCAATGTTTATATTGACGTTTTCATTCTGCGCGCACTTTTCTGTGGATCATGATTTTCTGAGTAGTTTCTTATCATTGTTTATATAAGGTTTGTACTTTGTATGTGAGAATTTTTATCGTGGTTTTCCACTTTGTTACATATTTATAATCATTGTTTATTTTAGCGTTTGTACTCTGTGTGTTCTTACTGTGGATTTCCAATACCTGTGTGGTTTCTAATAATTGTTTATGTGGCGTTCTAACTTCTTGTGTGGAGTTTTATACTGTAGGAGCATTTTTTTTAGATTTATCTTTCTGTGTGTATATTGTACTCTGATCATTGTATATAAGGCACAGGCGCACAGACTTCGGTCTAGGTAGCTCACTATCCAATGGTGTATATAAAGCGCCTATTATCTTTGTGGTTGTTTGTGATTTGAACATTTTGTGAATTTTGTTAGAGATTTACATATTTATTGTTTATATCAGCATCTGCACTCTGCGTTTATTTTTCTGTGTTTTTCACTCTCTATGTAGTTTATAAACATTGTTTATATATTAATTTGTAGTCTTCTAGTGGGGTTTATGCTTTATAATCGTTTTTTTCTGAAATATGGACGGATATTTTAAATTCGTTCTGTTCGTATAAATTTAGGTGTCGATAGATTGTGGGTTTTGTGTTCTGTGTGTGAAGTTATGTTCTCAGCATGTAAAGCTTTGTTCTCCTGGTTTTAGGTTTGTTCTTTTTAATGTTTGGTTAAGTATTTCATTTCATTTTGAATTTGGGTACTATTGAGGATTCTGTAATTTAGGTATGGAGCTTCGTTTCCATTGTTTATGGATGATTGGGGTATTTTAACTTTCGTATGAAGTTTTAAGTCTTTGTAGTTTTATAATGATGTGGTTGTATTTAATTTGGTATTTTGTCTTCTTTTCAAGCAACATTTCAATGTTATTTAGGCTAATACGGAGATTGAGGTTGTCGTATATTTATATTTTAATAATATAATTTAATTTTGTATACAATATATTAATATAATAATAATATTAAATATACAGATTATATTATTTTGCGATATATTGTATATATCATAACATATAATTTATCATCACATAATTCGATTGTTAACTTGTAATTCTTAAGCTTGCATCTAATACGGTGTAATATAATAAAAGTCATTTAAATAAATAAAGCCTAAAATATATTTCTACTTTTAAATCAACCTAAATACACCACAGAGGTTATATACCTAACATAAATTCTTAAATATATATTTGAAAAATATCTCTTCAAAAGCTGCAGATATTTCAGAAAACAACACTGAAATATCTATATTTTAGATAGAAAAAACCCATCCGTATTTATAAATTGTCATTATTATGAATATTTAGGCAGGTTATTAGTTCATAGCAGCACAATCGTTAATTTAGAGGATACTAGAAAGTTTATTACGGTGCTTTTATAATATAATATATACGGTATTTCTCTTAAACTGAAAAAATTTAAAAATATATAAGAATTATTGAATGCTTCACAAAAAAAAAACTCTTCATCGGTGCCGTATCTAACAACAACACACACACACACACACATACCAATATGATATTAAAATGGTTTCAAAGCATGAACTGGCTAAGACACTGGGAGGGTTGACTACTGCTGAGCCAGGCCTACCCAATTTTTTTTTTATCGCTGAAAATTGAATAGAAAAGAAAAGTGAATTTAGAAAAGAGCGCGCTTAAAAATGGTTTTAAACATCACAATTATTGTTTATTATGCGAAATAAATTGATATATTCACAGTTTATATACAATATAAAAAGGGAATAACCTATATATAATATATATATATTACTGACGATATATCTTATAAAACAGAAAAACATGCCAAGTGTGTCATTCCAAACGACAAACTAATATATCATCTGGTTACTTGTAATAATCGTCAACAATAAATATAACGATAAAAGTGAGAAAAATAGAATCATATTGAGGAGATACTTATCACACAAGGGAGAGAGATATATATTTACCTTATGATTCTTAGACTGGAGAATATTACAAAAAAAAAACGCTAGCAATCTTATATTTGCTGCGACCCAATATTATTCTATATTATGTTAAATCAAATGTATACAACAGAGTTATCAATATGAAAAATATTTTTCGAGGTGATTATATGTATTGAGGTTTTAGTATGATTATCATAAAATGAGCAAAAATGACTATTTTCGATTTTCTCATTTGTAATATAATAAAAATATTTAGTTGTATTTATCTCAGCAATCGTTGCAATTTCCACCATTATATGTACCATAAGGTTTAATAGCTCTTGATGCACTCTCCCAATAACAGAAATTTCTCTACATCGAATCTTATTCCTCAAACTATAGTATGAATAAGAAGAAAGACATCTGCCAATGCAAATTAACCTTTTGTTGTTTATAAAAATAATTACATTCAGGAAAAAAATTTAAGGAAGTGGAAAGTCTTTTGTGTCGCTGGTCGTAGGTTCTTTGAAGGAGGCAGAGGCAATTTTGTTCACACTCGGTTATCTCGCATGTTATCAATAAAGGTCACTGTGTATAAAATGTCTTTCAGAGTTATTGTCTGAGAATACCGATATACATGCGGAAAGGTGCATCAACTTCCTCAAGTTTTGTCCATGAATGTACCTTTATCAACCTTTCTTCCAATTGTCATAAGTGGATATTTTTTATATCTTTTATGTATACTCAGTTACCTTTAATATTTCAGTGAAAAATTAATTCTATATTCAAATATAGGTGCGCGAATTTGATTTTTCTTTGTCTCCTCAATATATTTTTAAAGCTTTAAAATGTATTGATGCGCTAATACTTTCTGTACAATCTATAATAATGGAAATATTTGATGAAAATTGTACGGAATAAAGCAGTGACATCCAGAAATATTTTGAATGAAAGACATCTCGTGAAAATGTAATTGAAAGTTTATTGTGGTTTGCATCATATTTAGAAATAAATACCGATTAATATTTGTTTTGTTTTTTTATTTTGTAAATCAACTGGGCTAAAAAATATCAACGATACCTATAGATGGCGAAAATGATCAGAAATTTTTTGTTGCACAA
Organism: Cordylochernes scorpioides; assembly: GCA_030710605.1. Classification (NCBI taxonomy): domain Eukaryota; kingdom Metazoa; phylum Arthropoda; class Arachnida; order Pseudoscorpiones; family Chernetidae; genus Cordylochernes; species Cordylochernes scorpioides. The sequence goes on from CP092866.1 coordinate 52,585,465, forward strand.
GATCAGAAGTTTCTTTTATTTAAAGGAAATATGGTGAGGAAAATGTTTCTTTTATGATATTATTTGGGCATATATAGTTCTATATTCATAGGCGTACTTTGGGAGATTGTTGTATCTTAATTTGAAACACAACTTGTAGGAGCTTAATGCTTTCCGATTATTCTACTTTTTAAACCCAAATTATTAGTGCAAGCTAAGATAATTTGATGTCTAAATGGTGAACGTCTACATGTAGAGACTTAATTATTTATATGCAGTCGTGAACTATTACTCCCTCCTTATTAAAATGGTCTATACCATGTTAAAACGGGATAGTAAAGAGCAATAACTAAACAAGCATCACTGCCTATAAATATATTTTCAAGTTGACCTCCAATCAGGGCGATTATAGGCCGAAATTCTGGGACTAACGATCTGGAGGTCGTAATTAAAATCTTGGGTGTGGCAGCGGAGAACTTGGCACCACCATGGCCCAGTTCTTCTGGGAGACGCTAGATATAAAGGCTGGTATATTGAAACGATGATAGATGTAATATCATGTAATGTTGAGAAGTTTATATTAGAGGCTGGAAGATATTGGGATTTGAAAATAGGATATTCTGATTTTAGAATTTTCTGCCAGGGGTTAAGTGATGTTTACATTAGAGGTTGAAAACTATTGAGAACTGATGGATAACAGGGGCAACGGATGGTAGATTTTGATATCCAATTTAGAATATTTCCGTTTAGTACTTTGAAAGATTAATAAAAAAGATATTTCTCTCATGATCGTGCAATTGAGAGTTGATGTCTTTCACAATCTATCTGATTGAATACCAACTAAGCGTTGATTCTTAATTATTTAAGAGTATTTGCCAAATACGCCCTTTTTTATATAGAACAATAGAGTTCAACCGTGTGCGCACTTTGGCTCTCGCCAGCGCGATGCAGGCTGTACATCAACGACAGAAAAAGCTTGTCCATCGATTCTTCTTTCAATTTAACACCTGATTCGAGTAAAGTTTTACGTTTATACTAATTTTTCATATAATATGATAGCTACAGGTGGCGCCATATCTCTATTAGAATATAAATTATCATAATTATAAGAACCATATATTGGAGACCTATGATAATTAACGTCAATCTATATATATTAATTATTGTATGAAATGTTTTTCACATATTAATAACAATATGTTATATATTCAAAGGTAATATCTGACCTCATGAAAGAGTAAGGCTTATTTTTTATTTATTATCCTTGAGGTAAAAGGCAGTGGAAATTATTTTACTTAAAAGGAATATTAAGCATTAAATTAATCGAGTATTTTTATATAGTGCTTCTTTGCGCGAAACATTGGCCTGACGAAGTTCTAACTCATGAATTATTTACGTTATACCTGATTAAAATAAATTGTTTATTCATAAATAGTTTTAATAACAAGGCCTAGTAGGAAAGAAACTGATCATTAGATGACGCAATTTTAATTTCAATCAGATAAAGGTGGTTATTTAGCTGATTTCTGAACTCCAGTTAAACATTGAACTTATCACCAAATGAAATCAACTTTCACAATAGAGAGACAATTGAACTTACCAAATGAATATGTGATATAATTATTTTTGTTAGTGTGTGAAAAGACGAACTTTAATACCTTCTCTATCATTAAACTAGAAGACACGGCTAATAATGAAAAGACATTCATCTTTGTTTGGCTGTATTTTTATTTGGATAATACGTGCTTACAAATTCGAAATAAATTCTAGTATTATTCAAGGCGCTCTGAGAATTTAAATATATCCAATACTGAATATTATTTAATAAACCAATCCTAACAATTAGAAGCTTCAACTGTATAAATATTTTCCTCTTTCTTTATCTATATCACAGATGAATTTCATTATACTCCATACATCACTCAAATTAAATCCTAATAAAATATGTACATAACTAAGCACTATTTAGAGAAGACAGATTTCAGATGTACTTTAAAAAACGGGTGACTTAAAAGTGCAAGGAAAAGAGGCGATGGGAACAAAGAGCCACTTCAATGATTAGACCGGAGTTTCGAGCGTCAAGTCAAACTTAGATCTATGAGGGCGGATTCCTTTGTTTTCTAAGCCATTAATTGATTACTCTTAATTATCTCAGGTGTCTCTCAAAGCTTGTTGCATGTACAAGTTACATTCTGGCAGGTTCCTGTAGGATATGCTTAGTACACTCATGAACAAAAGAAAGTTTCTTGTTCAATGTCGCCAATTGTCTGCTTTTTTTGTGGAGATGAAGTAATTTTGTTTACGCTTGTTTATTTCGTGTGTCTTTAATAAAGATCACTGTTTATAAAATATCTTTCAGAGTTATTGTCTGAATTTCGATATACATGCTTTAGGTTTGTCCATGAGTGTACACATAAGCACGACTTACTGCACATATATCGGCTTCTATGAACAAAGATAAAGGTTTAACCGCTTATATTTATCCAGTTCGAGTTTGACTTCATCACTAGCGTATATACAGTTTCAACACAAATTTCTGAGCTTACATCGTTTTCTTTGGAAGATATATGTGTTGAAAAACATAAATTTATTTACTTGATGTTTCATCTTTCTTAATGGCCATGTATCCAGCTTGCTGCACTTACTTATTGAACTATATATACTTGCTGTTTTATATATATATATGGTATATTAAAATATTATTTTATTTGAAATTATATTTCATTGATTCAAATACTCTGTTAAATCGACCACCAGAGGTCACGCTTCCCCTATAAAAACTCATTGTTGTTGTTTTCCCGATGGCCGGCTCAAATCTTTTGTACATTATGTAAATAAGTTTTTCATTTTTTAGATTCTTACGCCTTAAGCCAGGCATTACCTTTCTCAAATTATGTTTTCTATATCCCCATAAGCTCAATTAAATCTATTTTGAAAACTATCTTATATTATATTACTTTCAAGATTTTAGCCACGACTGCATCACCATAGAATATTCCTCAACATTATCAAAAATCAACAGATGGAAAATTTGCCGGGAGGAAATTGATTCATAGAAGCATAATGCGCCTCTCCCGTCAAAATAAACGTCTAACCTGACGCCAATATATATATATTTTATGATCTATCAAACTACCTATATTCGCTTAAGTAACGGCAAACTTTATTTATATGGTACTGACGTGCTAATAAACATAAATACACCTATAAAAATGACTTTAGATGACCTGACATGAATTTTTAAACTATCTTCACTTATATTTGTGAGGTTCCAATAGCTTTTAAACTTGAAATGTTTTTGATTTTAACCCATTAAATATTAAATAGTAATCTGCACTTCTCTACAAGTTAAATTTTATTAATCTAGGCTAAGTAATAAAACAATATTGAAAAATTATTTTGTGGTTACTGAAATGCCTCAATGTAATGAACACAAAAAAATGTGGTCAATATATAATACAATATAATACTGAATATTTAAAAATACAAAATAGAAATTCAAATAAAATCATCAAAGAGTAACAATATATATTTATTGTTGCTACACTTGTCCACAGGATTTTAATTCTTTTTCATTCAGGAAGCAAACCAAAATAAAAATAAAATCCTATTTTTTCAAATATACTTATCAAATATCTTTCAGAGTTATTGTTTAGATCCAGATATGCATGTTAAAAGGTTAAATTTCCTTAAGTTTTGTCCATTAATGTAGCTGCACTTACAAAAGCCTATTTAATATGTCTTGGCATTTTTAATCTACTGCTTTGATCTGACTGTCACTCTTATTCCTTGTTAAATTTTATTTTTCCTTCCTTGAATAACGTGAAATTTTCACATCTGTATTTCTCTAAATGAAGTTCATTTTCTAGGATATGATGTGTTTGACGTTAGAAAATATCTCAAAGGGGTGCTGAACTTACAATAGCTTGATTTTCAAGCACACAACTGATGTGAAATATTGAACTACAAAAATTTCCATCTACATTTATAAATATAATTATTTATTGTATCTGTGTATGTTGTTATATTGTGTGTGTAAAAAGTAAGCTAAATTGCCTTTTAAGGAAATGTAGAAAAATAATTTATTAGAACGCGTCATCTGGTTTTGAAAATTCAAACTATTTTAGATTGTATATTTCTTTTAAAAAATAATATGAGATTCTATAAATTCCTTTTGATGAAATGATCAAAATATTGGGAGGACCTGGTTCACAGAGCAGTATGTGGCAGCTAAAATGGCGACCGCTGTAAGGGTCTACCACTGATGAACCATGCCCTTTCATTATTTTTATCATTGCAGTAAGGGCAGTAGACAATTATTTCATTTTCAAAAGAAAACATACATAGTTAGAATATTTTTAAGTTTTAAAAGATGTAGAATCTCTCTATTTCTAAGGTTTTACTTGTGAAAAATTGACATATTATTTCTTCTAAAGAGTCTTTTGATTTATACATATTGTAAGTTTTTGTTACACTTATCATATATATCATTAGCTCTATTCTTGGCTAATACTAATGCTTCAAGATTTTCAGATTTTCAATGGTGTATAACACACATACCGGAAATAAGTTAAAATAAAAACATCGATGGTTGCTAGTTGAAATTGCAACATTAGTTGTGGGATAATGTATGTTTTTTATAGTTTAATATAAAACATTTCATATAAGTATTTTTAATATGTATTAAAATTCGGAACTATTATAGACGCGTATGATTCTTTTTTAAAAATAAACAATTTCTACTGTCCTTACTGCAATGGAAAAGCCACGTCCTCCCATTAATATTTCCATTGCAGTAAGGACAGTAGAAATTGTTTATTTTTAAAAAAGAATCATACGTGTCTATAATAGTTTCGAATTTTGATAACAGAAGGCGCGCTTATGCATCATAATATGTATTTAAAATACCAATTTTAAAAATAATTTATAATTATATAAAATCTATTTAAAAGAAGTTGGATCCATAATATACATGTATATAATATCGTTTTGTTGTAAAGATATACTCAAATTGCAACCTCGTTACAGAGATTTTGTAACGATCTCACAATATTTAATATTACAAAAATCTTGTTTTTTATAATTCTACAAAGAAATTTGTAATTTATACATATAAGAAGAAAATTACATTTGTATATTTAAAGATATTCTACGCATTTTAACAAAAGAAAAATAAAGTTTTCGCTTTTTGATTCCCTACGTTTTGAAAACAAAACAACAAAAAACCCAAAGCGGAATATTTAACTCTAGGAGAATATTTTGTTTTGGAATTTGTAGAAAATTTCCTTTCTAAACTTTATTTAATAGTTTATCTATTAAATCTATTTTTAAAATACGATCAAACGAATTTAAAATATTTTATCTCTATGAAAAATGATACCTACGTCTTTCAAATCCTGAATATTTCTATATGCTCTCTCAATAAGTCAAATATGGAGAAGGAATTGAATAAAAACTCGCTGAAAAAAAATTATAAGGAAAAAGTTTTTAAATATATCGTTTTTTTCACCAAAAGTTATAAATAGCTTGAGTTTTTTGTTTGTTTGTTTATTGATTTTTTCGGTAGTATATCGATCCATTGACAGATGGTGCTACCGTAGTTTAAGAAAGGTCAATGGAAAATAAAAGATAACTAAGGTCAGAGTATCCACAGAGTCAACGTTTACTTTAAAAATTTTCTTAAAATATACTTTCTATTTTTAGTTTAAATTACCTCTCCCTCTTCTAAATGATTTTTATTGATTTAAAAAAAGAACTCACAGAGAGATCATTTGTTGGTAAACTTGGCACGCAAAGAACATAGATATGAAATGTGAGATTGTTATAAATTGTTTCCTAAATTATCTTCTGAGTACCTTATCGATCTTCTGGGATATTTTCTCCAGAGTTGCCGGTTGTTTAATAAGCTCCGACAACTTCGTTTGAGAGAATATTCTAATATATATTTTAAAATAATAATTTTTTTACAATATATTTTAGTATATTATTATTTGGATATATTTTATTTTGTGGTTTTATCATATTTAAGATCTCCATTAAAAAAAAGTAAACGAATATTAAAAGATATATAAATTTTATATTATAAATGATTACTTGACAATATATATAGTAACACATTTTATCCTATCAACTGATATAGATTTTTACAAAAATTACGAGATTTTATTCTGTTTGTAAACAATTCACGGTTATAATAATACTTGGATAAAATTCCCAGCATAATATTTTTTACTTTTTATATTATTTTTATAATAATTTCTTTAAATTTGTTTAAAATGAATAAAAAAAATCGAAAACTTTCAAAATAATTCCAATGCAATCAGAAATTTTTATTATTACGATATGTGTGATAATGTTTAGTCAAAACTATCAATATAAAACGACATTTGAAAATTATCCCACATGTGTTTCTTTCAAACGAAAAATCGAAATTTATTTTTTAGGGAGAAATAACGATTATTTTTCTGTTTATCATTGCTCTTCACAATTCATCCTTTCATACTTCATCCCTAAGGTTGGAACTAATCGTTATTTCTCCTTAAAAATAAATTTCGATTTTTCGTTCAAAATAAACACATGTGGGATAATTTTCAAATGTCGTTTTACAATCATAAGCCGCATTATATTGTATTATAAAAAACTATTAATATTCATCATATATTCATAAAGCTAAATATAAACCTATGATTGATAGGTTTGATATGAAGGCATCACAAGAGATGCGTGAATTAAGGCGTAGATTCACCGATAAATAGCCATACGAGATTAAAAAAGGGAATTTAATCTGAACCAATGTCAATATTTAGATCCTTGATGTCTTCCTTGCGTGACAATCACCTGTATCCTACCTGACACGCCAACATCGAAAGTCTCAGAGCACCTTCTTTATATATCTTAAGTGTTTGCCTGTTAAACCATTGTTTATCCGGATTGAAGATCAAATTACAGAAAAACCACACCTCATAGATCACCACTTCACCCTGATTTAATTGAAAATACATTTTACTTAGTTAATTTTAAGGAATAGAAATAATGATCATAAAAATAAAGGACGCCATTAGTGATTTAGGCTAAGTTATATAGGTATAATTATATAGGAATTAATTATTGATTAATATATCATTAATACATATCTTATTTTAGGCATTGTAGCTTTGTTTATTGGTGCATTCGGATATATTTGTATTCTTTTAAAGTATTTTTATTCAGCACAAATCTTGTGAACAGATAAATAAACGTTTTTGTACTTTCTACAATGACATAAAAATTTAGGGACATTATACTTGGCAGGTTTTGACCTTTTATACTATCTCAATTCTACTATACTATTCAAATATACTATCTAAATTCAAACAATCTCAACGGCAATAGTAGACCAATGTATATCTACACTCAACGTCTCCCGAGAGTTCTTGGCCCTCTCTTTCTACACTATAACGCTCCTATCTAAATTCAAACATTCTCAGCGGCAATGGTAGACCAATGTATATCTACACTCGACGTCTCCCGAGAGTTCTTGGCCATCTCTAGACGATCTCCTATCTGAATTCAAACACTCTCAGCGGCAATGGTAAACCAATATATATCGACACTCGACGTCTCCCGAGAATTCTTGGCCCTCTCTTTCTACCCTATAGCGCTCTCCTATCTAAATTCAAACAATCTCAGCGGCAATGGTATACCAATGTATATTTACACTCGACGTCTCCCGATATAACAGAGTAATTAAGGTATATAGGCTTGTGTGATTTGCTGTCTGAATGTATATAGAACGCCATGTCATATATCAACGTCCAGGTCGTCAGTCAGTTTACCCCAGACATGTCATCCAATCAGGACCTGCCACCTCATCAAGTGTGGAGTTAATTAATATGAGAGATAATTAGATGTTAGAACGACATTATTAATGAAGGTTAATTAAAAAATAGCCAATAGAGGCTCTCCAACGTTGACAGCCTTTTCGAGTCATGGCGTCGTATGGAACCAGAATTGTGGAGATGATTCTTTAGCCGTTCAGAACTATACAGTGGAAGTTGAGTAACTTAGCACAAGACTAACGAAATTCTACCCATAAGCATTAAAATGTAGAACTATCAAAGAAGAAAAGGAATCACCTAACATTTCATTGTGAAAACTAGCTAATAATTCGGTTAATATTTCAGAAAAGTATATTGACTGAACCAACACATTTATTTTCAAAATTCATAACTTTCAAGTTATCCTTCAGCGATAGGAAATATAATTTGTGATAAGAAAAACACAATTTCTATTCCTAATGAATAACTCTTTTAAAAAAAACATTCTCTTATTACCGAAAAATTTAAGATTTTCAGTAATTTCACAAATAAAGGTCTTAAATACTGTAAAATATGATTATAATATATGTTTAAACCTATACATGTAATATATACAGGGATTACATTTTACCAAGATGCGGTTCAATGTTATATAAAGCATGATTGCATCTTCAAGGATATTGTGAAAGCTGAGGATACAAATATAGTATTATATTGTTTTATTTTTTTGCACACCATAACCTTCTTGAGAAAAATGATTAGTACACAAGAAAATATATCCGAGTGGCACCACCAATTACTCATTACAGAAAATGCGGAAATAAAGGATATTAAGACTATGTCCGCAATGGCTCACCATAAGACTGCTTGTAAATCCTTACAAAAGAAAAAAATATATTTTTATTTCTAAAATCGGCCAGAACCATTATTCTCCATTATATGCTCTAATTGCCAAATTAACAGAGAAAACAGATTACTTAATATCTTCATATAATTCCTACAAATCATAAAAATACAGGGAAGGAACCACAGGACGCTACAGGTGTAAATAATAGTTGTTTCCTTTTATCAGGAGTATCCTGTGTAGGGCAATGACCCCTAAAAATCCATGGTTGTTGAATATTGATAAGCAGTATTTAAGATGCCCATATTGTTAAAATTATATATTTCACGAGATAATAAAAATGTCGCAGCATTTCATGAAGGCCTATCACTCTCAGAACAACAGCTGGACTGAGAGATTAAATAAGACCCTTGGAGACATATTATCAATGGACGTTGATGTGGAACAAAAGATAATTGAGGTTCAAATTTACATTTTATCACTTTTACTTATAAAACAGGAAAGCAGGAAACCAAAGGATTTTCATTCCTTTAATTTAGTACATGGACGAGAGGCTGAAACAATGTTTGACACACTATGGTCCTACCAGACAGATTATAAGGAAGACGAACTGTAAGTCAGTTAAAGATAGATGCTGAAGAAGCACGCCAGTCAATCTGTTTACATTCACTCAGAAATCTGTACGTACGATGGTCTCCATAATGAATATTGTAAATGCAAAACATTCTATTAACTTTTTTTTCGAAAATAAATAATTTATTTACAAGACATTTTCAGTACTATATCTCAGTTCTGGTTGGTTAGTGGTGTGGAAGCGTCAACTTATAGATTAAAGAATGATAGTTGACATAATTTTCCGGATTGCTCGATGCAGATCGGCCCTCTATTTCTTCTTGATGCAGGCAAACACCATCCTAGTGCTGGAATGTACTTATTGGGGTTCTCGAGTGTTCCAGGTGATCCCGCTGTCTTGTTGGCATTATAGTAGACGAAATTGGCAGCTATTAGGTTGTGAAGGTTGGGCCGCAAACTGGTGTAGTGACAAAGATCTTGAAATACAGGATCCATTATGAAATAAATGAGCATTTACTGGCAAAATACGTTTATTGATCGTAAATTGTGCAAATGTTCAATATTCTTCAAAATACATTCCTCCTGCATCAATACACTTGCGGAGACGCGTTTGCCACGCCTAAAAGGCACCCTGAAACTCTTCGACAGGAATGCTTCTCAGGAACGTTGTAACATGGTGTTGGATGTTTTCCACGGTTTCCCAATGTTTTCCTTACATCTCTCTCTTGATTCGCGGAAACAAAAAGAAGTCACATGGAGCTAAGTCGGGACTGTAAGGGGGGTGAAGGATCACCGAGGTGTTGCTCCGAGCCAGGAAGTTGGTAATGATGAAGGCTGTGTGGCTGGTGGCATTGTCATGGTGCAGCTTGACCGTGTCTTTAGTGTCAGTTCTCACGCGTGCGATCCGGCGTTTCAATCTCCTGAGCACCTCCAGGTAAAAGGCTGAGTTTACCGTTTGTCCCTGCGGGACAAACTCACAATGGACTATTCCTCGGATGTCAAAGAAGACAATGATCATCATTTTGATGCGCGACTTGCTCATTCGCGCTTTCTTGGGGCGTGGGGATGATTTTGTGTGCCATGCACTTCTCTGCCTTTTCGACTCTGGGTCGTATTCAAACATCCAGAATTCGTCTCCGGTTACTACAGAGTTCAGAAAGTCCGGTTCATTTTGAATCAAATCCAACAATTCTTGACAGCGCAAAACTCTAAATTATTTCTGGTCTTGCGTCAACACTTTCGGCACTTTCGCACAGACCTTACGCATTTGCAGATCATCGGTCACTATCCCATGTACCACAAATGTGGACATGTGTAATGTTTCAGTAATTTGCTGGATGCTCAATCGACGGTCGGTACGCAAAACTTCGAGCACACGATCCACGTTCTCGTCAGTTCTGGCCGTTGTTGGGCGTCCTGAATGGGGTTCGTCGGCGACCTCCTCCCGGCCCTCCTTGAACGCCTTGTGCCACTTCCCAGACTGTGATCTTGGAATGCAATCGTCCTTGAAGGCTTTTTGCAGCATCTGGAATGTTTGGTTGCATTTTTTCCAAGCCTCACGCAAAACCTTATGGCGTATCGTTGTTCAAGCGAACGCTCCATCGCGCTATGTTACAAAAGTTGAAAACACACTTCAAGCGGAGGCATGTATCTCCCCTCACACTGCTCGAACTCAACTGACGACCGGATGGATTGAAAGGGCATATCCCTCCACCACATTTCCCACGGTTTTACCGTGCTGCCATCTATCGTTGCGTCACAATAACATTATGCTCATTACTTTCATAATGGACCCTGTATCTGTTATCTATTTGAGACTACTATAAAAACCTTTTTTCTCTCCGCTACATTTCAATCTGCTACTTACGTTTTAACTTCATATTTATTGTCCACACTTAAAATATTTTACCACAAATTCCGTTATGAAATTCTGTGACAATGTAAAACAATTTATTTTTAATGACAAAGGAAAAATATTTCTAAAAAATAAGTGATAAAAAACCTTAACAAAATAACCTAACCTAATCATAATAAAATATAACTTTGAAGGTATATATTCACATTCTAATAGATCACGTTGAAACCTCTAGATAAATAATTATTCCTTATAACATTTTTATTATAATGACCTAAAAGAATAGAAATTTTATGAAATTGAATACAAATATATTCTAAAACCTTTTTCTGTTACAATTTAGCAACAACTATCAAAAAGAAAAAGAAAACACAGAAAAAGAAAATATATTTATATCATAAAAAAAGAGACAGAAAAGACAAAATGGCCATTTAAAGCGATTGTATCTCTTGTAAATAAATTGTATTTCTCAAAGGAAAACGGCAATTTCGGTGGAAAATTCGGAAGAGCAACTGGTTTAGGCAGCACAAAAATTAGGGAAATTGCAATTACGGTAAAAAGAAGGAGAGAAAGTCTGAATTTATTAAAAGTTGAGACTAAATGATCCAACCTCCGAAAATTCAAATTTTTGTCATATAGCTCCTCCATTAGTCGATCCCATTTAAGCTCTTTTAGAAAGTCGGACGATGGCCAATAAAACCTGCCAAATCGATAGGCGGCTATTTAATAGCGTTTGGAAAGAATTCTTCCTCTTTACACCGGCATTTTATATGGCATGTTCCTTTTTATTCGATAGGAGCTCGCTTTGTTACAAATATTTAACTCTGTGATATTCTGACAAAACAATTTGGCGTAATTATTATACTTTGATGCTCTGAATATTGAAAAAATATTGGTTAAACATGTTTAATATAATATTGATGATTTTAAATACGCTTTATGGGATCATAATATATCATTAAAATATATTTGAAAAAGTTAAATTCTGGATAATTTAGGATTATAGATATGAGTTTTTATGGAGAACATTCTCTCATATTTATTTGTCCTGAGATTTTGTGTATTTTCTCCTACCTTAAATATCAGCTTTGACCAAAACTTATATTTTCCGAGATTTCACAAATTCCTTCTATTAATATTTAATGTTACTCTCTTAATTACCTTTTTGATAAAACTAAATTTCAATAATATATATCTTTATCAAAAATCATAAATTTAATTATATGAAAATATATTTTCCTTTTTTTTTTTTGCTTATCCCTAGTACACGTGGTACAGGCCATGATAATCATGGTGGGTAGTTAGCGACTGCTTTTACTGTAAGTGCACCACATGTCTACACATGTGAAAAGCAGTTCGACTTTGCACTTACTAATGCCAGAGCCCCGTTTGGTTACTTGCACTCGCTGGTGGGGTTGGACTTTTGCAAGAATCGGGGGCCATTGGAGCATTTTTTTTTCTTTAAACAGAAAAAAGTGTCCAATGCGGGTTCGAACCCGGGTCCTAGTGGTCGAAACTTCCTAAATGTGTTTTATAAACAAATTAATAAAATCTGATTTTATCTCTATCTCGACATGGGTTTCTGTTTATTTCAATTTTATATTTACTCTTATTAAGTTTTAATAATTATTCGTTTATTTTTAGAATTCTCTAAAGATTTCATGTATGTTGAGATTCAAAATCATAGATAAAATTTTAATTAAAAAGGCATATATTGAATCAAAATATAATTTATTTACCAACATTTTAAAATTATATTATTTAATCCAATATATTCATTTTTAATTAAATATCTATTTATGGATTGCTCTTTTCTCAAAATAAATAAATTTGTGTTTTGATATTGATTGCATGTGTTTAATCAACTTAAATATTCAATTTATAAATAGTAACCACACACATTAGTTTGTCAGTGTTTAAAATTTTTGATTGTTTTTAGTACCCATCAAGTCTAGTTCGAAATTTGTTGACAATATGGACAGATATTTTCTAATTTGATCTGATATTTGTTTTCATAGCGGTGTTTGATACAGAATTTTTACAGTACCTTCTTCCAAAAACGGGAGATTCGTTATTGTAATCGAAAATAGTATTTGATTTAAGACCAAATCAGATTTAAGACAAAATAATATTAGTCATGTTTGTGTAACTATGAGGTAAATTTAAAAACGTATTTATTGATAATAGAAAATAATCTATTAAAGATTGAGATCACATTCTGGAAAAGATATATTAACGGCTTTCTCTGCACCACCGAAAATAGTAATATAAAAACCATTCTTAATTTTTTAAACAATACGAAACCGTTTATATCATTCACACATGAAATGAGAGAAAAATGCTATTTATCATTCTTGGATTTAATTCTTACCAGAAACACAGTTCTAAAATAGAAAAATACATTTGCCATAAGCCAACACATACAGGCGGTTACTTGAATTTCAACTTCTTCAGCTCATATTGATCATACAATATTTATAATCAAAACCCTCTCGAAAATAATTTCAACTCATTTTTCTGTCAAATACGAAAAATCAAAAAGAAATAATGATACTCTTGAATATGAATTACAAAGCAATAATTTTAACACAGAATTTGTCAAAAAATATAATTTCATAGGTCAAAATTCATTCCTCCTTCCAACAACCAATCTCAGAAATCATATTGCACACTTCCCTACAGTTATGGTATTGAAAGAATCAGTTAAGCCCTAAAGAAGTATATGATCAACACAATATACCAGATTCCATCGTATTTAAGAACGATTCTTCTCCATCCCGATACCAAATATAATACGAACAATAGTCAGAAATCAAACCTCATTGATAGAATTCCATGCCGATCATGCCCAGCCACATACATAGTAGACACAGGAAAATATTTAGTTTTTTTTTCACGATTTGTCGGTAAATATATGAGGGAATTAGATATTTTATTCCTTTACAAACACTTTAAATTCAAAACTGAATAAAAAGGTGACACATCTGATCATCAAGAATGATTATTTTCAGAAGGAGTGCCCATATATTTTTTACCCTTGGTCTTCTCTAAATAGGAAAAACTACATAAATCTATAATTAGAGATACAAAGTAAAACATGACAACAGATTTCAGATGCGTTATTTTAGTTTAGACTACTTAAATCTATAATTAGAGAGATCTGAAGAAAAATAACAGATTTCAGATGCTTTATTTGAGCTTAGACTACTTAAATCTAAGAGATCCGAAGAAAAACATGACATCAGATTTCAGATGCGTTCTTTAAGTTTAGATTGACAAGCTTTCAAAAAATATATTTGAATCAATCTGTAATCTGTTTGAATTTTTATAATTGTATTTATACTTTGGTCTTCATTTGTTATTTTCTATTTTTATATCCAATATTAGCTTGATCCTTCTTAAATAACGTTCCGCCTTATTCTTTATTGTTAATCCTTTAGTTTCTCACTCTAATTTGGAAATTAGAAATAAGTTTAACGATCCTTATTAGATATGAATAATTAAAAGCTATTACTACATATATATACTATATACTGCAACGAATAAAATTTGAAAAAAAAAGAAATCAAAGATTATCATTAGTGAGCCTTTTTAGAGGTTTCGCCAATTTAATTTCCTTATTCCATACCCCCGCTCGACTATTGTATTAGACTAGAATTCTTATATAACTTACAATTTTATATCGATTGAAATAAATGGAAGTTTTACAAAAGCTATCAATATATGCTTCTTGGACAACTGTAAAAAGGTTTATAACCGAGTTAAAGACTTATGCATCGAGAAACTCTCTTCCGTAAGATCCCAAATAAGCCTGAAGGGCAACACACATTTCAAATAATTAAAAAATTCAGTTATTTTCAACAATAATTAAGTTTTCTTATCGAATATCAAATAATTGAGTCTATAGATAATTCACTAAATTATATTTTTCTGAAATAGTTGTCATGATACAGATTGTATCTCAAATGACCAAGGGAAACTTTTGGGTTTCTTTATGCATCAGTGAAAAATATTTAAGGTAAAATTCGGCATAAACCTGAAGGTAATAAAATACAGCGAATATTCACATAGAGGTTTACCTTGGAGATGCGCCTTCCAAAATTTTAAAATCATCGATAAAATCCAATGGATTGTTTCAGACCATTTTTTCTCGATGTTGAAGATAAAAGCTCTTAACAAATGGGTACATTCCTAAAGAGCAAGCATCCTTTAAAATTCCGCTGCTAGATCTTCACAAGATATTTATTGAAAAACAATTACGGAAATTGGCCATCCATCTTAAATTGGCTTCGTGGACTCCTATCGAAAAACTAATCCATATGGGGAAAGAGTTTGTTTTGTTTGGTCGCACACAGCGCCACCTCTGGTCGATGCGGCCGTCCGAGAGATCCCCTCCTCTCTGATTGGCTGTCCATTGATAGCGCCCTCCATTCACAACCTGCCGGGACATCGCCGTAATAGAATGCAGCTTCAGAATGCAGGACTTGTTTATTGAGATATTCCCGAGTTTTTTTATTTTCCTTTCGGAAAACTAATCGATTCGGGTAACAATTTTTCGCTTCCTTGCGTTTCCCTCTATTGCTTGAAAGACTTTGAATGAGATTACGGCTGAAATATAAAAGAAGAAAAAACTTCATTTTTTAAAAAGGAAAAACGTATTAATAAGATCAAATGTATCTTTTATTGCCCTTTTCTAAGCTTAATTCAGGAGAAAATTATTATGAGCATCAAATTTATATAATTCTAATCATCACAAAGTTGTTAAATTATGATAAATTACTATTTTTGTGATTGCCCGTAATTTTCTTGAACTAATTAATATATTTATTTAAAAAGCGCCATACAAATAGTTTTTTTTTAATTATTTGTTTTTTTTTTGCTTATACCTAGTACACGTGGTACTGGCCATGATAATCATGGTGGGTAGTTAGCGACTGCTTTTAATATTTAATATTTTGTACCACATGTCTACACATGTGAAAAGCAGCTCGACTTTGCACTTACAAATGTGCCAGAGCCCCGTTTGGTTACTTGCACTCGCTGGTGGGGTTGGATTTTTGCAAGAATCGGGGCCCATTGGAGCATTTATTTTTTAACAGAAAAAAAGTGTCCAATGCGGGAATGGAACCCGTGTCGTAGTGGTCGAAGACCAAACGGTTTAACCAGCCTTCCACCGACCCCCCCCCCCCCCCCCATACAAATAGTAAAATGATAAAATTAAAATCAAGCTACAGTATAAATTTGTTTATATTTATGTGTGTGTGATTCGATGTTTTAAAGTCTGTACAATATAGACTAATTTATCGTTAAAAGACAGATTTTATCATATGCAACATCAGTGTGTTACTAAATAATATTCAGCTGTTTTTCAATTCGAAGATTGAAATTGTTATTACTCTATATGATAATTTTAATGGTGAAAGAATTATTTTTTAGAAAACCTCATATTTATGTAAATAAACATTTCCAAAATAATATAACCTAGTTAACCGTGATTTTGTCTTCATTTTCAAATGAAAAAATTCCTGTTCCGATCTTACTGCGCCATAAAATTATTTTAAAAAATTGTCTTATCAGTAGGAAATATGACCAGCGGTTTAGCCAGGTTAATATAATAGATCGTTCTAATATTGCACATTAGGAGTTTTGACTATATACCTCTATATACAGTACTTGAGACATTCTTGGTCTAATCATTATAGGAAACTATGGACATTAGCTTCAAGGACGGTATAAATAAATATGCATTTCTAATTCGCAAATAATTCTGTTAGGGGTAAACTAAATGCTCTAATGGATATGAACTCAAGGAAGTGTAAAGTCTTAGTCGCCGGTTGTCTGTTTTGAAAGAGACAGAAGTAATGTTGTTCACACTTGATTATTTCGTGTTTTTCAATAAAGGTCACTGTCTATCAAATAGCTTTCAGAGTTATTGTCTAAATACATTATTAAAGGTACAACTTCCTTAAGTTTTGTCCATGAGTGGATAAAAAATCTGCGCATCATCTGTATACAACAACATTTATATAACATCTCCTGGTTATGAAGCTATACTTTGCTGATGATATCCTGTCATATTTCGAATATAGTTGCGCATTGAAAGAAATTATCTTTGAATACACTAATACCTTAATCTTCTATACTTTTGATATTATTTTAAACCTAAATAGAGATCGATGATTTTAAGCAATGGTGTTAACTCTCTACAGATAACAGAGAAATTTCAGAACGTAAGTTTTTAAATGAATATACAAGCTATTTATTGAATGATTTACAACTCAGTACTTGCTTTGATTTTTTAACCAACAAACATTCTTTTCGCAAATAAAGACCTTATGAATTATTATCAGTATAAATCACAGAACTGAATTATTATTTTTTCACTAGAAAGGTTTGTCTTCTTCTTCTTTCTTATCTCCACACTGGGTGAAGTAGAATGCGTCTGCCTTTGTTATTAAGACTGGGAGCACTACTAAGTGGCAGGCCGACTTAGTTCCAAAATAAATGGCCGCCTTTGACATGAGGAACAGACGCCATGTGCAGCCGCTCCTTACATGGAGTACAAACGCTGCTCATCCTGTATACCTGGATTAGGAGCCCTTACAGGGTACTATCAGCCGGGCCAGCTGAGCCCAGGTTTTTTTAGTGAGCTTGTTACTGCTTCCCCTCCTCCTTTTTCATCTGGGCTTGGGACCAGCAAGGGCGGAGAAAGGTTTGTTTTTAATAGGAATGTATGTAAAGTGCATCAATCCTGTATATATATAGCTTATTTCATATCTTGTTGAACCTAATTCAACCTATTTATCAAATGCCAGAGAGTTCAGCATCTACTTTGACTAGGTACAGTGAAGATAAGGCTTTAAGATTTAGCTCTATAGATGAGTATTGTTAGAAGCATTCATACTTGAATAAATGTTTCTTTTTAAGATTTGCACACATATATAATGTACCCTTAATATTAACTTAATGATTTATATGATAACATTTACCGCAAATTCTTGTAAATTACTTATTTGTAAGATGAACACAACCTAATATATCAGTAGAGTTATGAGCTAGATTAAATTGTCGAAACTCTTGAGAGGGTTCATTACTGATAAAAAAAAAAAACTAAGCACACTCTCAAAATATTTATCTTCCATTCAGTGGGTTGAATTTCTTCAAAAAAGATGATGAAATAATAAGAGTCTAGATAATTATGATAATGTTACATTAAACAAATTAACGCAAATTATATTTAATACATGTTATATTACAGGATATATAATGAATGAACAATAAGTATAATATTATAATGTAATTCAGAAATATTCAAACATTTTAATGTCTAAAGTAAATAATTTAAAGTAGAGACGAGCTGAGAGACTTAGCCAATCCCAGCGGGGATCAACACATCTGAGAGCCAATCAAAACGCTCGCAGACGAGCGTCATTAAAGTTTGATGGGAAAAGGTGCCAAATAATGCATGGCGGATCTATTTTTCAGTAGAAGATAAGGGTGTTTGTTTTAAATGTGCCGTGATAACAGGAGATTGCTGCCTAGATTATACCCCGAAGCTAACCATCAAACTTACTTGCATATCCTAAATTGAAGAAAAACGTTAATTATAATGTCCTTATAAACTTTTAAGGAATAATTATATTTTAATGGACAATATTTCAACATTTTTATAATGAATAAACTTTAACATATTTAAAATACATGTCTACCATTCTATCATTGCCATTAAGGATTTTAAAATGGCAATTCCAGAAAGCTACAGAACGAAAAATATAGATATTTGTATATTTAACAAATTGTAGTAAATTATTTACATATAATTTATCAACATAGTATATGCTTATTGTCAAATATTTTACAAGTCTGCCATATCAAATTCGTATTTAATATATAAAGTTGCTAGGCGAGGTAAAAAAAACGTATCCTCTGATCATTCAATAGAAATTTTATTATGGCTTGCGCCATCTATCAGAATAAATATAAATATACATTGATAATTTAGTTTGATTGATATGGCAAGAAAATATCATCATTAACCATATATAGCTACTAGGAATGGAAAACTAAACTACTTGATCGAACAACTATTAAAACTTGGTCACAATGATGTAAAAATTATATATTGGTATATCAAAGGTGTCTTTAGAATAAATTCCGTTTTCACTTTCATTGATTATTTAAATCAGTTTGAAATATTTGCTATAACGGAAACTCAGTGCCAATTTGTTCTAAAACTCGAGATTGAGGATTTTTAGGTTTACCAATCACTTGCTAGAAAAACCTTGGGTCAGGGAAGAAGCTCTGAAGGCATCATTGTAGAAATTTATAACAAAAATAACCAAACTTAGATTCATTGCTGACTTGTATAACTTTTACGTATCTACCTCCTAACGAATTTCCAACTAGAGAATATACATATTACTATCAAGATACACAATGGACTGGATATAAGTTTATATGGTGAACTAAACATTCGCACCAACCACCTTGGAGACTTTCTTAACCTGCTGGATATCCCAACTTTATTGTCGCGTAATCTTTCCTCAAGAGAAATAATAACATCTACCCATGTTAATACTCTAGTTCCCCAGCGGCCCCTTTACTGCTACTATCCCCCTTGACACATTGTAAATAGCATTGCTAATTTTTGTAACTATTGCTGCTATTCCTATATATACCCTCTTCTACGTGGAGAAGTTGTATAAGACCAAAAGTTCATAACAGGGACTTTTGTTGTTGTTACTACTGTTATTCTTGTATGTACCCTACATTTCTGTGCTTGGAGAATCCGTATAAGACTAAATTGTCTTAATAAAGCTTTTTGTTGTTGTTGTTGTTTAATTGATATCCATTCAGAAAGATGAAACAACCCATTAGTAATGTAAAGTTTAGTAAATGCCAAAAAGGCCAAGGTACTTCTTCATTAAATATTCGGCATTCTCTCTAACTCTTGCCCACGATTCTTTATAATATTGAATGTAAAGTTTCAAAATCAGAAAAAGTGGTTTTCCGAGTTTTATCACCTGATTCTACTCTATTTTTTACTTAACTCTATCCCCCATAAATATTATGACTATTGTCTCAGTTAAATTGTTTATTGAAATAAAACATGGCTATCTATAATGCACAGGTAGTACATATTTAAACATTGTCTCGTATCTCTTACTAATAGAGAGGTTTATGAGAATAACTGAAGGTGAAAACTTATTACTATATTCCACGATATTGTGATACGATTCCTTTGACGTAAGCATTTCACCTTTTCTTAATTAGCGAACATTTCCAAAGAAAGGTTATACGCTTAGATTTCATTGTGAATATATCTTGGTCTTAAAATGATAAATAAAATATAGAAGAATATCTTTGCAAATTACTTTTTTAAATTTGAATTGAAAGTGGAGCAAATAATTTTTATAACTCGTAGTGAATACCATCTATGAATAAAATGAGATTAAATGATAAAATAAATACAGAAAATATGGGGACACATGAAGAATGTTAATATAATTAAATAACTTCATTACTATATATGTTTGTACTCAAATGTGGTACCTAGGTGTGAAGTCAACACAAGGTAATAAGACCAAATCCAAATAAATAAATAGTGTGTGACGTTTCGGTAACAGCGTTGTTATCCAAACGTCACACACTACTTATTTATTTGGATTTGGTCTTATTACCTTGTGTTTATAATCTATAATCCAAATTGTGCATTATCAATATAGGTGTGAAGTGACACTTTTGGTAGATGAATCCATCCCAAACCTTATGTGGTATTCTAATCTGAAATCGGCCACAGCCACTTTATAATCTGAAACACTTTTTCGCTAGATTCGACCGATTTCATACCTTCTCGTAGGATATTATTAAATAAAAGCCGCCCCTGTAATAATGAGCGTAAAGCCCGAAACCATAAGCAGTAGAATTGTGAATACCATTGAACGATGTAGAAGAAGATTACAAAAAGAAATGAAGTACTTGTTATATCTCTCCACTGAGATATAGACTACAGACTACTTGTTCTCGTTTTATTCCATTTTCTTATAAGGTCATCTCAAGACCAGTCTATGTAAGACGGAATGTTTTAATGAAGGTTTATTTTATTGTTGATAAAATTTAAGAGGTGATTAATTTCAAAAGTCATACCGAGATATTGACGTTTTTCTACTGCTGAACTTTTAAAAATACAACCTATATGATTGAAATTTATATTAGAACAACAAGGTATAACATGGTATACTAAATTCAAATAAATATATGAATAGTGTGTGATGTTTTTCAGTAATAACGCTGTTACCGAAACGTCACACACTTTTCTTTCTTTTTTTTTGGATTTGGTCTTATTTTACCTTATGTTTCTAATCTATAATCTAAATTATTTCTAATCAAATAATTGTTACTTTAAGAGGAATTCATAACTAACCCAGAAAGGTTATCCCATTATTTAGTCCCAACCTTTTATTGATATTGTATAAATCTGTCTTTTATATACAATTTTTGCAAATATTAATATATCCAAATATTTTTTTCAATAAAATGATCTCTTGTATCAATAATAGGATTTTTTAAATTCACAAATATCTTTCGGGTATGAAAGTCCATCTACAAGAGAAACACTATACAATGAATCACTAAAAAGACACGAGTTAAAATTTTATATTTATAATTCGTTTTTCATTGGTGTGATTTATTTTTATCGTTTTTACTCTCCTGTAGAAGGGTTTACGTGCCCGAAAGCTAGAGATTTGACAATTTAAAGGAAAAAATTAAAAAGGAACTTTCTTTGGAAGCCTTATATTTTCACTTCAAATATTTATCACAAAATATGCTGTTAATTTCGGTAATAAATAAGTGATATCGTAATTTTTCATCTAATGTAACATCGTTTTTAAAAGCTTTCTAATATTTTTGTTTTTTAAATATATAGTAAAAGACTAACTGATATTTTAAAAATTTAAAAGATACTTAAAAAACCTAAATGGAGTTCGAGAGAGAAATTAATGCCCTCAAGGCTCCTTGTAACATTTCCAGAAATGTACTATTTAAGTTAAATAATGAAATTTATTTTATAGAATTTTCTTCTTTTACTTTATAAGAGATTCTATCAAAAATATTTAATTGTTTACAAGATGATATTTAGTTGTTCTACAAAGTTTTTATAAAAATAAATGTATTAAATACATTCAGAGAGATTAGATTATTTTCACCTTTTATTAAAATAATTTAACATCAACATAGAACTTGCCTTTTTGAAGTTATTAAACATTCCCCTCTTTTAACAAAAGATTTGGGATTTAAAGTTTAATTTGTTTGTAACACGGAAATTACTTGAGAAATAGTTTCTATCTTGAATATGAGGGCAAAGGAAAAATATGAAAATCCTCATTATCAGAGCTTTAATATATTTTATTTTCAAAGATAAATTTGTAAAACTTACTAAACAGAAAATAGAAATTATATTGAGAGAGAGCTCTCCCTCTCTCTGGCTTTGGCCTTTCTAGTTTCTTTGTTACAAAATTTAGTTTCCTAATTGCATAAATTTGTATTAAATATTATGGAAACAATAATAAGCGTTGATTATAATAATAAATACCTTAATTTTCTCTCCATGGATAGATAAGGCTTTGTGTTGTGTTCAAAGGAAGCGAAGAGTGGTCTGATTAACATAGGAAGATCATCAGATTGTGAAAATAGATATTGTTGATAGTTTCTGTCATCTATCTGGAAAGCATCGTTTAAAGGTAGATATGCTCGTAAGTTTCTGGTCCTAATATAACTGTGCATAATGGAAATGGTAATTTCTATTGTTTCCCAATATTTCCTCAAATGTTTATACCTAGCCTCTGACAGATGTCGCTGATATTGTTCGAAATCTATGTAAAAAGATCTAAGAATGATACAATGAGTATAGCAAGAGGATCATGCTCTTTTCCTCTAACGTTAATTTATTTTATTTTATAATATTTGACAGGTTTTTAAAATACACTCATGGCGAAACTTAAGGAAGTTGTACCTTTTCGCATATATATCAGGATTAAAACAATATCTCTGAAAAAAAATTGAGAAAACGCTTAAGGAAATTTAGATACCTTTGTTTTCTCTGGGGGTGGTCTCTCATTATATAGAATTCAGGATATTCGATTTCATTTTTATGTTACAAAAGTGTTATCACTCAAAGTATGGGTTGCTCATGAGAGGGTCTTACATTAGAGGTCGAGTTATTTAATTTCAGGTGCTTTATTTTCAAAAGGTTAATGTTATCAGTTGTATTGCTCATGATGGGATCTTTCATTAGAGTTCTGGGTATTTCAAATATTTTTACATCTTACAAAGGTGGTGTCAATCGTCAAATTGGCCGCTTAAGGAGGGAGAGATAAGTACATTTTGAGTCTTTCTATATTTTACAAAGGCAGTCGATAATCAAATAGGTCACTCATGGGAGGTGATCACCCATCGTGAGTCGTATATGGGAGGTCTTACTCTAAACATCTTTAAGTTAAAACAATATGTAAATGACTCCAGTAGGTAAATAAATGATAAATGATAAACTAAATAAAACTAAATAAATAATTCAAATTGGTGATAAAATTTATAAATGAAAGTTACAATTCATAATGGATAAAGTGAAATAAATAGGTATACAGAATAATTTCCTTGAATTGAATTGAATCGATAATCAGTGGTCTGTATAATGAGTGAAAGGGATCTCGATTTGATGTGGATTCTAATGGCGGGAGCCGATGTTTGCACATGTGTTGTCTGTAAATATCGGCCTCTTTGAAGTGGCGGCTCGAGCTATTAAAAGAGTCCAGAGTTTACACATGTGGAAATCTTGGCAATATTCTACTTCGACCTTTCAGTTTAAAACTCGTTTATGAAAAAATATAAACTCGTTTATAATGGATTTCTATTTTAAGGATATTAATGGATATATTTATATCATGGTATCAATAATAGTTCTATTTAGTTTACATTTTTAAAATACAGAAAATTACTTATTCAAAAAATGTTTACTTTATATTTATGTAAACTATCTAAAAATTATTGGAGCGTTTCTTTTTAACATTTGCGTATTATACCGTAGAGTCCCTCTGTATTTTTATTAGTATTTTAAATTTTTAAACTTTAAATATCAAAATTAGAAAAAGGTTGAATAATAAACTTGATATTACGATAAACTAGCACGCCATCTGTTATCAAATTACGAAACTATTTGTGACAAGTGACACCAGCTAAACTATCGCAAAATAACTACCAATTTTGATCACAAGTGTCACAGTTAGTCACAGTTACATGTGACTATAACATATATGTTTACCTTTATATATTACCCTGAGTCATATATATAATCATATTCTATATACATATACATATAATATTGTACGATATAACCTATTGCAGATAGCATTAATCGCTTCACCAGACACCACTGCCATATTTTTCTTCTACACAGCTGCCAACTACACGCTGCTATTTTTCTAACCAACCGTGAACAATTGTTCCATTTTCACAATCTAGCATTGCCTACTACACTCTACACACATCTCTAAATTCTCAATCATTTCATCAGATTCAATGCCAAATGCAATATTCTCTTTAAGGATATGAAAAAAATAGATTTTTGTTGTAGTTACCTAACCGAATTATCCATATTAAAGGTTATGACAATCATGATAGGTAAGAATTGGAACTGTAAGCACCCTACATGCCTACATAAGATGAAGAAGTTTGACATTCTTTCTTACAAGATTCCAGAGCAGCCTCTGTGTTTTCTTGAATTCAATAGATTGCCTGGCTTGTACAAATCTATTGGGAGAGTGATTTATTAGTTTTAAAAATCACTCATTGTGTGTATAAGGTTCGATACTGAGTCATAATTCTCAAACTATAATAATTTATAGAATTAACACCACCAAATGCCTACTATTTTATAAATATTAATATTAATATTTCAAAAAGGAGTTATTTTCACATTTGTATAATAGATCTATAAGAAGCGAATTTTTGCGAGAGAGAGAATGTATTTCTTTGCAAATGAAGCTTTTTTTCACTCATAAAACGCGAACTAATATATACATTTACTTGTTATTTATAAACGGATTGAAAACTGGTTTAACATCAATTAATAGGCCGCACTACTAGAATTCGGAATTCTGGATAACATAGCTTTACACACATCATTGTTTCCAGCTATGGTATAACCGCATGGGTATCTTCCTGTTGAAGTTCAAAGGGAGTAATGATAGAATCCTCCAAATCGAGCTAAAATTCTTTAATAAATTATCTGCATTATTTTATTACGTTTCTTAATATAAAAATATCTCAATCTATAAAATTAACCATTGAAATATACCGAGTTTATTTTCTATCTAAGATTTGTAATTTTTATTTAAATTATGTGGCGTTTCATAATATAATTTATAAAACACATGTGTAAATAAATTAAGGGGGGGGGGTCAATGTAAAGTCACAAGACCTGGAATATATCGGTTTTATATTTTCAATTCTAAGGGTTTATACATATAACAGAGTATAATAAACATGATTGATTGGGGTTTATGATTGATATTCTATACACTGAATACGACAAGAAAAATTGCGAGAACCAAACATCTGACCTTTTTTCGAAGTATATCCTCTTGGCGAGAAACAACAAAGTATCTAATTTAATTCCATATCTGCTTTTCTCTCACTGCTGAGGGAGTTAGGCTTCTGCGACAAAAATCTGTTAGAACTCGGTTTATTCATTTTCAACTCACAGGTAAAGTTAGAAATTTCTACCTTGGTCGAGAGAGATAGAGAGAGGAGTTAGTAATAAATTAATTATTATCAAAGATACCTAAATATATGTTTAGAAACATTTTTCTTGGTTATAGACAGCTTAGCCAACTAGCCGACTAAATTTATTGGAAAATATATTATGATTACTAATTATTGTTCAGGTGTATGATAATGAACGATACTTCAATCTCAAAACGCACTAAGCTAGATCTACTATTGAGAATATACTACTGAGATATGGTAGTTGTGAGATAAATTGAACAATCCTTACTGAAAACACAACTTCAATATGTCAAATCCATAAATAATGACTCAGCTATTTTCAGAATGTCATAGATCATCCTTAATAATTTGGTAACTCAATAGAATCCAACTTAACTTCTCATTCTTAGGGGAAGAAGAAAGAAAATCTACTATTGAATTATAGAAATTCCAATTAAGTTATACAAAACTTTGGGAGAAAGTTTCAATTTTTAATTACAGGAGTTTTCTCTCAGCCTATTGTATTTTACATTGAGTTTAAATTTTGATTTGATGAACCGCCGAATACTTCTTTGAGGTTCTTATCGAAAATATAATTAGTATATTTATATAAAAGTATCTGAAAAGTAGCCTACATATATATTGTCGAATATTACAACAATTAGTTATTTTATTAAATAAAGTGAATTCAATTAGCTATCAAATGACCATAATAATATAAATGCTCGGATCTTCTTTCAATTCTTTTTGGAGGACGTTTCCAGCATTTCTGGTAGACTTATATCTTCCAGTTAATAAATGTATATTAAATATATATCATTGGTTTAGTTTATATGTTTATTCACCGATCTTTTAGATATTCTGTTTCAATATAATTCAAGTATATCATAGCTGAGCCGTATAAAATATGCATTTTATTTCCATTTTCATCTTTAAATATTTAAATTTTGAGGACAATATATGCGTTATTAATTAAATAAAATTGATCTACCATAGCTGTTTTATTTAAATTATATTTTATAAGGAGGGCATTTTGCTTTCGGTACACTCATGGACAAAACCTGAGGAAGTTGTACCTTTTATCATATATATGCGGATTCAGACAATTTCTCTGAAATATATTTGATACACAGTGACCTTTATTGAAGACACACGAAAAAACCAAGTACGAATGAAATTGATTGTGACTCCTTAAAAAAAAACAGTCGACTGGCGACATCAAAATATAAATCTTACTCAAGTTCTGTCCATGAGTATAGCCACAATAAATGAGAGATACAATGAGGAACGAAAGATAAACTAGGGGAATATAACTAGGTATGAAAAATGGCATCTCCTTATCTTCAACTGATATTTGCTGATGGCTTGCGCCATCTATCAGAATAAATATCAGCTATTCTCGTTGATTTTTTATTATTTCAGAATTGGCCAAATATCCATTCTTGATTAATCAAGAAAAACTAACCACGGCGCGTTTCGGGCTGTTGGCCCTCATCAGCGTGGAGCAAGCTGTACCTCATCGACCAAAAACTGGTCATTCAAGGCATCCTGAAAAATCACGAAACGGCTAGTTATGGCCATAATTGCGTGAGACCGCGACACAATATGAAAAAATAGTACAAATGTGATATTATACTGAGATAAGAGGATAATTATGAAAAAAGGCATCTCCTTATCGTGCAACTGAAAGTTGCTGATGGCTTGCGCCATCTATCCATCTATCATTGGCTTGGCCAATTCTGGAATAATTAAAAATCAATAGTTGATATTTATTCCGATAGATGGCGCAAGCCATCAGCAACTTTCAGTTGCACGATAAGGAGATGCCTTTTTTCATAATTATGAACCTTATCCCAGTACAATATCACATTTGTACTATTTTTTCATAACTAGGTATGTAAATATAATAAAAGGTTAATAAAATGATAAACATATACAACGATAAAGGTACTGATACGATAATATTTTATTGATGGCTTATTTCTCGTATAATTTTCTATATCTTTTTCCGAAAATTATAATTCTTTGTATATATATATAAAACAAATGATTATTCGGAAATCAGAAAAATCGAGGCATATCTTCCTTTTACATATTGTTGTCATATATAACAAACTTTTTTATTTTGAGTTCGAAATTATATTTGTTTACAATATTTTATTCCATTATTTCAAACTTTAATAATAATAATGATAATAAACTTTTTGTAGTTAAGAATAAGATAGCAATATATAAATACTTCTATTGAAATAGATTCAAAAATTCATTGCACGGGAGGTTAATAAAAAATTCTCAAATATCAAACTTTTTAACGAAAGTGAGAAAAGGAGCCGAGAAATCCCCTTGTTTTAGTTTTATCGTAATATTGAATGATGAGAAAGCTAAGCCTTAATATTATTTAAATATAAAAAACATTTAATTTGAAATTAATTGTGATTAAATATTTCCGGTTAAATCCTGATTATCAACGGTTGCTACTAATTCTGACACATTTTTATTTATTAAAGGGGGGCTGTGAGAGAGAGAGAGAAGTTGAGATATCTTAAGGTATTTTCTGAAGAAGAGAAAGGCTCGTTAATATATGAAACAATGCAGTCAACGATATGATTGGGGTTTAATGGTCAGATGTCAAACTTAGCATAATATGGTTAAACATTTGAACGAATCTTATTTGTCTTATTTAGGAATTTCAGTAAAAAGAAACATTTTCATTATTAATCAAGGAAAAAATAAAAATGTATGAATTTTGGGTTGTAGGCCAGGGTGATTAAGACAACCCAACAAAATGGTCATAGAGGTTTCTTGATAAATTGGTGGCTATTTTGGTCTAATGTGCGAGAGTTTTAACTTTATTGAATCGCTGAGGTGCAGTTTTAATCACGATGATAAGGACCAACAGAACCCTAACATGTACGTCATTTATTTTGATTGATAATTGAGAAATTTTCTTTAAGAGACATTCCCAATTAAAACAAATTAATTTTAGTATCAAAGACTCCACACTGTATGCCAAACTTAATTAATCAACTATCTTACCATCAATGGGCTTTAGCCATCTTTAGCAGATACCATTGGATATCTCAAAATCTACAGACTAATCATAAGAGTTTTTTTAGGAAAAGCAAGTAAAAAATTACAAATGAATATAGTTATTAGTTATTCAAATATTAACATTCAAGCTAAAGGTCAAAAGTGAATTTCTCTAATCAGAATTGTATAACTTGTCAATAAGATGTGAACCATTCTATCAATAGAGCGAGCTACCATCCCGTATACCGATGTTATCCCCACGGGAACACATTTACAAATTGGAAGGCAGGTTGTTGTATTTACCTCAGCGGTGCTATATTATCATCTAATTAAATTTTATACAAAATTGATTATAAGAGGAGCCTTTAATGAATTTTAAATCACTAGTGCCCCTGCTAATTATAATAAATTAAATCGTATACGATAAAAAAAAAACTTTGGAATGTTCTCTCAGCCGTTATATTAATTTTTCCTCATTAATAATTTATAGAATTTCACAATTTGATGATATTTTAGTGGAAATATTATTTATATTTTTTAAAATTGATTTTTCTTCTCTCACTTAATGAATAGGATAAAGAATGTATCAGTTAAAGATTTGATCAATTTATTGTTGTTGTTGTTGTTGTGTCCAATGAAGAGTCTCAAATATCTCCATGCATCTCTATCACAACAGCAGCAATGCCCACTATCTTGGGTGTGTAAAGCTGCTGCTCTGGGTCTATGTAAATTTTCTGCGAGGCTCGCTCTTTTTTAGAAAATGTATTTGGAAATGGAAAATATTCAGCCAATTGATCAATAACCCTACCTAACTTGATGTAGTTGTCACGAAAATATTTTTTATTAATTTACTCATCTACTCTATCTTTATGTTATTTTCTTTCCCAACATGTATTAAATGCAGAGCCATATGTTGGTGCACGGTAGTTGTCGTTAAGATGAGTCTGGTACCCGCCCTTGAAATTGCCTGAGTTGAGTGAGTGACTGCAATGGATCTTGACTGCGATGCCCATCTTCTCAATAGGAATAAGAAAAAATAGGTTTATAAAAAATTCAATCCAAAATACTTGCATGTAAATATTTTTCTGTGAAAAATAAAAGCGCATATGGGAATTAGGCAAACATATGTATTTGATAATGACTGCGACTGCATTTAAACGATTAAAAAAAGAGATAACAAAAAACAAAGGCCAAAACAAAAATTAATAAAAATACGAAAGTCATTACTTACATACAGTAAGGCTAATTTTGTAAAGTTTTTTTTATTTCTTTGTGTGGACTTACCGTAACTTAGTAATATAAATTTCTCTCTTAATACTTAAATAATGTAACAAGCTTTTACGTACCAACTGAAATTCAAATATTATTGTTATTATATAACATTATTATTGATCGGTAACTAATTAAAATCTAA
This sequence comes from Cordylochernes scorpioides, assembly GCA_030710605.1. Lineage (NCBI taxonomy): Eukaryota > Metazoa > Arthropoda > Arachnida > Pseudoscorpiones > Chernetidae > Cordylochernes > Cordylochernes scorpioides. The sequence continues at coordinate 52,615,719 of CP092866.1, forward strand.
TTTTTACGGCCGCTAAGCTATCTATTTTGACATTTCTACTTATTTTTGGCCTTTTGAACTGTCAATTGATGTAACTTGGTATAATTAACTTACTCATAGTAGTGAATAGGTTAGCTGTTTCTGAAACCAACTGAAAAATCTGGTCGATAAATTGTGAAATTTGATATTTTACTGCAATTAAATGTCAAATGAGAAAGATGTAACTTGGTATTACACACTGAATGAAATTCCGGAAAACACTTATCAATAGGAAGCCGATGGGAATCTGATACTCGGACATTAGGGCTGGATAATTTGATATTTTTCTGGAATTACGCAGCCTTCGATCGTCATTGGTTAATTGAGAAGAATATATTTGTAGTATACTTGTAAAATATTATATCACACATAAATTATTTTGTGTGATATACAAACTATTTGTGTATTTGAAGCATCATACTGGGAGACAGAAAGCTATAAAAGAACAAACGTATATTTCTGTAAAATATACTTAACACGGCAATTTTAACTATCCTGCAAGAATTCACTCAGCCCGAATATTCATATCTAAATTTGGCGAACAGTCAGCGGAAAAGAAACTTATGTTGTTGTGTAAATAGGTAATATTAACTCCATTTTATGCATATATTTTCTTGATATAATGTGAATTATATATTAATAAAGATGTGTGAGTAAATTAATTAGAATTATTTTCTTTTTGGAAAAGTACTCTTGAAAATTAATTCTAATTCTAAAAGTGTGCACCATAATAATTATAATATGAGATTGCATCAGACTAGAGACATGGCAATTTTGTATTTTATATAAACAAAATAGAAATTCTCGTACACATGGACATATAATTATTTAAAATATGAAATATCCTGAATTCAAGGTGTACACAATATGAGAGGAATATGTTTGTCATTGATTCTATTCAACATAATGTACTATCGCCACCACAAGCCGGCAGTTATCTCCAACAATGACTGCACCTCCCATTGTTACAATGGTGTGAGATTGTCTCTCTGTTGTTTTAATAATAATCCTTGTAATTAATTTCCATTGCTTGCGGTAACCAATTATTACCTGGTATACTATCTCAAAGTGAATATAAGGTATGTGACCAATATTTACAAATATAAACCAATCTCCCCCTACAATAATGGCATTTTCTACCCGGAACAAAACGTACATGTGTTAATAGAGAATGAGTGAAAATACCAGTTTTGTCAGAGTCAATCAACCTTTAAAGCATGGTTTCGAGCAGTTGCACTCATTGGTACAGGGTCCATATCTCAATGTGAATGCAAGTTTGCCGAATTTAATAGTAATTTATTTATTCAGTACTCATATCCTCCACCTAGTAATATATTCATTTTGTAAGTAAATGTTTAATTAATATTCTTATATGTACCAGAATGGCACCTCTCTCTCTTTCAAAATTTATTAAAACATTGCGTTCTATTTATCACTCCGGTACAAAATGGAGAGAGATTCATCGAAAGATTTGAATGTTAATAAGTGTTTATCACACGCACAAACACAAAAGCATTTATTATGACACACAGGTCTTACAGAGGATTCTCCTTGGGGTTACAAGACGGTGGGAAATATATAAAGGGGTAAAAATGGAGAAAGATTATATACACATGGTAAATATATACAGATTATTATTTGAATAATCCTATGGAAAATAAGAAAAAATTTTGAAATATGGATGGGAGAAGTGGAGAATAAGTGTTTATATCTAATTAATCATAACCCAACCTAGAATTATGTTTTTTTCTAGTCAGTACAAAACCTAAAGGTGATAAAATCGAAATACTAGTTTTGTCGAATTCAGACAAAAGCCAACAACCTGTATTCCATAGTTTCCAGCTATGGCCCTCATCAGTACAGGGGCGGCTTTGATTTCATAACATACTACGAGAGGTATTATGAAATCGGTTAAATTTACTGAAAGGTTTTTAAAATGGTGAAGTAGTAAGGGCCAAGTATTAAGCAAGAATGCAAAATAAAGTTGTGTGAGAATAGTTTGCATGTAACAAAAATGGAATATCTATGTTATGTTTCTATTTATATTGAATATTGAGCAGTTCATATTGAATTATATAGTTTAAAAACTTATATCAACATTTGAAATGTTACTTACACGATATTGTATTTTAAATGTTACTTTAAATATAAGTTATGAACGGAAAAATACGTCCAGGGTAGCCGAGTGGACAAGGCACCTGCCCGGTAAGCAGAAGGGTGTGGGTTCGATTCCCGCCCCTGGACACTTTTTATTTTTCCGTTCTCCATTACTCTTCATGTTTCACCTTTCCATACCTCATCCTCAAAGATAGAAATGTCGCTATTTCTCTTTGAAAATAAATTTCGATTTTTAAAAGAAACATTCGTGGTATAATTTTAATTTTCGTGTTACTTACACGAGTTTGTTTTTTTCTAAATCCTTGATATATGCAATCAAATATCGCCTGTTTATTAAAAAGAATTAAAAATAAAGATTCATATCATGATTGGAATACAAACTATCAACATATAGGAAAATTTCAAATAAATTATATTTTATTCTATTCATATATATACACTTTTCAGTTATAAATCCTATAACTATACGCGTTTGAATTAGAAAATTAATATTGGCCTGGATATTTTATATTTGCATATGAAGGTGTTTCGACAAACCATTCTTTAATCAAATACTACTAGTACCTGAAATAAATTATCCTATTAAATATAAAGATATTATATCCTACAACACAATCTGGAGAAGGATTTGAATGGAAGTCCTCACTTGATTTTAAATATTGTCAGGTAAATCCTCCAGGCAAATATAGACATTTTGAACACCCCACATAAAACCTTTCTGGTTTATTGATATATTAAAGAAAATTTAATCGGGCATTGCACTTTAATAGGTCATATCTACATATTTATATGGAAGTTGAAATTTATATACATTCTTCAGAGAAAACAAGGTATTATTCGCATAAAATATCGTTTTTTTTTTAGTTTTAATATAGTACTATATACATATACATATATATATGTGTGTGTGTCAAATGTATCAATTCATTTTTTATAAAATACATCAAAACATTGCATTTATATATATCACTCCAGTACAATAGCTATCCTCGGTTATGATGAAAGTACAAAATCACCTTTATGTTATAGCTATATATCATTATTTTGAGAAGAAATATTTACATACATGGCTTTTTAATAATAGAATTAAAATTTCAAATGAAATTTCTATTTTATTTGCATCCTGTATATATACAAGTAGCTATATTGATGTATATCCTTGCTTTTGACTGGATGCTGTATTATGTGACGGTATTTGGGTGCTAGATAAATTTCTCTTTTCAGGCTCTAATAAAATTTAGGCATTAATGATTCGAAGATAAGCATTTTTCGTACTATTTTTTTTTCTCGTTATATAGGCTGATACCTAATTTTATCATAATAAAAGGTGTCAATTCAGACTATTAATTTGCACACTGACTTTGTGGACAATTTATTATTCAAAAGAGAGATAGAAATTTTCTAAATATACGTTTCATCGTTTATATGTCCGCGAGGTTGAGAACTTTCGTTCTTAAATGTGCCAAAGAAACAACCTGTAGAGAAACCTTAATTCAGTCTTAGTTTTTTTTTCTTTTAATTGAAGAACGAAAGATCGAGACCTCTTGAAAAGCTTTAAGAAAGTTTATATTTCTCTTTTTAAACGTATTTTATTATAATTATTATATATATACATGTAAGTACACTCTCATTGAAAAAACCTTTAAGAAAGTGGAACATTTTTATGTTACCGGTGTCTGTTTTTTTTTTATTTTTTGGAAGGAGACCGAGATATTTTTTTCACATTGGTTATCTCGCTTATCTTCAATAAAGGCCATTTTGTATCAAATATCATTAGTTATAGTCTGAGTCCCAATATACATGCTGAAAGGTACACCTTCCTAAAGTTTTTTCTATGAGTTTAAATTCTAGATGCTCAATTAAAATTTCTAAAATAAAATAGATTAACAATGTGTAGTGTATTTTCACGAAACCTTTATATATGTTCTATTATAATATATGCATATAATGACGAAAACTTGCATGCTAGATTTCCATTCGAAGCTAATATCAAAAATGGGATAAAAGACATGTGTGTTTTATATATTTCCAATAAAACATTATATATATTCGATGCGAGTTTATAAAAGAGATACTATTATGATCAATATACCAAAATTACAACATTCTATAAATGAACATATGACCGGCTAAATGACCTATAGGTGGAGAAAACAAATTAACAGATCAATCGAAAGATTCAACGGAGTTTAATCTACGGTTGGGAGGGGCTTCTAGGACAATTTCCGTTTAGTTAAAAGGACCTCCTTTCTATATAAACAATTCACGAGTTAAATTTGGTAGTTCATTGTATGTTGAATCTATTTGAACAATGATTGATCACAAGCTGGGTTTATAACCTATTAGTTGATAATCAATATATAAATATATAATGTTTGAAAATATATTTCGACTTTTTACTAAAACTAGAGAATCAGTGATTAATAGAGGTCGATAATATAAAATATGGCATTCAGTTTAATATAATATCCCCCCCCCCCCCCAATATATATATATATATATATATATAGTATATCGTTATGATAATTTTTCAAGATTTATAAAATTTGTTATTTAGTTTAAACATGTGAGGTTTGTTTTTTCATTTTTTAAAATAAATAATTAGTTAGAATATAGTAGTATAAAAAAGTAACTCCAGTAAAGCTTCGGTGGTTAAACGTCATGGGCTGGGTAAAAACCACCGGTTTAACCACCGAAGCTTTGCTGGAGTTACTTTTTTTATACTACTATATTCTAACTAATTATTTATTACAAAAAAATATAAAAAACAAACCTCACATGTTTAAACCAAATAACAAATTTTATAAATCTTGAAATTCTCATAGCGATACTATTTGATACAGAATTAGCTTGCTGTTCTGACTCAAAATTGATTCAAAATCTGTTGTTCTTATTATTTTACTTTTCCTCTTTTTTCCAAAAATAAGAAATTACTATTAATATATATATAATGAAACATTCCGAAATATTTTCCCATTTGGAATTCCTTTTTATTTTCGTCCAAATTTTTATAACTCGCAGTTCACCACAAATCATGGTAATTTTGGAGAATTTCTGTCGAAAATCGGGGCAACGGATGATCCTAGCTGCTTCTGTGGAGAAGAAAATAAAACTCAATACATATATATATATATATATAATATAAATAAAAATGAGATTTTCTGCCGAATTATGATTATCTTGAGGATTATGCTATGGCAATGCAGTCGTGGCCAAAATCTTGAAAGAATAATAATAAATATGGTTTTGATTAGATATTGCTTTAATTGAACTAATAGAATATATTGTAATCATAATTTGAATAAAGTACTGCCTGGCTTAAGGCGAGTAGAACAAGGAAAAACGAAAGATTATTTACATAATGTACATAATGATTTGAGCTGGCCAACGTGAAACTACAACAATGAGTTTTTTATAGGGTAAGTGTGACCTCTGGCGGTCGATATAACAGAGTATTTGTATCTATGAAATATAATTTTAAATAAAATAATATTTTAATATAACATATAAATATATATTTCTAAAAATAGAGCAATCCATACTCAAATCATTAGATAGTAAAAAGGGATATATTGTATTGAATAAAAGATTTATTTGTCAATATTTCGGCCGGCTGAACGCCAACCTTAGTTTGGATAGTATACAAAAATGTAATGCCTCGATAAAGGTTGGCGTTCAGCCAGCCGAAATATTGGAAAATAAATCTTTTATTCAATCCAATATATGCCCTTTTACTATCTAATATATATATATTATATAAAATTATTTCATTTTAAAATTATATTTTTCTAGAACCAACTATTCTGTAAAATCGACCGCCAGATGTCGCGGATATCCCTATATAAACATATTGTTGTTGTTTCCCTCTCAAAATGGCTCAAATATATTGTAGTTATGTAAATACGTTTTTAATCTTTTATTCTACTCGCCTTAAATCAGGTAGTACTTTTTCAAATTATGTATTCAATACTTTATTAGCTCGATTAAAGCAAATTATGATTAAAACTGTTTTTATCATTTTTATCACGACTGCAATATCATAGCATATATACAAATTGAAATGTACAATTTTAAAAATGTATTTACAAATACTCTATAGTTTATTACGATGCACTAGCGCGCCATCTGTTTTCAAAATACAAAACTATTTTAGACGAGTATGATTTTTTTTAATAAAACAATTTCTACTGTCCTTACTGCAATGGAAAAATTAATGGGAGGACCTGGCTCATCAGTGGTGAACCTTGTGAATAGTTTGCCTCAAAATTGATGAAATACAGGCTCGGCCTAATTATCAATACAACTTTATATAACTCTTTATAGGTTAAAAAATCGGCCCATATAAAGAATAATATAGCCGAGAACTTAAGTCATCAATTTTGTAAATAGCTTTCATGATTATGAATGATAATAAATATAATAGTTGTGTTGAGCGGTCTCTTAGATAAAAATGACGAAACCACAGCAAGGGTTTATCACTGATAAGTCTCCCAAATATATTTGCTTTTCAGTAAAATTGAATAGAAATTTGCTTTATTTGTATCTAAAAGGCATAAAGGTTCCCATATTAAATTCCAGTCACCTGCATATTAAATGTTCAATCTTCCAGAACTACAGAAATCGGGAAAACATTGAATACAAGGATCTTTTCATGTTTATAAATAGTAAGGACTCATATTTTAAATTTAGAAAATTCTGTAAATATATCTTTTACTTTCTCTCTTGGTTAAAAAAAGCCCGTAATTGCCAAACTAGGTATATTTGTTTGTGTTTGTTTCATTAGTTGATTGTAAATTCAAGCATCATTCTAATGTCCTTTCATTTATTTTCTTCTTTAAACTCCTACTCAAACCTTGTGATTATTCAATTGTTTATGTAATATAGTATCTAAGTTTAGTGTTGTTTCTTGACGCAAGCATCCCTTGTATATATATTGCGTCTGATTTGATAATAAATAAATGACCTATCAAAGCATATATAGTACATTAAAACATTCTTTTGTATAAAATAACTTCTGATTTCAATGAGAATCAGTTTTTCTGCCTTTTCCCTCGTTCTATTTGAACAATAAAAATTTGTATCCATTTTACACGATATTCATAGAAATAAAAACATAATTAATAATGACTTTATATTGTTGCGCAAGATATGCAAAGGAACGATGAAATAAGAAGAGAATTCATTATTTTATTTTTCTAATTTACTCTTCAAATTCCAAGCTCATTTATGAGGCCATCAAAGCCACACAATAACTGACACCAACATTGTCTTCTGTCTTTATCACCGAGTATATAATCAGAAGTAATTTATGAATATTCTGTGTGATGAACGATGAAATGAGATGATAAACTGTTATTTTTCCATTTTAATTTCGAATACAATCTCATTTATGAAGCCATCAAAGCCACACAATAACTGTTCAGAATTTTAAGACCAACATAGTCTTTTGTCTTTACCCCCGAGTATATAATTAGAAGTAATTTATAAAGATTCTATGTGTGATCAACGATGAAATGAGATGAGAAATAATTATATTTCCAATTTTCTCTTCAAATACAATCTCATGAAGCCATCAAATCCACACAATAACTGTTCAGAATTTTGACATCAACATTGTCTACACCAGCGAGTATATAATCAGAAGTAATTTATAAAGATGTGTAAACATTTGGCCACACCAAATATTTGTGCCGTCGTGACTGACGCCTGTTCAAATATTTGACGCCAAAAGATATTAAATTGCGAACAGATTTTATTTTCCGCTTGTTCTTCAGATTAAATTTGAACGTCTAAATATTATTCTTGAAATCTCATTGGGAAGGACAAATCTCTCTATTTTCCAGATAAAATTACGAATTAAACTCTAAGACAGTATGTACAGTGTATAGGGACATTCTCTTTTGTAAATTTTCATGATTATATATAGTTTCAAATATTTGTTCATCCACACACATATTTGAAAACAAATTGATATAGATTAATTACATTGATAGAGACAAAAAGTATTTTATTATCAGAAACTGAATGTTCCTGGATATGCTTTCACCATCCATTGGAATACGGAATACATGTTTTGAAACGACGATATTTTAATGCCAAGATGTTATCCCTAAACACCTATACCATTTTAGATTTGATGCTACTGACATGGATCTGACGTGATTCTGCTAAAGATTCCCTTGGTATCCTGGAACTTTGTCCCTAGTACTTTAACGTACTTTTTATTGCGGCGTGAAGAGAGGCTTCATCGTCGTATCCTCTATAGGCTTAACTTTGACACAATCTGTAAAATATTTACCTGGATCTATTTGAAAAACAGGAAATGGAAAATATCTCAAAAGACCCTCTCTCAGTTTATTTAACTTATAGAAAGGTGAATTATTCTGCAAGACGTTGCCAGGAGAGCCTGACATCGGAGCGGCCTACAAGGCGGTGTAGCCCATGCTGAAAACTCGTACAGTGTGGAGCAGGAAGTTTCACAAGAGTGACATCCACGGTGCCAAGGATCCTTCAGACGGGGAGGCTGAAAGCAAGTTACATTCATTGTACACCTTCTGTCCAGTGCGACTTATAATAAAGCGCTCACTTTTGCTGCATCCTTTCGAAGTGACGTGTGTATTTTTGTTTTTTTCTGATCAGACAAAGAACACGAACAGTGTCTAGGTACGATATAACAATATATATATTACGCACTATATAAAATGAAATTTTATTTCAAAACACACACATTATTTATAAGCATTTTATTTATTGATATAATTGAGAGATTAGTTTTGTTTGATATAAATTATATTACTAAAATCCTATATTGTGTGTAAAGCTCTAAAATAAAAAAGAAAAAAATAAAATAATCATACAAGGTATGTTTGAGATCATATATGCAATAAAACTACTCTTCAACTACCTAAAAAACAAAATATAAATATACACAAACTATATATAAATATTATCGTACACCAGTCTAAGCCCGAGGAGCCATACAAAGCTATATCAAAATAGGAAAACGATCTCTAAAAGGGAAAAAAAGGTGAAATGTCATAAAGGAAATCCACCTGACACATAAGATTCCATAAACAAGTGGCACTCCGAGCTGTATTTTCAATAAAAAATTTGGCAGCCTCCAAAAAGCCTCAGCAAATTTCTATTTTTTAGAGTCGCGGCTGGGAAAAAAGTTGCTGAGAGCGTTAGAAATCTAACAGAAAAATCCATAAATATCCCATCGATTCCTACAACATTTGGAGCTATTCCAAACGAACCTTTTTTAAATGCCAAAAGACTGTAATTATACCTAAGCTCTCTAATTGAAGGAATATTTCTTTACAAAAAATGCGGCACTTTACTTTTCCAAATTAATGAATGATAAATCCGTTTATTTTTCATTTTAACATGTCTAAATATAATAACAAGTTATGTTTTTCATCAATTTCATATTTTTTTCACTTCGTTTCGAAGACAAATTTAAATTAAGATATTTATTTTTTTATAAAAAAGAGTGAGCATAAAATGTGTGACATAATTACCCATTTAATTAATAGGATTATTAAAAAGAAAGATCAACAATTAGCATTTGAAATCTCCAATAATCGTGTGCGTTTTATTAAAAACTATCTTTATCATTTAAAAAAAAAATATATTTTTAGAATGTTGTTATTCATTTGTACTTTAGAATGATATTTTCTCCTGTTTTTCAATAAAAATATTTTATACATTAATGAAAAGCATAGAAAAGTTAAAACACCCACAAAAATACATTTCTTTTATTAAAATACACTCATGGATAAAACTTGAGGAAGTTGTACTTTTTAGCCTTCATATCGGTATTCAGACAATAATTCTTAAAGATATTTGATACTTAATAACTTTTATTGAAGACACACGAGATAACGAAGTGTGGACAAAATTGCCTTTGTCTCCTTTATGAAAAAAAAAAAAACAACTGGCGTCATTAAAGATTTTCCACTTCCTTAAGTATTGTCTATGAGTGTATATTAGAAATCTATACGCCATGTTACAGAATTGGGTCTGTAAAATAGGAATATGATAGTTTAAACAGTTTTTCCCAAATTCTAATGATTTCGTGCTCTTTTATTTGTATTGTTTTGGAATAAAGGTCTGTTTTGACTACCGAGAGCCATAGACCAAAATCACGGTCTCAATATGGTCACTTTGAATTTATCAAAACTATTATATATATATATACTGTTACTTTATCAACAAACCAAGTTTGAAAGTTTTCATGGACGATGCTGAGATGACGAATTAGTTTTGTACCAATTTTAATGGAATAGCTGTCATTACTAAATCATTTTTTTCGACAAAACGTCTATCTGGAATATATTTTCATTTTATATTAAATGCTCTAAAAATATGTTTATATTTTTCAAAATAACGTATTTTTAATTGTACAAAAATATGAATATTTTACATATACATTTTAGAAATAAAAAATATGTTTGTAGATTTTTACTAATCCCAAAAACATATGCTACTGATTAGAATGGTTAGTGGTAGGTAGAGGCTTCCGGTTTATTTTACTGAAACTACACCACATGTATATCAATGTGTCTATATGTATATAAAGTAATTTTAGAAAGCACTTAAAAACAATTCAAAGTTAAATTTGGTAGCTTGTAATCAATGTGTATGTGCTTTAGTTTGAAATTAAAGAGTAATTGAGGCCTATTAAAGAAGTCATTTTCATCAATCTTCGATACAGGATTCAATCCAAGATCGTGGAGATCTAAAAGCAAGTGTATCGATATTTGTGTGTAAATATATATACACTTTCTTTACAATTCGAATTTAAAAAATAAAAATATTTTCAAATAGAATTTTCAAATCAATGTAACTACATGGCCAGGTCGATATCTGGTAAAATAAAATTAGGTCTGAGTTGATGAGTAGCTACTTTATGCAGAGAAAAATAATTTAAATCTGTAGAAACATCATCATCATTATTTGCACTAATTACTATGTTTATGATACATTTCTAGAACCACTAAACGAAAGTTAAAACATATGTTGTGAGGGATTTAATCCTCTGTGGTGTGAACCCTTCAAGCGGTTTCTCTTATATTTTTCCTGAGAAGTGGTTAACCACGGATAAGCAAACTCTCCCAAAATAAAGCTGAAAAAAACTGATAAAATTACATTTTCACACATAGATTGCTCTATGTTATGTCTTGAAATAATATTATATTTTATGTAAACTAATTACCTAGCTGTAAGATCACAGCGCAGAGCAAGAAATGTCTTGCAGAGACTAGCCATAAGATTAATGAGAACTTCTGGAAGTTTATTATATAAACATTGGTTCGTTCTTGTTCTAGGACCGTTCGGAGTATTTAGACGGTTTGTGGAGAGACTGAATCCGTTTCGATAGTTCATCTCAACATGTTCTAATGATTTTTATTTTCTCAACATTTCAACAAAAATATTTTGTCTTCTTCAGGAGACATTCTAATAAAATTTGAACATTTTCTAACGCCTTGCCAAATGCTATATTTTTATTTATTTCTCCTGACGAAGACCAAATATTTTTGTTGAAACGTTGATAAATTAAAAACCTTTACTGGCCGAAGTGTCTATTTTTAAAGAAATAGGAATGCCGGTCAGCCAGGCTCTATCTTTACGATGTTCTAAAGAGTTAATATCTGGAGAATATCCTACCAATCCATATGCACTACTCCGGTTGTCTGGATGTTGGCTTATCATGCTTGATCTTTAGAAAGAATCACGTATGGCTGGTGGAGTATTGGTAAAAACCGACGAAATGTTGAGACAATAAAAACCTTTACTGGCCGAAGTGTCTATTTAAAAAAATATAAATGCCGGCCAGAAAGCCTCTATCTTAACGATGTTCTAATGAATTAATAACTGAAGAATATCCTCACCAATCCATATGCATTACTCCGGTTGTCTGGATGCTGGCTTATCATGCTTTATATTTAGAAAGAATCATGTAGAAATTAAACTCTTAAAATCACGATCATTAAAACAATAATAAACAATATGAGGAGCTTCTTGTGTATTGAAGCTCCTCTTATTGTTTATTATTGTTTTAAAGAATCATGTGTGGCTGTTGGAGTATTGGTAAAAACCGACGATTTAGGACAGCCATGACCCTGTTCGAATCCTTTATTGGGCTTTTTTTTTACTAAAGAAAAATATTGTATCAATGATCTCCCGATTTTTATAAAGTCTAACCCCTTCAGTAAGTGATAGTACCTAAACGGGACTCAGGAATATTCGTAAGTGCATAGAACGAACTGATTTTATACATGTGTATAGACATGTGGTTTACTCAAGGTAAAAGCAATCATTAACTACCCTTAATGATATTATCATGGCCTGCGTCACGTAAAGGAAAAGGTGTTTATATACGGCACAATGAGAATATTCACCAAATAAGCATGATAAATGGTCTCAAGAAATATTTTTCAGGTTCTTTATAATACATCTGTATCGATAGAAAAATAGTTATTGACAAAAGATTCAATAACACCATCTGTTATATAAATTTTATTTTCGGTATATAGTAAATATTACAAAAGTGGAATTTGACAGTAATCAAATGGTTGGATTAATAAAAGCATCTCCTGTAATCGTGTAACTGAGAGTTTTTGTGATGGTTTGCTTCATCTGATGGGCAAAGAACAACCGATAGTTGGTTCCTTTTATTCCAGAATACTGCCTAAATACACTTTCGTAATGAATCGAGATTTCCAACATATTTCTCGTTTCAGGCCGTTGGGAAATGTCACCAGGATTCAGGTTGGGCCTTAATGGCCAAATAAGCTGATCCTAAAGGCTTTCTGAAATTCATTAAGGTTACAAGTACGTTGGTAGGCAAAATTTTATTTAAAAATAGTAAATGCGTAAATTGTGTGCTCGGTAAGAGTTATTCTGAGTGTTTTGATAGTTTTTTTTATCGAATTCTCTTTTTTAAAATTGTTTTTTATACTTCAATTTAGGAGTTTCTAAGAACCACTCTGGTAGTGGGTTCCACTCTACTTTATTTAAAAGTGAGAGCTATGCGTAGGGGGTGTTACAGTGTGGAGTGAAATATATTCTGGCCAGTTGCCATCTTCTCTGTCATTTTCCTGGCAGCGCAGTGGATTCTTGAGACAGGATTCTGAAACGGAAACATAAACTACATCAGTTGCCAAAATATCAACATATATGATTATTTTGAACTAAATCGCAGATTAAACTCAAATTTCGAGAATACAAATTTATAAAATAGTATGTTTCTGTGTTTAAATATTTTATAGAGCTAGCATTTATCCAAAACAGCACTTTCACGGCCCCCTTGTGCAAAATATATCCTTCAAACTGTCATACTAAAGAAATACACAGAATACAAAGTACGATGAACAAGTACCGAACTTTTTAAATATAAAATAATATATATATAAATATAATGGTTAAATAATTTTATTCATATTTTCTTCAAAATAGAACCCTTAACTATCTACAATTTTTTCCAACTCTCAGAAAGCTGTTTCTAAGCGGTTTCATGGGTTCATAGTGTGATTGTTATAGATATTTTCGATTGTAAATATATATTTTTTACAGCGATATTTTTATCTAATAATGTTTTACTTTGGTCTAGTACAGCGAGAATGGCTTACCCAACACGTAATTCAGTGTAAATCACAGATATGCCTTGATAAAGATAGGCGAATAGCTCCTTGAAATTTCAGTTGAATAAATACATTTTAATTTAGATCCACTATATGCTAATTATTTATTTATAGATAATATTATAGATTGCTCCATATTCAGAATAACACATATATCCACTAAGTTCAAAATTGTTGTTTAGTTATATAGCTCATTATACTGACATTATATTTACATTTCAATATATTGTAACGTAGAAAATAAGGAAAGACAAACTTCAGGATGACAATTTATTTAAGACAAGCACAAACTAATATAGATAAGATACAAGAGAAGGGAAGTTTACACAAAGTAATAAAATATATAAACATCAATAATATGTTAATAAAATAATGAATATTTGGCGATACAATATGAATTTGAAAAAAAAAAAACTTCCATTTATCAACATAAATTCTTTTATAAATTTTAAACTATAATATTTCTTATTGTGTTATAAATTAGTCTTTTCTCCCTTTAAAATCATTAAAAGAAATAATTTTCTCGAATATTCTCTTATCTGAGGGCGAAAATTGATATATCTGAATATTAAAAATAAAAAAGGCATATCCTGACCATGAGCACATGGGCTTTTAGAAGGCAGAGCGTCATCTGGTGGAACAAAAATCAACTAAACTTTGATTTAGCCTGTTTCTTGGTATTTGACCAACCCAATTTCTTGATAAATCAAGAAAAGCCATCCACGAACTCGTTTCGCGCTGTTGGCGCTCGTCAGCATGGAGTAGGCTACACCATTGCGACTAAAAATATATTTAGTCCCAGAGGCTTCTTGAGAAACCAAAAAAAAAAATAGGTAAAGGCCAAACTTGTGTAAATACGCTTAACACATAAAAAAAACAATAGAAAAAAAATAATACCTGAATATGCTAAAACATTTCTTATGGAATATTTTTACAAAAAAAACGACCTTTATATTCTAGGTTTGTTTAATTGGCTCTTATAAGTATTGGAGATTCTGTTAAATTATTTACTGATTTATATGAACGCTTTTTGCAAAAAAAAAAAAGATATCAAAATGTAAATAGGTAGTATCGATATTTTTTAAAACTTGATTGTTTTATTTCACGCACAAGACTATCATATATTCTCCTTTATTTTACAATATAATTATATGTGAATGAGATATACTCGTATATAAAATTCTGTATATTTCTAGTTCTATTAGACTTTGTGAGCTGCAAATATTGTATTAAAGTGATCAAAAACAAATGCATGCATGAATCAATAGTAAAATAATGTTTTTTCACAACAGTTACAATTTTCCAATCATTTCTCAAGGTAGATAGTTTCATCCTAAACGATGGGCTAACTCCAATTCTAGAAGGATGGATGCTATAAATCCAGCCGGATTGTCTTTCTAAACACATCCTAGGTAAATTCCTATTGGCTGCATGCCCAGATTTCTCCTACCTATTTACATCTCTTTACCCGCTTTAAATATTTACTCTCTTAGAAAGATAAAAAAAGGGAATATTTAGAATTCCTCTCCTAAAAACTCGCGCCGTCCCTCTATTAATTAAATTCCATTGAATGCCGCTGGCATTTGGTTTCGAAACGTCATTACGATTTTACCTTCAGATTAAATTACTTTTTTCTTTATAAAATATTCTGATATTTTTTGCATCGTGAATTTAGTTAGATTTTCGAAAAAAAGTGATTCAATGGTCTTGCACAATTCCAACCATAACGTTGAACATAATCAATTGAGGTTATGACACATCGTATATGAATAAATCAAACTCCTTTTTGCATATTTGAACCTATGGTGAACTTACAGTTGAAACAGTAGCAAGTACTTTCTCATTATCATTATAAGAACTTCTACCACAAGTAATATATTAGTTTACATAGAATACATTTACTCGTTCCTTTTATATCAAGTTGTTACTTACTGAAAAAAAATATATATACGCGTTCAAGAATATAACAATTTGTTAGAATATCATAAGAGGCTAGCATTGTTTTACGCTGATTCTAACAATGTGCAAAAAAGGTCAACTTTTACATTTATATATACGGATAGAGGATATCCAAATTAATTATTGAATTTCAAAGTCAATGATGTGAATAGGTTCTGTTAAATATATAAAATGTCAAAATTTGTATACTGAAGGTTATTCAAACAACTTAATTGGACATATAGGTAAAATAGCCAAAAACAATATAAGTATGAATAATTAAACTGGCGGCCCCAATGCGAAGTCCAACCATTGATGACCCAAGTCCTTCTAATATGTTTCCAATGCACTAAAAACAATATAAAAGGCTTAATTTGGAAATATAAAATAGTTTTAAATTGTTTGATTTCTTTTAAAATATCGAATTTGTGAATACAGATTGAAAGTGTGAAAGCAATATAATGTTTTGAACACATTTTCTTCTAGTTTGATGCTTAAGCATGTATAAATTGTGTAAATGTTATCTTCTCTTTTTGCAGTCATGTGTTGGATCTGTTAACAATTATACTTGCAGTATTGTCATAAAATACTATATATAATCTATTTTTTGGTATTCAGGTAGTTTTCACAATGATATAAAATTACTGTTGAGTTCACACACAGGTTCATATAAAACTTCATTTATGGTTAAAAGATGACCAGCATCTTTATAAGTTTAAGCAGCTCCAATACCATTATATTTGATTAATCTATCATCACAGACACAGAAAGAGTCATATTTCTGTATTATCATTCGAAGATATTCCATTATATTTTTGTCTGTAGGCTTGTTTTGTTCCACTGTTTAGTTTATAAATGCATTTATCGTTAAACTCTGAGAAATTCCAGTTCATTGCAGTTCCTTGATTGTGTTCTTATACCGTCAAATACACTCTTGAAGGATTAGGCTTAATTTGTTGTAAATTATTTTTTGGGTATTGTTGTTTGTATAGAAATTTCTTGATTATTTTTCTTTTTTATATGGGTTGAACCAGCATATAGCTGCTTTATGTCCAAACCTTTGATGATTAGAGCATTTTGTTCTCTTTATATATCAGAATCATTCGCATTTTTCTTAAAGTATTTGAGAACTTTAATGCCCATGTTATATGCTGCACTGTCATCCCTTTTGTACTTGGTCCTTTCTTCGTGGAATTTAAAATTCTTCTTATATCAGAAATGGTAGCTTTGGGATAATTATAAAATTGTATAGAAACAAGTTTATATTTTGTTGGTAGTCCTTTATTAAATGTTGTGATGAATTCTCCATCTTCTATTGATCCACCCAAAATTCTTGCTTCTTCCAATAACTTCACTGCTCTAAGAAAATACATTCTTTATAAGATTACCCATTTTTAATTGATAATATAGATACATTAATTTCATCCTCTATGCATCTTTTTCTCTTTATATTACCCTCATATTTTTAGAATGCAAAGTTGTCCAAATTTCTTTACTTGTCTTACAAGATATGATAAAACTAGGGTTTTATCCATTGCACAAGTTATTATGCTTCTAGCTTGGTTATCTTTTATTTTTAATTCGATAGCTTTTTTCACTTTCCTCTGGAGAAACCTATTTTATGAAGCTATCTAACTTTTTGCCCTTCAAAAAACAAATGATCTGAAATTTCCAACTGATAGACACTTTTCATCGATTTTTGTATTATTTATCGATGATTCTGGCATTTTAAATATTTTTTAGCGAAAAGATATTTCATATATAATTTTAATTTTTTAATATTTTAAAATGTGGCGGTTGTCTAATTTTGCGCGTCAATCACGCTCGCTACAAATTGTGGGTGTTTTTAGGGTAATAAAGAAAAATTGGTTACACAATTTCGTATATATTTTGATATATTATTTTAAAAAAGTATATATAAAATTATTTTAGAAATTATGATAATTTCGAAAAAAATATAAAACAATACAAGAAACAAGTTTCTGATTGTTTTTAACCCGCGCAAGCGCTAGCTATTAATATCTATATTGGTATTATTGATTTATTTTATATTTTTATTCATACCTATCCATATATACATTTTAAGCACGAGATTTTATTTATGAAACAAATCACATTTTACTGTCCTCACTGCACTAATTTAAAAATAACTATAATACTAGATTACTCTTAGTTATGCTATTTGAGTAAACTATGGACATAATCTCGGGCGCTTTGGACAGTAGAGTTACCTATAAATATGTATGATTGAATATAAATTGGCCATATCGCTTGGTCGGTTCAGTACTGATATCCAGCCAAGAGTTCTTCAAATTTTTCATCACAATAAGGACTGTAAAAAGTTTTATTTATTTGAAAAATAAAAATTAACACTTAATATTTTTATTTATTAAATATAGATGGGACGTTATTTCCTTTTAATTCTATTCATTTTATAAATAGGTACACAATGAAATAGGAATATTCTGATAGGTTATATCTGTATTAAATTCAAATAAACAATGTTTTATTATATAACAATGTGGTGATTTATTGTTACCAAAGGTGTTACCAGAATGGTCCTACAAAATTGGATTGTTTAATAAACAACCTAAATGAATTTCAACGTAGTTATCAACTATATTATAATAATAAACAATCAAATGATAACATCAACCTTTTAAATTGTTCATTTCTGCGTTTAGGAGAGTGACCCGCTATCTACTGAAATGTATGATTAAATAAGTAAAACATTTTATAAAAGCAAAGGCAGCTACCGTAAAAAGAAAATTAGAACTAGACACCATCTCTCTCTCTCTCTATTGATTTTCGCCATAAACTAGCCTCCTCGTGTCGGTGACAATGTCACAACATCAGCTTTGGAAAACTGAGAAGCGTCCACATGTAGACCATGGTTTCGGGCTAAATGGCCCTCTTCAACCTGGAGTGGACTTTATTCCATAAGATTCACATGGGATCCAATGGAATCTTCACAATCTTCCAAATAAGTTTTTATCTTTAAAAGTGGCTAAGCCAAATCTATGGCCTATTTGCCGGTAAATTTCCATCTAAAAGAGTTCTGATATTTATTAATCGTATTTATAATTCCAACCTACCAAAATATGTTCTGACTATAATTATAATGAATGAAAATTGTGATTCTGTCACAGTTTAGATGGTGTGGAGACTTTTGATCGTGTGAGTTACCCATAGTACGTCATTCAGTTCAGCTTTTAATCGATGAAGAGATATACCTTAGTGGTAGGAAAAATGCTATTTCAAAGGTACGATACAAAGTGTTTTAATGTCCATCTATACAGAGAGCAAAACAACAACTGACTCACCCGTGCAGGCAAGGTCACGCTCCGCTGCGTCACGTGGGAAAACATACGTAGATGTTTTCTTACATGTTCTCAGCACATCCCCCTTTTTAAGACTTGAAATATATATATACATTACAAACTTTAAATGCATAATATAATTAATAATGAAGGCGATCCACAGGTTTAACAATTCGTCCACACCGGGTTCTTATCTGGCCGTCTTCTGAGTCGTTAGAGGGATAATCCACAACTGGAGTCTTTTCATTTTCAACCAGGTCCTCCTCCGAAAAGGTCGGCGTCGATGGGTCGGCTGGATATTGCACTGTAACTCCTTTTCGTAGATGGAACCTGTTTCGACGTAAAGTCCCAACTGGAGTATCAACCATATATGACCTTGGTGTCGATGCTTTCTGCTTTACAATCCCCCAGGTTCGCATATCTGTAATCCAAACCGTGTCACCTTCGGATAGCTCCTCCATGTCCGTAGCTCCGCAGCGTCGATCATATCTGGATTTCATATCCTTTCTCCTTCTCCCCTCCTTTCTTTTCAGGGTCTGAGAGTCCACCAACCTTGGATTAAGATTCTCTGGTGCAATTGGCAAGGTCGTTCGGAGTTTACGTCCCATGAGAAGCTCAGCAGGGCTGTAACCGTTCTCCAAAGGGGTCGATCGATACTCCAGAAGTCCAAGCGATGGGTCTTGATTTTTCTTGAGGATCAACTTAGCAATTTTCACACCTGCTTCTGCCATCCCATTGCTCTGCGGGAATCGAGGACTTGAAGTGACATGTGTGAATCCGTACTGCCTTGCGAAATTTGCAAACTCACGAGCAGCTCCAAATTGCGTCCCATTATCGCTTACAACAGTTTCTGGTATTCCATGTCGGGCAAATATGGATTTGCAACTACGCACCACCACATTGGCTGTGAGCCGATCCAGCTGAACCACTTCAGGAAATCGAGAATAATAGTCAATGACGACTAGATACCACTTATTCTCGAACTTGAACAAATCCATTCCAATCTTTTGCCACGGTCGTGTAGGAAAGTTGGTTGGTATCAAAGGTTCATGTTTTGAGACGGCTTCCTGGATACAGACACTGCACTTTCTGACCGTTTCCGCGATCTCTTCCGAAATTCCAGGCCACCATACCGTCTCACGTACGCGAAGTCTTGTTTTTGTAATCCCGAAGTGCCCAGCGTGCAACTTATCTAGGATCTCCAGTTTCATACTTGCTGGAATAGCAAGACGACAGCTACGCATCAGTAGTCCATTTTGAACGCCGAGTTCATCCTTGACATGCCAATAAGAGAGCAGAGCCTGTGACATCTTCTTCTTATCTGGCCAGCCTTGCTCAAGGTAGTTGACTACTGCTTTCAGGGTCGTATCTTCTTGTTGAGCTTCAAAATTCTTCGTCAACATCTCGTCTTTGTCGGTTATACTCGAGAGAACTGCATTTATATGCGCTGTGGTTGGCCGTTCGTCTTCACCTCCCTCGGTTGTAAGAAGTGGTTGTCTGGATAATGCATCGGCGTCGAGCAGCTCCTTTCCAGGGATATGCATTATTTCGAATCCAAACCTCATCATACGCATTCGGAAACGTTGCAGTCTTGGGGTCAGCGAACTCAATTCTTTCGTCGAAAATAGAGGAATGAGAGGCTTATGGTCGGTCTCAATTCGGAAACGCTTTCCAAGCAGGAAATCTTGAAAACGTTCGCAAGCCCATGTAATTGCGAGAGCCTCTTTCTCGATCTGAGCATATCGTTTTTCGGTAGGTGTCATAGTTCTAGAAGAATAAGCAACAGGTCGCCAGATTCCATTCTTACCTTCTTGCTTCAGTACCGCTCCCAAGCCGTATGAAGATGCGTCGGATGACACCATAGTTGGTTTCCTGACGTCGTATGCTGCCAAGATGGGTTGAGTCGTGAGCAATTCTTTCAACTTTCGGAATGCTCGCTCCTGGCTGCAATCCCAAACGAAGTCTTGACCTTTCACCAACAACTGGTTCAGTGGTGCAACAATTTCAGATAAATTTTCCACAAAGCGTCCCAGATGGTTCACCATGCCAAGAAATCTTCTTACGCCATGAACATCGGTCGGAGCAGGCATCTTCGCCACTGCTTCGATTTTCGCTGGATCTGGTCGGATACCGTCTTCATCCAGTATGTGCCCAAGAAAATTAATTCTTGGCACGCCGAAGACACACTTAGCCTTGTTTAGTGTAACTTTCGCCTGGGAGTCGAGCTTAAACTTCACCTTCTTCCCGTTCACTTGGATTTCTGCTGTCCATCGCCTCCTGCACTCGCCTTCATCATCATCGAAATTAGATGAATCCTCCACAGCTGAGACCTCCAGGAGAAAACCAATTTCTTCATCAAGTTCAGAAACAGCTTTGACTTCCGCAGTCTTCGCCTGCTTATCTGGGCAGCAATTTGCAAAATGGCCAGTTTTTGAACATAGGTTACATCTCTGTCCTTCAGCACGGCAAGCCTGTCCTTCCCTGTGGGTGAAACCTCCGCACTTTGGACATCGTGATCTTGTTTTGGCTGACTTCTCCTTCCTCGAAGGCTGCTGTTGTTGTTTCGGTGATTGCTTCTTCGAGTTGAACTTCACCTGATTGACCTTTTGGCTTGTTGAGGGACGCTGCAGGTCGACTTGCTGCTGTCGAACGGCTTCCTGCTGTCGAACCATTTTCACCGCCTTTTCCAAAGTCAGTTCGCTGTCCAACTGCATTATTTCAGATAAAGCTTTGTCCCTCACTCCAACCACTATTCGGTCACGGATCAACTGCTCATGAAGACCCTCAAATTCGCAACTATCAGCCAATTTGTACAATGAAGTGATGAATTCGTCCACTGGCTCCCGATCCTCTTGGACTCTTGAATTAAATTTCGCACGTTCGTAGATAATATTCTTTCTGACACAGAAGTGGCTGTCGAACGCCTTGAGGACGGAATCAATTTTCGTTGCCTCTTCCTCCTTTTCGAACTTGAATGTCCTGAATATATCATCCGCGCGGTCACCCATCAAGTACATGAACAAATCGATCTTGTCCGCCTCCTCTTTCTTCTTCATTCCACTGACCACGAGGTATCGTTCGAATCTCTTCCTCTATTTGGGCCATTCGTTGGGAGTCGAGAAGTCGAAAGTTTCTGGAGGTTGAATCTGAGCCATGTTGAATTATCTTCCAAGGTACACAAAAATCGATATTTTGCAATAAACGGGTTCGTATTTTATCCAGTTATCGCTGCCACCATGTTTTGATGTCCATCCATACAGAGAGCAAAACAATAACTGACTCACCCGTGCAGGCAAGGTCACGCTCCGCTGCGTCACGTGGGAAAACATACGTAGATGTTTTCTTACATGTTCTCAGCACACAAAGTGATACCGATGAGTTATATACAATCAATAATAAGTCGTGTATTGCTTTTAAAGGTGAAATATTATTGCAAAATCAAAGCAATATTTCGTAAAACTGATTGCTTCCCTTCTTATAAGCAACTCACGAATCACACACCTGTCTCAGTATTGCTGTTGAAACAGACTTTTGGGGTGAATATTTACAACCGGTTTTGAAAATTGCATGTAGGCTTGAGTATTTTTTTATGATATAAATATAGTAGTCCAATAATTTTGGAATAAGAACAAGGGGGGTTGTTATGTGAAACACATTTCTTTTTATTTATTCATATTTAGAAATATTACGATGCACTAGCGCGCCATCTGTTATCAAATTACAAAACTATTTAAGAGGCGTAATATTATTTTTAAAATAAAACAATTTCTACTGTCCTTACTGCAATGGAAAATTAGGGAGGGCCTGGCTCATCAGTGGTGAACCCTCCCAGCGGTTTCGCCAGTTAGCGAAACCGCTGGGAGGGTTCACCACTGATGAGCCAGGCCCTCCCTTTAATTTTTCCATTGCAGTAAGGACAGTAGAAATTGTTTTATTTTAAAAAGAATATTACGCCTCTAAAATAGTTTTGTAATATTTAGAAATAATGCAAGATTTTGATCAAAACTTTGCTCTTCTATAGGATATGTCCTATAAAGAGGACAAGAATTCTAAAACTATTTACCAAATGAAAGATAAGAAATATTGGCGTGTACATGCACGGGCATGTATTAAACTATATTAAAGTTTTAAAAAAATAGTAACACACTCATAGACAAAAATTAAGAAAGTTATATCATTCAGCATGTATATCGGGATTCAGACAATACCTCTGAAAAATATTTGATACACAGTGACCTTTATTGAAGACACACGATATAACCAAGTATGAACATAATTGCTCTGTCTCCTTGAAAAAAAAAGGAGTGGCGACATCAAAGACTTTTCACTTCATTAAATTTTATTCATGAGTCTCTATAATGTAAATTGTATATATTACACATAATTTTATTATCTGTGCAAAATGATAAAAGGTCAAAACAAACAGCTCATGTTAGTGGTCAGGATATGCCAAAATTGTTTCAATATCTTTTTATATATTTTTAATTTTGTGTGAGCTTGAATATAGTAGAATATACGCCCCGGCATGTACTGGCCAGTATTTCTTTTTTTGTGTGTGTGGTTCGTAAAGTTCCTATCATCATACAGGGTCCAATATGAAAGAAATGAGCATTTACTGGAAAAATACATTTATTGATCGTAATTTGTGCAAATGTTCAATATTCTTCAAAATACATTCCTCCTGCATCAATACACTTGCGGAGACGCGTTTGCCACGCCTGAAAGGCACACTGAAACTCATCGACAGGAATGCTTCTCAGGAACGTTGTAACATGGTGTTGGATGTTTTCCACGGTTTCCCAATGTTTTACTTTTATCTCTCTCTTGAGTCGCGGAAACAAAAAAGAAGTCACGTGGAGCTAAGTCGGGACTGTAAGGGGGTGAGGGATCACCGAGGTAATGCTCCGGGCCAGGAAGTTGGTAATGATGAAGGCTGTGTGGCTGGTGGCATTGTCATGGTGGAGCTTGACCGTGTCTTTAATGTCAGTCCTCACACGTGCGATCCGGCGTTTCAATCTCCTGAGCACCTTCAGGTAAAAGGCTGAGTTTACAGTTTGTCCCTGCGGTACAAACTCACAATGGACTATTCCTCGGATGTGAAAGAAGACAATGATCATCGTTTTGATGCGCGACTTGCTCATTCGCGCTTTCTTGGGGCGTGGGGATGATATTGTGTGCCATGCACAGTTCTGCCTTTTCGACTCTGGGTCGTATTCAAACATCCAGGATTCGTCTCCGGTTACTACAGAGTTCAGAAAGTCCGGTTGATTTTGAATCAAATCCAACAATTATTGACAGCGCAAAAAAGTCCAAGTTCTTTCTGGTCTTGCGTCAACACTCTCGGCACAAGCTTCGCACAGACCTTACGCATTTGCAGATCCTCGGTCACTATCCCATGTACCACAAATGTGGACATGTGTAATGTGTCAGCAATTTGCTGGATGCTTAATCGACGGTCGGTACGCAAAACTTCGAGCACACGATCCACGTTCTCGTCAGTTCTGGCCGTTGTTGGGCGTCCTGAACGGGGTTCGTCGGCGACCTCCTCCCGGCCCTCCTTGAACGCCTTGTGCCACTTCCCATACTGTGATCTTGAAAGGCAATCGTCATTGAAGGCTTTTTGCAGCATCTGGAATGTTTCGGTTGCATTTTTTCCAAGCCTCACGCAAACCTTTATGGTGTATCGTTGTTCAAGCGAACGCTCCATCGCGCTATGTTACAAAAGTTGAAAACACACTTCAAGCGGAGGCATGTATCTCCCCTCACACTGCTAGAGCTCAACTGACGACCGGATGAATTGAAAGGGCATATCCCTCCACCATAATATTTCCCACAGTTTTACCGTGCTGCCATCTATCGTCGCGTCGCAATAACATTATGCTCATTACTTTCATAATGGACCCTGTATATGGGTTATTTGCTCGTAGGAGAACGGATTTGCTCGAAAAGCTCTGTGGGCACTTCAAAATTTAAATATTCGCTTCACAAAACAATGAATGTCTTTTAAAACAATCCTATATTTATTATTAATTTGTCTCTGCTAAAATTATTGTTCTATTATATTCAAAGTAGGTCTTATTATATTGTGTATATTATATATGTAATAAAGAGAGAGAAGGCTCTGGTAAAAAACCATTTGAGAGAATTAAAACCTAGGATATAGATCAATATGTATTAGTTTTGATAAAAAGAAAAAGGTATTGAGGACAAAATATTATGTGAAGAAATAAGCGTAATGTAAAAAATCACTAAATATACGGTAACGAAAGAAGAGTTGAGGTACCCATTAAAAAGAGAGAAATAAAACGTAATATTAGCTAGGTATGGAAATAAATGATCTAAAGCGTTTTCAAAAAAATAAGTTTCTAGGTACTGAAGGTAAGGGAAACAAAGGTGCAAAGAAATGTCAACGAACATTGTCGAATAAAGAAAGAGGTGATCAGGGTCAGCCTATTAAGGAGAAATGCCATCAATTAAGAGCCGTAATGGCAGCGTGGACATCAAAGCCTCCTAATGAAGTGAACAATTTAAATAAGGCAGACGGTTGCCTAACGTAGTCGGCTGTTATTTTATTTCAGCTTGTGTTTCTATCTCGATAGAAACACTTGTTATATTTTATTCCTTTCTAATAATTATTGTTAGTTTGGAATTAATTCTATTATTTCAACTTCTAACCTATTATGTTGTGTGTTGTGTTGGAAAATAAATTTTGTTATCTTTATGCACCGAATAAAGTTTTTATTGCTTCAATATTATATATAATATATTTTCATAATATTCTATTTAATATATTTTATCAAACGTTTTATTTTGTCAAGTTGAGAATTGTTTGTTATTTAATTATTTAGATGTGGTTTTCTTCTTTATTATTTTTTTATAAATTGGCAATATTAAAAACTGGTCGCGTATATATTTGAAAAAAAGATTGCAACTTTATTTAATATTAGTGTTACTCTAGGAATATATAATAAAAACATAATAAATAAATATCTTAAATGTCCTCAGTTTAGATTTTTAATATATGAAGATTCCAAGTGTCTCATATATAAATATAGAATACCATATTGAAAGATGGGGGAAATATTGTCACGTGGAAAATTAGGAAAGACAAATTTCAGGATGACACAGCAATTTATTTAAAGTAGAAAAACATATAATTATTAATAAAAGATAAGCAAAGAGAAAGGTTTACAGAGAAACAATATATAAATATCAAATTCGATTCTCTGTTAATTAAATAATAAATAATTTTCTACATAGCTCCTTCCCCCTATGGGAGCTGTGACCCACAGCTAGCATTTATTGTAGATACTGACATGGATCTGACGTGCTTCTGCCAAGGATTCCGTCAGAGTCTTGGAACTTTGTCCCTAATACCTATTGCGTCTTTTATTTGCGGCGTTAAGAGCGGCTTTGTCATCGTATCGTCTATAGGGACTTCGTCATCTTAGAGGGAAGTCTCAGCTTCGACACGGCGGTAGAATCCTGGAGCCAGTCTCTGGAAATGTAGATCACAACACTCTTTGCCTCAAGGTTTTATCAGCTATCTTCAATTTGTCTTTCCTAATTTACCCAGAATTTCCACCAAAATGCCACGTGGAAAATTAGAAAAGATAAACTACAGGATGACACAGCAATTTATTTCAGGCAAAAACAAATTTAAAATGATAATACAAAATAACCAAATAAGAAGTTTACAGAGTAACAAAATATAAATATCAAAATTGATACTCTGCTAATAAAATAATAAATACTTTGCTACAATATTTATTGAATTTTTCTAATTAAATAAAGGTAATTAAATAAAGGGCCCCCAATAATTGTTTATTTATAGAATATTAGAGATAGGTGTGTTCTAATGATATGTCTTAATTTCGCATGAAAAAATGGGTTAGAAACCTACACTGACGTACTTTTTTATTTCATAAATTGCTCTAATAGTCTTTTAATAATCCTCGAGTCTAGCCCTCATCGATGAATACAGAAATTAAAATTATAAATTAAATCAATTTTACATATTTACATATTGGAAAAATAAATAGAATGTAATTTATGTTAGTAAATGATTCCTTACCCTTTAATAAATAGATAAAAATATATATATCGAGAGAGATAGATGTGTCATTTTGACAGGTAAATATTTGGAGTACTTGGAGTCTAAGCATTGGAGAATACCTTCAGGACTACATTCTCATAGGCAACGTTGAGGAGTTCTTCAAATTAAATATACTTCGGCCAGTAAATATTTTTATTGTCTCAACGTTTCGACAAAAATCTTTTGTCCTCGTCAGGAGCGATTAACCATCGAGACAATAAAAAATATTTACTGGCCAAAGTAAATTCAATTTGAAGAACTATGAATTCCGGCCAGGCAGCCTCTATCTTTACGATAACCTTGAGAAGGTTATATCTTTTAACATGTATATTGGGATCCAGACAATAACTCTCAAATATATTTGACACATTGATCTTTATTGAAGACACGTGAGATAAACAAGTGTGTGTGAACAAAATTGCCTCTTTCTCCTTCAAAAAAGACGACCGTTGATATCAGACTTTCCACTTCCTTAAGTTATGTCCATGAGTGTATATTATAATGGCTATTACCATGTATACTTGGTATAATTACCAAAATGTTGAGATAATATACTATTTGTAAGTAACCAAACTACAAGCACATAATATTTGCACAAGTACTGTGTACTTGTGATGCAACTATGCAATCATATTGATGGTGTTATTGAATCCTATGCTATATCCAAGAAATAGGTGGTATTTGAGAACCCTATTTGTTGTTCATTGTTCAATATTTCACTTATATTATTCCTATTGTAGAAAACTCTTTATACAAATTTGGAATGAATTTAAAATCATCGTTTGGTTTTTAAAATTTGGATAATATACCTCACGGTCATCATGACTTTCTTCAAAAGGCCAAAAATCTCGAAGCAATAAAATTAATGCTCCAATTAAACGATCAATGAAAAAAAAGACTCTTAATTTAAATATATTTTTAATTATCGCAGGGGTCATTAGTAAAGGTGGGTAGAGTAACAACGTAATTAGAGCTCTCGTCTGCAGCGCAGGTTTAATAAACCAGCCCTCCATGGCCTCCGATAATCGAATCCTTGCCGATAAAAAGCCAGTCGCTACTGGACCATTTATCTTGGACCCTGGACCAACGCCAGATCTTCTTAATTGCCGAATTTAAACTCTCTGAAGGCCTTACAATACTTGCGGGATTGCGTCAAACCTCTAATCCTCTGTTGTTGTTTATACCATTATCAATAGAGCGAAAGAATGATGGATGTTTTATACCATTTATCGTTTGCTTCTGTTTAAGTACTCCAATATGATCCAGATAAAATTATATTTTGCTTTACAATCAAGAGCCTAATGGCTAAGATGCTATTCAATTTTTATCAAAATCATTGGTTTCTTCTCGAGATACACAACATTTTTATTCATTTAGATTAAAATATTAAGAACAAGCATCTCATTGTTCGACTGAACTTTACTGATGGCATACGCCACCTATCGAATTCAATAATATCTAATCATTGATTATTTTATTTCATAATATTGGCGCAAAGTCTTTTAAATACAAATAAAAAAATATCAACCACTGAAGCTTTTCAGACATTTGGATTTCGTGATCCCTGTACAGTCTGTACCTTATAACCAAATATTTTCTGGTTACACATCTCATAGGCATGTACCATGTTAAAATTGTCAAATTTGTTTGAAACATATCTCTCTCTTGAGAGATCATGTTTCTCGAGATAATGATTGATATTAAGGAATATATAGAAAATCAACCTCTATGTGATATTTGATTCTTACACTTGGTAGTATATGCATCTCTTCAAAATTTGAAGAATAGTCATTTTCTGAAGTATATCACACATAGCCCTAGCTCAATTATAGCTCAACATTAACCATATTGAAGACACTCGAGATAACCAAGTGTGAACAAAATTGCCTCTGTTTCCTTTAAAAAAAGCAAACAACCGGCAATATTTTAGAATTTTCACTTCCTCAAATTTTCTCCAAATGTGAACATAAATGTATCGTTCATCGTATTTTTTCTCTATTTCAAAATTTTCATTGAGAATTCACAGCCAATAAAAAATATTTTGCGCATTTTTTTTTTTCAATTTTTAAATGAAAATGATTGCCAGACAGGACACAACTCTCTTTTAAAGATTGTTATTATTAATATATTAGTAATGAATGTTTGGAAAAAAGGTGTAAAATAAAGATAGAGGATACATGTGGTAGGTGAAGAGAGAAAAGTGGGAGGTAAATCCCTAGAAATCGATGGCGGCAGATCTGAGTTCGACCAATGAAATCTGTTACTCGGACATTTCGCGTCGACTTTCATTTGGCCAATCTCACCTTGCTCTTGAGTGAGGTCTCACATTTCTCACATCGCAGCACTTTTTGAAATTGCTTCACCTTTTCTTTCAAGAAGGTAAATACCAGTATCTATAGGAACATGCATGTGGTTACTGTATTCCATTTTATTTTCTTTGGTGAGATAGATAATGATATTCTTATAAACCATCACTTATAGAATTTATTCGCACTCATTACAATTGATATTGGTTTTATTTCATTGAGAGGACTGAATAAAAGGGTAATCGACAATAATTCTGAACGATCAGAACGATGATTTAAATTTATCACCCCAGTTTAAAACTTTACTACACTTATACTATTGATAGAGACTGAGCCACAAAAGACCAGTTTTAGAAAAGAAGTAGTTTTAGTCAGAAATATTCGCCAAATTTCGGATTGTAGCTATTTTTATTACAAGTAATAAAGATTTTTACTAGAATGATAAACAAAATGCATTGTTCTGATGAAAATATAAAAGTAGAAGTGCCTCTCTAGGTACATGAATATCGTCCTTCCGCAACACTATGATATACTTTATATTATACTCTGTGTATACATCTTTTTTTATCTATCGTATCTTCATGTTAAATTTTACGACGTACAGCGACCTCTTCTTCTTTCTTATCTCTACTCAATCATATTTGGGTATCAAGCTTGTAAAGCTTGAGATCATGTCTGGGTGAAGTAGAATGCGTCTGCCTTTGTCATTAAGACTGGAAGCACTACTCAGTGGCAGGCCGACTTAGCTCCAAAAGAAATGGCCGCCTTTGACATGAGGAACAGACGCCATGTGCAGCCGCTCCTAACATGGAGTACAAACACTGCTCATCCTGTATCCCTGGATTAGGAGCCCTTATAAGGTACTATCAGCCGGACCAGCTGAGCCCAGGTTTTTTAGTAAGGTTGTTATTGCTCCGCCTCCTCCTTTTTCATCCGGGCTTGGGAGTACTTGGGAGTAAGGCGGAGTACTGCGACCTAAATGTATGTATTAGTGTCACGCAATTTCGTATTAGCGCTTCTATCCGTTTGAGCATTACAATAGCAAGTATCCCTATTAGTATTTTTACAAAATATAGAAGCTTAGTTCTGACTATTTTTTGAAATAAAAGGCGATCTTTGTTTTTATTAATTCTATAATCAAAAGCTTCCCCTTTCAGCGTCTTTCTTCAAATGTAAGATGAAAATATATTATTATAAATATATGTCAAAACTAGGCTACTTCTATTTTATTTGTTAAAATACAAAATATTAAAAATATATATTCAGCCTCAATTGAAATTGTGTATGGCAGTTACTTTCACAATATTTTATATATTTTTATAATAATATCGTTGAAATTTGTTTATATTAGCTCTTAAACAATTCGTAGTTTTGTATATCGATGTGTAGGGATAATACCTTTAATTTATAAGTTATTGAAATCTTAGTGAACACCTTAATAATATGTTCAACGCCGCCTCTGATATTTGAACCGTCAGGTTTTGTGTTTTATTTTTCGAAAGTTCAATCCAATATTATTTTGAATATATATTTTTGAAATTCTCTTATAAAGTAATATAGCTCTCTAAATTAAATAAATATCTAAGGTAAGGTTTGATACTCACACATTAAAAACATAGAAAATAAAAATAAAATATTATTTTATTATATATGTTTTATATGTCTAAATTATATATTGACGATGTCTATTTTATTCTCCTACTGATTGGTTCTTCCCTTCTATCTAGAGTCATTAAAGTTATGCATGCGCAATTCATTTCTTTTTTGTCATCGTTTGCATGATCATACGAGCGTTGGAGTTTCACAGAAGGCATCGCACAAGATCATGTCGGTATAATAATATATATATATATATATTGGGACATTTCGAATCTATTTAATATTAATTTAAATATGAATAAATACAATTTTGAAATTTGCCATTAGGTAATAAGACGATTGAAAACGTAGTATCCCTGTGATGATAAAAAAATTAATTCAATATGATTCATAAATATAATAAGGAAAATATAAATAATTAATATAAATATAATATATTTATAAAATAAAAGGATTTAAAAGCGCGAATGTTTCTTTTATACATAAAACAAACTCTACTGTCCTTACTGCGATGAAAAAATATATTGGGAGGGCTTGGCTCATCAGTGGTGAACCCTCCCAGCGGTCTGGTGGATTAATTTGGCGAAACCGCTGGGAGGGTTCACCACTGATGAGCCAAGCCCTCCCAATATATTTTTTTTATCGCAGTAAGGACAGTAGAAGTTCGTTTTATGTATAAAAGAAACATTCGCGCTTTTAAATCATTTTATTTTATATGTTTAGATGGCGCGTTATTGCATTGTGTTAATAAATATATTTGTCTTTGTATGATTACAAAAGAGCTTGTAGAAATAAGTTAATATCAATGCTAAAATTTATTCTGAATAAAATTTTAAAATATTAATAAATGAAGATTAATAAACGATAAAATGTATATTATATTAAGAGTACGTTAAGTAAAAAAACTTTGGTAGAGTAGATTTCAAATAATTGAAAATGCATCCTGTTTTTACACATTGATAAGATTCTTTTAGAGTGGTTATGGATCCCATTAGACAAAGTCTGCAAGATCCTTCTGGCAAGCAATCGGCTACCACAATTTAAAATTCTGTGCAGACGCCAAGCCTAATTGGCTGGGAGGCAGCAGGCAACAACCCCCCACACAAAGTAGAAATACCAGAATTTAAAATAAAACTTTTGATTCAACTTCTCTCCAAATATCCAAGTGATCCTTTATCAAGTCAATCAATTCCTTGCTTTTTTATAGGAAAATATAGAGTTATTAGCTCTTTGATGTTAAGTATAAAGTAGAATAAACGTGTGGAACACACTTTATTTATAACTTGAAGTGTATTATTTTGATATAATTCAGCACACCTTCATAAAATCGATATATATTCGAATAATTATTAATATAATTATTGTACAATAATTCTTATAAACTAGAAACTTATTCCTTCGCACATGTAACATATAAATTCGAGTATATTCACACCTTATGATCAAATTTACCCTAAAATTAGATTCCCAAAGGCGTTTATCTGATCAATAATTAAACTTGTTAAATAGGTATTTATAGGTTCCTGAAAAGATACATGTATGTTTAAACATCAACGTTAGTTTCTTTCCAAATAGATGGCAGCGAGCCATCTTCAAAATTCAGTTGCAAGATCATAAGTGCTCTTTAGTTAATTTAGCACCACGAATCACTTTTTCTTACTCAGCTTAAAAGTTTAAAAGATTTAAAAACGCCTTATGAACGTTGCAATGAACGTGGAGCTAATGACAATAAGATTATATTATCAGTAAGTATCACGTATTTCACAATATCGTTTATCTTCGTTAGGTGTAAAACAAATCAATCATGTAGAATGCAATACGATATATAAAATGTTTAGTTCCTTCCTTTCGTTATTTATACCTTATTGATTGCCTTAAATCTCAGATACTATAAAAGAAAAGCTCCTATTTTGACAAATTCAACTCTGTTCAGCAAATATTAAATATTTATATTCACATACATTTTCTTTCCTCTCATGCAATATATATATAGTTCATCTTTAGATAATAAAAAGGCATATATTGGATTAGATAAAATGTTTATTTGCCAATATTTCGTTAGGCTGAACGTCAACCTTTGTCAAGGCATTATATTTTCGTTTAAACTTTATATAAACTCTGTATAAACTGTTCATACAAAAATGTAATAAACATATATGTAGTAAACCCGATGTGGAATGTGCTGGGCAGTCGTGGTAGTGGGTGCGTGATGGGATTCCCGCACTGGGACAGCAAAGAGACAGAGGCAGGTCTAGATGGTAACTCCAAGAAGGTAGAGGTAGACCACGGCGAAGTCAGTCGGACCACGGGCGTCACGGATTCCCTACATCGCGGATAGGGGTGAGTGAAAGAACCGACCGTATAACGGCGTCGCTCTGAAACAACTACTAACTATCTATCTATCTAACTGACGAAACTTTCTAACAACCCCTATATATAGCAACCCTCAACCGTCTACCCATGGCCTTGACTCTCATTGGCTGCTGGTCAAGCTGTTTGTTTGCTCAGGCGTAACGGCGCGCCTCGGTGTCTAGCCTTTCATCTCAGGTTTTGGTTTCGATAGATTGGTTTTGGTTTCTATAGTCTGACCTTGGCCGGCCACCTGGGCGGATGTGACTCAAAATCATAACACCTGTACGTTTGGTCTATGGCTTCGCTTGGTCTACCTCTCTCTTTGCTTTATTGTGATCCATCTTACAAGGTTGATACATAGTTTTAAATAGGGATGGGATTACAAAAAATATTAGAAGGTTGTGAACTGTCTCACTCAAAAATATACTACATATATATGTCATTCCCTTATCTAAAGATGTAACGATGGATATCGCTATATTCAGAACATATTTAGTGAATTATATATTATTTGTGTGAAATTTTTTTATTTAAAATAAAGATAAAAAATCAGCATGTAGAATCACTTCAGCTTTATACCTGACAAGGAGGAATCATCTTCATCGAAGCGTTTTATATAATAAATATGAATACTTGTATTTTCATTTGGCCGAAGTAACCTTTCAAATAAAAATAATAATGTGCCAGGAAAAACATCAATCATTAATATTATTTTTACTCATCATATTTAAAATCCTAATATTTGAATATTACATATTTATATATGACAAATTTAAATTATTCACCTTTAATATATATATATATATAGACACAAAATATATACAGTCATATTTGAAATTAACTATTTTACCTTACTGAATATTTTATAATGTTAAATATATATATTTTACTATATATTTTTTGAAATTGTGTTTGAACATATCTATATATAAATACATTGAAATATCATTATTTATTTATTTATTTTATATTTGATATTAATTTTATAAATTTAAAATAATATATATTCACACATATAACAAAAAGGAGACATCCTAGAAGCAATGGTGAATAAATAACCTTATAAACATTAATATAGCATCTTAGAATAAATAATGATTAATTTTTTATAATAGTAATTTGTCGATTTTGGAACAGAAATCATATATAAATATTCCTAAAAGTTTTAATGAATCGTAGAACGATGAAATATTCTATATAAGCTGTATGGAACCAACACTAAGAGATTTAGTTTAAAATTTTGATAATATTGTTAGGAACTATAATGAGGTATCTTAGAATGAGGTATTAATCATCCTAAAAACAATAGTGAATAACCTTAGAAACATAATGAGGCATATTATTAATAATAATGAAAAATTCTAGAAATTGGTATATCATCCTAGAACAAATAATGTATAATATAATAAACAATAATGAGGCATCCTAGAATCAGGTATTAGTCATCCTAGAAACAATAATTATAATATAATAAACAATAATGAGAGATGTATGGCATATCAAAAACAATAATGAGGCATACTAGAAACATTTATCAGTCATCCTAGAAATAATAATTATAATATAATAAACAATAATGAGAGATGTATGGCATATCAAAAACAATAATGAGGCATCCTAGAATCAGGTATTTGTCATCCTAGAAACAATATTTATAATATATTAAACAATAATGAGAGATGTATGGCATATCAGAAACAATAATGAAGCATCCTAAAAACAGATATTAGTCATCTTAGAAACAATAATCTATATATATATATATATAATTGAATGTCTGTCTGTCTGTACTCTATAGATTCAAAACCCATACATCCAATCGCCGTGAAATTTTGGGATATTATTAGGTATATCTTCGGGAAGGTTTTTGAAAAATAATTTCTTAAATATCTTGAATATCCTTAGAGTTATTTGCAGATTTGTAGATTTAACTCGAAAGCAGCGCCCCCATTGCGACGATGATAACAAGTTTTTTTTATCTATAAGTTTTATTATCACTAAATTTATTATCTTAAAGATTAATTATCAAACGTAAGATTTTCTACCTATTAATTGTGCACAAGTCAAAGTTAGTTTTTTCATTTATCTTCAACATATATATTGGGAGAATAGATAAAATGATGATTTTGTAATGTAGAAAATTAGGAAAGATAAAATTAAGGATGACACGGCAATTTATTTGAGACAAGAATAATGATACAATTCCAAGGCAAAGATACTATTCCTTTAACTTCCAATTACCGAGGGAACCAATTAATATTGATTTTATTCAACTTATCGAGTATTTTTCAAGGGACCGGGAAAAAATGTTCACTTTATCGAGAGATTCAAATTTACGAGTTTCAAATTATCAAAATATATCTTCTTTTTTTATAAGTTTATGTTAACAAATGTTCGTTAGACAAACCTTTACTCGGGTAAAACCCGGGCGAAGCCGGGTACATCCGCTAGTGTATACAGTGTGGCAAATAATTTTTAAGAATGGGTTTGTAAAATAAAACATAAACAAGCTAATTCAATTTCTACTATTTTTTTATTCAAAATAATCCCCTCTGGATTCAATACATATGTTACAACGATTTAATAAGGAATTAAATGCCTCTTGCAGGCCACTTTGAGGAATCGCCTCCAAAGTGCTCGTCGCAGCTCTCTGGATGGTCGGGATATCATAAAAAAACAACCTTTTAACTTCAATTTTATTTTTGGAAATAAATAAAAGTCACATGGTGCTAAATAAAGCGAGTACGGAGGATGATTCAACACACAGACGTTATTTTTGGCCAAAAAGCGACGAACAATGAGTGAGGAGTGACTCGGTGCATTATCATGCAGCAAACACCAACTGTCTTCATCGCGATATTCTGGACGAATGCGACGAATTCTGGCAATCAAACGTTTCAAAAAGTTTAAATAATACTCTCCAGTAATGGTTTGTCCAGCGGGAACAAATTCTTTGTGGATAATACCTCTACTATCGAAAATGGTAATCAGCATTGTTTTGATTTTTGATGGCACTTTTCGCGTTTTTTTTGGCTTGTGGAGAGTTTTTTGACTTCTATTCGGCACTTTGGCGCTTTGTCTTTGGGTCATACTGAAAACACCATGTTTCATCACCCGTAACAATTGATTTCAGGAAGTTTGAATTATTTTCATAGGCAGAAATGATGTCCCTGCAATATGCAATTCACACTGATTTCTGCTCGCCCGTTAA
Organism: Cordylochernes scorpioides; assembly: GCA_030710605.1. NCBI lineage: Eukaryota > Metazoa > Arthropoda > Arachnida > Pseudoscorpiones > Chernetidae > Cordylochernes > Cordylochernes scorpioides. Next base: position 52,652,321 of record CP092866.1, read on the forward strand.
AGTGTGTGGAACAAATTTAGTAAAGACTTTAGTTTTACCTAAATCTTCATGCAGAATGGTTCGAATCGTTTCTTTGTTGATGTGTAAAACCTCTGCCATCATTGTTTTCAACAAATTCTCGCACTTTTTCTATACTTTCTGGTGTCTTTGAAGAACTTGGTCGTCCAGTATGCTTATCATCTTCTAGCGTATTTCTTCCATCCGAAAAACGTTTATGCCAAATGAAAACATTTGATTTACTCAAACATAACGTACCATAAACTTGCTTCATCAAAATATATGTTTCCGATGCACTTCTACCAAGTTTTGCATTAAATTTAATGACCGCTCTCTGTTCCATCTCAGAATTCCGACGAACAAAAAATTTTACTTTTCAAAAATCGCCTGTATGTTTTTAAAGAGTTAACCAAAATGGCTGAAACAAAGCCACGCGCTAGATAAGGCCTCGAATATATATACGCATGCGCAATTTCATAACTGGCTCTGCTATTGGCCTTTATCTAGCGCGAGTCTTAAAAATTATTTGCCGCACTGTATATAATATAATAAACAATAATGAGAGATGTATGGCATATCAGACACAATAATGAAGCATCCTAAAAACAGGTATTAGTCATCCTAGAAACAATAATGTTTAATATAATAAACAATAATGAGAGATGTATGGCATATCAGGAACAATAACGAGGCATCCTAGAAACAGGTATTATTCATACTATAAAAATAACGTATCACTTTAGAAACAATGATGAAGCATCTTAGGAACGATAATGAATCATCCTAGAATCAGGTATTAATCATACTATAAACAATAATGTATAACCTTATAAACATCACCTTAAAAACAATAAGAGACATTTAAGAAACAATAATGAAACATCCTAGAAACAGGTATCAGTTATCCTAGAAACAATAATGTATAATATAAAAAACAATATGAGACATTTTAGAAACAATAATGAAACATCCTAGAAACAGGTATCAGTCATCCTAGAGAAACAATAATGTATAATATAATAAACAATATGAGACATTTTAGAAACAATAATGAAACATCCTAGAAACAGGTATCAGTCATCCTAGAAACAAGAATATATAATATAATAAACAATATGAGACATTTTAGAAACAATAATGAAACATCCTAGAAACAGGTATCAGTTATCCTAGAAACAATAATGTATAATATAATAAACAATATGAGACATTTTAGAAACAATAATGAAACATCCTAGAAACAGGTATCAGTCATCCTAGAAACAAGAATATATAATATAATAAACAATATGAGACATTTTAGAAACAATAATGAAACATCCTAGAAACAGGTATCAGTCATCCTAGAGAAACAATAATGTATAATATAATAAACAATATGAGACATTTTAGAAACAATAATGAAACATCCTAGAAACAGGTATCAGTCATCCTAGAAACAATAATGTATAATATAATAAACAATATGAGACATTTTAGAAACAATAATGAAACATCCTAGAAACAGGTATCAGTCATCCTAGAAACAGGTATCAGTCATCCTAGAGAAACAATAATGTATAATATAATAAACAATATGAGACATTTTAGAAACAATAATGAAACATCCTAGAAACAGGTATCAGTCATCCTAGAAACAATAATGTATAATATAATAAACAATATGAGACATTTTAGAAAAATAATGAAACATCCTAGAAACAGGTATCAGTCATCCTAGAGAAACAATAATGTATAATATAATAAACAATATTAGACATTTTAGAAACAATAATGAAACATCCTAGAAACAGGTATCAGTCATCCTAGAAACAATAATGTATAATATAATAAACAATATGAGACATTTTAGAAACAATAATGAAACATCCTAGAAACAGGTATCAGTCATCTTAGAGAAACAATAATGTATAATATAATAAACAATATGAGACATTTTAGAAACAATAATGAAACATCCTAGAAACAGGTATCAGTCATCCTAGAAACAATAATGTATAATATAATAAACAATATGAGACATTTTAGAAACAATAATGAAACATCCTAGAAACAGGTATCAGTCATCTTAGAGAAACAATAATACATTACCTTAGAAATGATAATGAATCATCCTATAAAGAGTAATTTATTTTTAAAGCAGCCAACTAAAAGTTAACTTAATCTTTCTTGAACAATGAGATATTCTATAAACTGTATTGAACCAACACAAAGACAATGAGTTCAAAAACTAGATAGCATTGTTACAAACATTGAAGATAAATCTTAGAAACAACAATGAATTACCTTAGAAAGAGGTAATTGTCATCCTATATAGAAACAATAATAAATATCCAACCTTGAAACGATCATGAATCATTCTATAAATAGTAATTCATCATAGTTGAGACAGAAATTAATCACCCTGAAAAGAGTTATGATGGAATGTTCTGAAGACATGAAACATTCTGTAAGCTGTATTAAATCAACACAAAGAGAATGAGTTGAAAATTCAGATAGCGTTGTTTTCAGTCCGGAATAATCAGGATTCTTTCTAAAAAATAATTTACGTCCCAACAGAGACTACTCATGAAGCTGTACAACCCTGATCGCCACATCCTTCTGAAAAAATAATGAATTCTTCCTAGAAACGAGGTCCAATTCTCAACGAAGCAACAAAAAATCCTGTCAGATCTATCTTCTAGCTACAGTGTCGCATCCCACAAGAAACAATTAATAATCATCACAGAGAAAATGCGGCAGAGCATCCAATTCCATATTTGGTAGCGCTCCAGCTGCGGGAAAGGTCACGTCACAGTTGGGCAGGGGCCAATCTGCCTGGAACACTAGGGCCCCCACTAGACCGCATTCAATTTCCTTGAATCCTGCTTGCACTTCCTTATCATTTTTTTACTATCGTATGTTAAGTATATTAGCAATGTGTGAAGATGCATTCAACTTTGGCAAATATCCATACATCCTGAAAACAGATGATATAAATTTAAATAGAAAACGACTTCGATTAGAATTTATTTGGTAATCATATAGCTATTCATTTAATAGAATACGTTGAATTCAGATGTATGTTAATATAGCCTTATTTAAGGATAGCGTCAAACTCAATTTTTGATTAAATTTAGAGATAACATTTAATGTGTGTGTGATATATGTGGAAAGTAACACATTGCCACATAAAATATTTTCCAATTTTATCTATAGATGACAATTGAATTTATAAATTAAATTTGTTGATCATAAAATACTATAGCAAATCAACTATTTCTTCTAAATATATAAAACAAATTTTACACTAGTTCTAATAGACCTGACGGATTCCCGAAGTCATATCGTCCCATACATAATCAATTCATAAAGATAGCATTCAATTAATAAAAAATCCCGCAGTGTTCAATCTAGTGTTCACAGCTGATAATAAATTTAATCGAATGTTGAATTAAATTCAATTTTACAGCCACAGCGCTGTCTTTCGGATAAGGAAATCAGAAGAACATGGTGATTTTCTATTACTTTTTATCCTACACAGAATTTGAGAGTCATTCTAAGACTTGTTGAAATATCATCCATTTACAAGGCAACAGCTTAGTGGGCTAATTGCTTCTACTCAACCATTGAATACTACAGTTTAAACTTGGATGTCAGTGTTGCACGTATGAATATATGCAGGAATTACAAATCAGCAACAAATTAGTTCTAGCCTAGGTTGTATAGAATATTCCCAAATGGGTTGAAATTATTCCAATTACCATAATTTACATGGAGGTATTCACATATGTGTAAGTTTCCATCACGTATCCAACTACCGCAGACCTCGTTGCATCAGCCAATTTTGGAAGAAATCGTTTTATGACCGCATTAAATTTGTTGGCGGCCAATCTAGGCTAGCCAATCAGGTTGCACACAATTACCTTAGCTGGGAGAATTGATAGGGTGCTCTTTTATTTACCAGGCCTCGTATATGGGAATATGATTATATTATGTGGCGATAAATCCCTATTTTACATTCTAAGATGTGCTTATATAGTTGTTTGCATTAAATCTATTCAGAGATTTTTTTAATATTTGATTCCATTTTTGTATAGAAAGATAAATATCACGGTTTGTTGCGCATTTAATGGATATTTCTGAATGCATATGTTTGGAGATAACATATGGAAAATATTTTATTTAAGATATATGTTGATATATCGTAAGCAAGATTCTGCCAATATACCTGAAAATTCTTTAGCCCTTAGGTATCATAGGGTATACATTATTGTATAAAATAACATTAATAATTTTGGGTTGTAAGCTTAATGATTTTAACGTGGATTAAAGCTAGATACCTGATAAGCGAATATATTGTCTTCGAAAATATTACTTCATTGGTCCCACATTCTTAACTGTATACTTCTTATAATTATAGAGCTTGAATTTCTTACACACGAGTATTTAAGAGGTACTCCAGTAACAAGTAGCCTTTAGCAAACTCCTGCTAACCATGCTTAATAAATTGTTACGTCGTATCCAGACGCTGTTCATGTTCTTTGTCTAATCAGGATGCCACAAAGATACATACGTGAGTTCGAAAGGGTACAGTAGAAGTGAGTGCTTTATTATACGTGGCACTAAACAGAAGGAGTACAGTAAATGGAACTTGCCTTCAAATTCTCCGTGAGAAGGATTCTTGGCGCCGCGGATGTCACTCTTGTGTCCCGCTCCACACTGTACACGTCCAGCCTTGACTACACCGCATTGTAGGCCACTCTGATATCCGACTCTCCTGTCACCGTCTTGCAGGATCATCTACACATCCTGGAGGCAATTCCCCAGTCTTCAACTCCCCATGTCTTTTATGTGACCAGATTGTCCGTTGTCCTCCTCCACTCTGGAATGCCGTTTTTGGCGCCTTACACATGGCAGCAGGAGTCCGCCCTTCTTTCCCCAATTTTACTCTAAAATTTTGTCCTCTCAGATAGCTTGTCATCCACTTTAAAATATCACATACCTTGTGCAAATGGGATAAGAAACAGACAAGTGCATCGTATATTTTAGTTACTTTTCCAAATTCCATTAGTTGAAGAGGTAGAAAAAATTAAAAGGTAAATTCAAAAATAAGGTTCTAAAAGTCTCATATGGATATTATAAATTCCTAATATTAACGAAATTTAGTATACATATACACTACATGACATTGAAAATAGAACACCAATAAAGAGGGTCCAGAAAGTGCTGAAACTTGGCAAACAGAGAGGGGAAGGAACAAACAATAGGTAATATTTTTTTTTTTCAAAATGATTGTCATAATAAAGAGCGAAAACACAGCGTCAGCTCAGTAGCAAGTAGGACCACCGCGGACGGCATTGCACGCAGCAACACGGTGAGTAATCAGACTAAGGATGTGGTTTTATAAATGGCTTTCCCTTCCCTTTCAACCATTTGCCAAAGTACGTCTTCTGAAGGCGGCTCAGTGCAAGTCATACAAACGGCGTTCAATAATGTCCCAGACAAGCTCGAT
>CP092866.1:52657911-52683885 GCA_030710605.1 Cordylochernes scorpioides
TCTGAATGTATAATAGACTACCTATTCATATCCAATCATTGTTCATAAAATATATAGATTACCATTGTGTCAATGCATAAAATCTCCGCCTTAAATGTTTAATAGAATGTCCATTCATTTATAATTTTAAAAATATATTTCGATATATATATATATAGTTAACAATGTATCAATGCTTATAATTGTTGTCCACAATGTATAATATACTACTCAGATATTTGACTATATTGTTCTCATAAAATATATAGATTTAACAATGGTTAAATAGGGGCATGCTATTGTCGCCATGAATATATAATAGAATGTGGGTTTCAATTTATTTATTCATTATTCTTTCCATATATAGATTTATCAATGCTTCTAATTGTTGTCCTGAATGTATATTAGACTTCTCAGTCATTTAAACATTGTTCGTAAAATGTATAGATTCAACAATGTGTAAATGCATAGTATTGTCGCCATGAATGTATAGTTATATATTTATGAATTTTATTTCGATATATAGATTTAATAATGTATCTACCTCTCTCTCTCCAAGACCCGCATCTACCAGCACTTCCTGGGTCTGTAGATAAGGAGAGTCCAAGAAGATCCTCTCTTGGTCTGGAGGAGGACCTTATCAAGGTGGTGGAGCCTCCCTAGCTCATTATATCATTGTATATTCTTATTACTTATTTATTATTATCATTTTTGTTTTTGGGTTTTATGAAAATTGGCTAATTGTAAAAAAATTGTTTCAAATGTCTCTCTCAATGCGTACGTAATATTGTCACCCTGGATGTTTAATAAACTTTCCATTCTTTTATTTATTTATTGATTTCTATCAATATACAGACTTAACAATGTAATAATAATATTATTATTCTCCTGATTGTACACATTCTAGCCTTAAATTCTGTTACAAACAATTTGATAAATTAAATGATTAAGAACAAAAACTAATGGGATATAAATACATATTTTATTAGCCAATAGGACATAGATTTTAAATATATACAATCATTCAAAATGTCCTCCCTTATTTTTGACACAGGAAATTTTGACTCAAACATTCGGGCTACTGATCTATGGCGGCACGCACCTTTTCTAAGGGTATTTCTTTCATTGCTCTCACCAATTCTGATTTCAATTGATCCAAATTATGATATCTTTTAGAGCACACCTTCTCCTCTAAATATGCCCACAAACTGTAATCAAGGGGGTTTATATCAGAGCTTCCAGAGGGCCATTCATTGGCCTTTATGAACTCCGGAACATTCGTCTCCAACCATTGTTGAGTTGACTTAGCTTTGAGAGCAGGATCTGAATCTTGTTGAAATATCCAATGTTCTCCATTAAATATTTTTGTATTCAGAGGCTTTACCATTTGTTACAAAATATCTTCTTGGTAGTTTTTAGCTGTAGTTTTTATCCCTTTGCAACAGAAGTGAATATCTGTTACACCTTGGTAGCTAACTCCTCACCAAACCATGACAGAAGAAGGATGGTGACTTTTTTCAAGTCTTCTGACTTTCAGAGAAGATTTAAAAAGAGCTGCGAGCATATATCCTATTATTCTGACAATTAATCTTTTCCTCGACATGAAAATATTCTTGTTTGTGAAAAGTATTCTCTCATGCCACCGACCATCATGCCGCGCCAACAACATTTTTGATCTAACCCTCCTAATATCTCTAAGAGCAGGGTTATCAAATGACCTGTGCGTCGTTTGAAAGCTCTCGGTCCAAGGTCTTCGTTGATTATCCTGTGACGGTTCTTGGAGCTAAATTCATCTGCTTTGCTAAGATATTTTGTTTGCGACGAATTCTTTCGCGAATGTCTTTTATAGCTGCTTGCGTTCGTTGCACGCGCTGTCGACCAGAACTTTCAAGGCCATTAATAGTGCCAGCCTTGTTGAACCTTCCAATGGTTCGATAAACAAATTGACGAGTAATATTCAAATTTTGTAAAAGTTTAAAAATGGATGAAAGACTTTGGCCTACCTTGTGTAAGGCTATACAGCTATACGGTTTTCTTTAACACCCCAATTTATTATTTAAAAAAAAACAAATATATTCCGATTTTTTTCTAAACACGTGTGTACGAGATATTCAAATAACAACTACTGTATTTTGAATACTTCACGCGGTCAAATTGAAATTTTTTATCACTGATTTGGTTTTGTAACAAAATTTATGGCTAGACTAAGTATATTAGAATATCCATTTATTTCATTGTTTTTCTAAAACTAAATATTCAACAACGTAACAAGATATATAAACGTGACTCCAAATTTAGAAATTATAATGTCCACTTATAAATTCAATGTTCATACAATCAAGAATTTAATAATAAAGCGTATTTTGTATTTGGCGGCTATAAACTATAAAATATTGCCATTTATTCTAACATTATTTAAACAAACCTAAAATATAATAAAGTAAAAAATTAATTATAGTTTGTCATCAAATTGAAAAACATAAAGTATATTTATTTAATTCTAAAACTGAAGATTTTACAATGTATCACTATAGAATAATGTAATATTAAATTGTAAAATATTTATTATTTATTTTATTATTTCATTGTTGATAGAAAGATTTAAAATGCTACTAACTACATTGTCCAATATTATGGAAAATGTTGGACTAATATATCTCTTTGTTTACCATATATAGAGAGATTCAACAAATTCAAATACACGCAACACCCAATGACGCGAAGCTACCATCCGAGGGATTACGGCTGAACGCCTCTAAGTCGGAATCCCGCCTATGGATTGCAACGATACTGTCGTGTCCCTGTTATTTTGTGGTGCAAATATAGGCTCCCTTGTGGGGTTCACGATCAGACCTTCCCGAGTCGCGCTAGACTGCAACTGGAGCGTTGTTGCGGTCGCGTGTCTCACACTCAACCTGTTTAAGAAAATGCAGGGGCATCGAATCGTCCGCAGATGACCTAGGTACCGATGGGGTGACGTTCGGTGTATAGCAGCCACCACATTGCGATCACAACATCCAATATATTCTTTTTTATATTATGGAATACATCAAATCAATTTATATTCTTTGCTTATCCATTATCACGATATGAGATTCCAGATTTTTCTACAAGAAGATTGATTTTTATAATAATTATTTATGGAAATATGTTTCTCAAAATATTGTCTTATCAGTGGTTAAACCTTATCAATAGATGGCAATTAAATCTTTGGATTCTAATTAACTAAGAGTTCAATGATTAATATGATTGAAATATCTCTTCTTTTTTTTGTAAGTATAGATTATCCAAATGAAGCGATTGATTGTATTTAGATATGAGAAATTCTAGGAGAAATCTTACTAATTTGTTAGACATAATATTTAAATATAATGGAAGGAAATAAAACTGCCGGGGAGACACGGATGTTACAAAGTTTGTTGCCTGAAGCTATTTGGGAAAAGGATTTGCTAATGTACTGCCTCAGTTGATGCAGGAACTCTCTGAGCCTACATTTCACTGGTTACAAAGAAAGAATTTCGTCAAGTGACTTTAGAATGATAAAAATGGCAACATTAGGCTAAGTATGACTAGTTGAATATTTTATAAACACAAAAAAATCATACTTTAAATGCTTTTACTCATAGCAAATGAAAACCTTTAGACGTGAATGTTTTTTTCACACATAAAACAGATTTCTACTGTCCTTACTGCGATGGAAATATATTGGGCTTGGCTTGAAATCTGATTTATGCATGAAAGAAACATTCGTGTCTTAATGTTTTTATTTGCTATACATAGATGTTGCGTTATTGTTTTATATTAATTTATGATATTACTCATATTATGATGGATGTCACATGACCGATATTTATATTTTTACGTGTAAGAAAACCTCTGTTCTCTAAATTTAACAACGAATTAGTCAAAATAATTCGTCCTCGGCATTTAGAAATGTTTAATAAACACGCTTTAGAAAATCTTTGGCTTATTCGACACCATTATATGTGAAAACAAAACAAACCTTTTTCTTTAAAAATAGACACTTCGGCCAGTTGAAGTTTTATTTTCTCAAAAATCAGCAAAACCTTTTGTCTTCGTAAAGAGAAATACAAAAAAATCATTTAGCAATGCGCTAAAATTATTCTTATTTAATTAATAATTAATAAATTTTAACGCCTTTCTATATGTATCATTTTTATTTCTCCTGAAGAAGACAAAACAATATTATTGAAACGTTGAAAAAAAAACCTTTAACTGGTCGAAGTGTCTATTTTTAATAAATATTAATACCGGTCAGGCAACCTCTATTTTCAAGATAAAACAAACATCGTATTTAGTATTAGATAAGTTTACCTTTTTATTTCTTAGAACACTCAACCCAATCCAACCGCACAGTTATACGGTTAATTTAAAAATATATTTTGAGGCATTTTTTATCAAGTAATGGAAAGGTAAACAGTTAAGTTTTTCATTTAGAAAGAGATCGATTCACTAATAAGAAATATGGTAATGATGATTAAAATAAACCTAGAGATGATAAGAAGATGAGAGTAATTAAGTAAAAATAAACAGAAAAAAAATCTTGTCATAACTTTTGGTCAAATATATTTTTTGTACGCTAACAGCTCGTTCGTTGACAGCTATCTGGCACCACAGGCGGCAAGATAATTAAAAGACATTGCGTGCGGAAACTCAAAACGGACTTGGCAACACTACCTATCTTCCAAGTAATTATCTTTTAAATTCATCTGCTAATAATTATTTGGAGTTTTTAATTGATTTTTTTTACATACCTTTTTTTCTCTTTACTTCCTTCTCTGATCGTATCTATTTATTTATTAGGTCATTAGATGTAATTATAGTAATAAATATGTTGTTACATTTTCCAAGTTAAACATAGCTGCGATAACAATGGTGAATAGGGAAATGGTTTGTTTGTGTTTATAGAGTGAATGCACTACATGTATACACTTCGAAATCTGCTCTGCACTCACCTTTATGACATTTATTAGTACAATGATGCCCATTGAAACAATTCTATATACAGTTACGAGCGTCATGCGTGGCCTCTGTCACGGTTTGCTTTTTTTTTTGGAATGGCGCCCTCCTTTTGGTCGGCTACGATCACGCCACCTTTGCCCCCCCCCCCCTCCCCATCATGCCACCCCCCCCCCCCCCCATTTCTGTAACTATTGTGTTGGAGCGGGTCGCTCCTTAAATAAATGCATATATTAGTTAATAACCAAATGAAATCCTCTCTTTCTTTTTCCCAGTAAGAGACGCCTACGGAAGCCAACAGTACATAGATTGATAAATCACATAGGCTATAGTTATTAACTAAAATATGCATTCATTTAATGCGCCAATTTATAATTGTAACAAATAGTATTTGAATAAAAACATTCAATCGGGTAAAACACGGGCGTTGCCCGGGTCATTCGGCTAGTTCATTATATGCAAGAGACCAACCCCATCAGTGAATGCAAATAACCAAACGAGGTTCTGCACCTTGTAAGTGCGAATTTCGAACTGCTTTCAACCATTTTAGACATGTGAAAAATAGTACAAAAGTGAATTGGAACTTGGTTCAGGTAGATAAAATAAGAAAAAAAAAAGGCATTTCCTGATCGTGCAACTGAAAGTTGCTGATGGCTTGCGCCATCTATCAGAATAAATATCAACTAATCGTTGATATATTTTTAATTATTCCAGAATTACCCAAATACCGTTTCTTGATTAACCAAGAACACTGACGAGGGCCAACAGCCCGAAACGCGTACGTGTTTAGCTTTTCTTGATTAATCAAGAAACGGTATTTGGCCAATTCTGGAATAATTGAAAATCAACGATTAGTTGATATTTATTCCGATAGATGGCGCAAGCCATCAGCAACTTCCAGTTGCACGGTCAGGAAATGCCTTTTTTTCTTAATTTTTATACACTTTAGTAAAAACATTCGCTAACTACTCATCAATTATATCATGGCTTCAATTGGGTGTTTTTAGATAAACAAAATAAATCATATGTAAACATCTGTTATATAATCGGGTTTCGAAATGAGATCCCTGTTGAAAAATAAATGAGAGCTGATAGACTGAAATGAAGCCATTATTTCCATTCACATTGTCTCATTCTCCATCTATAGTCGTAAACCAATTAAAACTACCATAATCATTTAAGTCCGGAAATCATTTAGCGTGTTATCCCGAAGTTTTATCTGCTTGCTGAAATGGTAGCCTCTTCATCTCCAAGAGTATTCTAGCTAGATCACTCAAGACCCTCACCTCATATTATCCGAGATTTGTCGTAGAAAGGTCAGTACCATCCTTACAGACCATCTTAGTTCTGCTAGACCTGACGATCTGTAATACAGACCTTGATCTAATTTGTCTTCACTGCATGGGCGTTCCCAAAAATGGTATTTCACTAACTCTTAAAAGTCTAGATCTCCTTTTGTACTGGATCAAGCCGCGGCTTTAGTTCCCTAAGTACAACATTCAACTCTACATCCATTCTTCCAATTTGGCTAAGGTCTTGGACCAATCTGGTCACTATCATACATACAAGTAGCAAGATTCACAATATGCACTATGGAAACTTCTTCTACTCCGTAGTTCAGACCACTTAGCTGACGATATGCACACCTGGAACTCAGAATAAATTGATTTATATATTTATATGTCATGGTAAAATTATAATAAAAATAAGTATATTACTATTCTAATCAATTTTATTTCGTAGCATCCTTTCTATATAGCTTTCGAAAAATCCATATTTCAAAGTAAAATACTACTATGAATATATAAGTGCATTTTGAATATATATCATAAAATTTGATATATTGACAATGATATATGATGTATGTGATGATTTAAGACCATGGAATTGTTGTAAATAGTCTAAATATCCACTACCACATGTTCCACCCCATGACTGTATATAACTTCTTATGTACTGCACATAGAAAGCCTCAACTAACATCAATCTGTACCGCGTAAGAATCTAATAAAGTATTGCAACTGTACAGATAGAAGGAATGGAGAGAGACAGGAGAAAGTTAAGGTTAAAACAAATCAGGCTTAGAGGATCGTAGAAGTCAAACCTAAGAGGTAGGCCTAGAAGAGAACATAATTATTAATAACGCCACATGTATATATAATTAATTTTTAAAAACCTTATTGCATTGGAATTCAATGTGAATTATACAATATCTACTTATATATTTGCCTTATTCTGTCTGTTTGTCTGTATGTCTGAAGCTCACGGATAGAATGCGCGCCCATTGGCTGCCAGCGAACACGTGGCCTGCCTGCCCCCCTCTAGACAACCCTGTTATCAGCTGTGCGATACATACACCTGTCTATATCGGCTACTCTAGACAACCCTGTTATCAGCAGTGTGCTACATCCACCTGTCTAAACAGACCACCCTGTCTATAGCGGCCACTCTAGACAACCCTGTTATCAGCTGTGTGATACATCCACCTGTCTATACAGACCACCCTGTCATAGCGGTCACTCTAGGCAACCCTGTTATCAGCTGTGTGATACATCCACCTGTCTATACAGACCACCCTGTATATGGCGGCCATTCTAGACAACCCTGTTATCTGCTGTGTGATACATACACCTGTCTATAGCGGCCACTCTAGACAACCCTGTTATCATCAGTGTGTTAAATTCACCTGTCTATACAGACCACCCTGTCTATAGCGGTCACTCTAGGCAACCCTGTTAACAGCAGTGTGATACATACACCTGTCTATACAGACCACCCTGACTATAGCGACCACTCTAGACAACCCTGTTATCAGCTGCCTGTCTATACAGACCACCCTGTCTATAGCGGTCACCTTAGGCAACCCTTTTATCATCAGTGTGTTACATTCACCTGTCTATACAGACCACCCTGTCTATAGCGGTCACCTTAGGCAACCCTGTTATCAGCAGTGTGATACATCCACCTGTCTATACAGACCACCCTGTCTATAGCGACCACTCTAGACAACCCTGTTATCAGCTGTGTGATACATCCACCTGTCTATACAGACCACCCTGTCAATAGCGACCACCCAAGACAACGTTTTTAAAATATATTCGCACTCGGGTAAACCCCGGGCGTTGCCCGGGCCTTTTGTCTAGTTACTTTATATTTACCAGGTATTTTCTGTCGGAATTTTATAAAATTCTTTAAAAACGATTGATATTTCAACCTATGCAATGTTACAATTTGGATATAAATTATCTCTTCATATTTTTATCGAGAATGAAACTTCTTAGTACTTTTTCTTTTACAAATAAAACGTTAATTATTATCTCACCGCAATGGAAATATATTGAGAGGGACTAGCTCAACAGCGGCAAACTCCCTGAGTATTTTCTAACGTTTAATAAGTCAGGCCCTCCCAATATTTTACATTGCAGGAGGGATAGTAATAGACGTTTTATTTGTGAAAGATACATATATTCTTACTAAAATAGTTTATTTTTTGAATATAGAAGGAGAGCTTTTCCCTTGTGTTAATAATTTTATATCTTATATTTGTTTTTGGGTGTATTACAAAAAATATTTCCAGAAATATACGAACGAATGCCGAATAATAAAAAGGAATTAGCGTCATTGAATATTTTTTCCTCTCAAATCTGAGGTTGGCGAGACAAGGCATTAGTAGAAATATTTTCGTGTTTATTAACGATTGTAGAAATTTCATCCTCAGTTTGTCTTTAGAGATTTTTTTAAAAGGGCTGTTACAATACAAATGTAACACCTCTTTTTATACTCTATTTATTGACTCTATACGGCTGGTTCGTTTCGACACTATGATATTTTAAAACATAGCTTTCAGTGCATGAAACATTTCATTAAACGGTTATGGCAAGAATATTCATCATTATATTTAAGTCTAACCCAGTGTGCGTTATTGTAATAATAAATATACTTGAAAAAATCAATACATGAATGTTTATTTTACAAATGAAACAAACTTACACTGTCCTTACTGCAATGAAAATATTTGGAGGGCTTGCCTCAACAGTTTGCCAATTGAATCTACCAAACTGCGCTTTTTAGAGCTTTAAAACTGTATTGTACGATTCTCCTTATGTATGCTATGCTGAAGGGTGAAATCCTAGTAATGGTATTCAAGAAAACTATGAACATAAATTTTTGGACAGTAGAATTTCATATAAATATATGCATTGAACAATGCTCTTCCTCAAACAAAAGGAACAAAGCAGTTAGGCATCATAAGTTAATAACGCACTATCTATATACAAGAAGTAAAAACATCATTAAAGCACGAATATTCCTTTTACACATAAATAAACAATCTTTTACTGTCCTTACTGCGAACAAAAATATTGGGAAGACTCTTTACTCATCAGTGGTGAACCCTACCAATGGTATCGCCAATTTAATCTACCAGTCGCGCTTTTTTGAACTCTAATACTGTATTGAACAATTCTCTGCATATATGTCATATATTTAAATGTAATTCTACTGTCCTAAAACCTCATGTCCATAGTTAGCTCGAATGTCATATTAAAATTTCACCCTTCAGGGTAGCATATTTAAACATTATTGAGTAAATTGTAGTTTGACTGAAATTATAAATAATAAATCGAATAGCGGTGTTTTATTCGAATCAAAACAATTTTCAACTTATTTACTTCTGATTATCTTTAAGCCAAACACTTTATAATGGAAGGCCTTGCTCATCAGTAGTGAGCCCTATCAGAGACACTGTTAAGCCACACCATATCAAAAATTTCAAAATTGGAATAAGAATAGTAGAAGTTTGTTTTGACTTGATAACAAATATATCTATATTGTTTATATTCATACATATAACGTGATATACTCGCCTTTCTATATACATAAAAAACAATATATTTTTTGAAAAAAAAAAAAAGTACAAATGTGACATTGTACTGGGATAAGGTTCGTAAATTAAGAAAAAGGCATCTCCTTATCGTGTAACTGAAAGTTGCTCATGGTTTGCGCCATCTATCGGAATAAATATCAATTATTCGTTGATTTTTAATTATTCCAGAATTGACCGAATACCCATTCTTGATTAATCAAAAAATAGTTGATATTTACTACGATAGATGACGCAAGCAATCAGCAACTTTCAGTTTCAAGATAAGGAGATGCTTTTTTCTTATTTTATTTTTATTTATTTTGTAAACAATGAGCAAGATATATTTTATTTCTATCTATAAACCTAGGGCAACTATACCTAGCTGAATTAAGATGTAAAAATTCAAATATCTAACAAATATATTTATATCCAATCTTCTTCTACGTAGATTTTAATATGTGGAAACATTTCAGTTCAAAATTCTTTTGTCAGAAAAATTTAATTTAGAACTTTCCTTTTTAAACCCTTAAAAAGGAATGTTTGTTTTAATTTTAGCGTGTGTCTTAAATTACGTTTTTTTTTATCTTGGCAGAGCGTTTGCCCCAGATTTTTGAACTTTTAGAGGTCATATGTATTTGCGTAGAAGGATATTGGTGTTTTCATCAATTACAAATACAGAAGTTAGTAGAGGTAATTTATAAATAACATAGTAGAGGTTATTTACAAAATAATAGAGAAAGTTAATATTCAAAATGAGAATAAATCAGTGCCTATGGAGCCTCAAAAAATATAAAAAGCGTTAATCAATTTGTAGAATAGCATTTCTTGATGTTTTGGCTAGTAAATATACAGGGTGATCCAAAAGTCCCGCACAACTTTAAAAATTAATAACTCCGCGAATATTTGCGCTAGAGCAATGCGGTAAACATCATTGTGTTCAGGATGCAATGGGATTTTTTATGGCAAATAATGAAAAATTCAAAATTGATTTTAGTTACAACTTTACTTGCTAGATGGCGCTCTACCAGAATCAGCTATTCAGCGGCCAAATTGTTTGATAAATTGAAAAATATAACTGAACGACACGTATTTTTCCTTTTTGAATACCAGGAAAGAAAAACTAATAATATCAAATGATAAATTAATAAAACACCATTTCGCCAAAAGTTAGAAGAAATGGTTAACGATTTTTAAATACAATCTGAGATATGTAAAATAAGTATATGCAAATTAAAACATGTAGCAAAAAAAAAAATTGATATTTTAGATGCTGTTTGCTGGAATCCTCTCAGCGATTTGAATTTCGAAAATAATAATTTTCCAATTTTTTAAATTCAACTCTCTCTCAGTATCGATTATATTTATTTTAATTCATTTGAAAAATATTTATCTATCTCTGATGATCTATTTTACTCTGGAATGCCGTTGTTGTTTTTGTCGTGTCCAATAAAGAGACTCAGATGACTCCATGCATCTCTATCACAGCAGCAGCATTGTCCACTATCTTGGGTGTGTAAAGCAGCTGCTCTGGGTCTATGTCAATTTTCTGCAAGGCTGCGGGCATGGGAATATGTGGGTATGTGTTAGTTCCACACCAGGACAGTTGTTGCATTTTCTATAGGTTCTTGTGCCATCTGGATGCATTGTCATTCCTTTATAATGTTTTGTTCTAAATCTTGTTATAGTTTTGTCATTTTTCTCTCGGAGTTTATTCCACATTTTGTTCTTTTCTTATTTTTTCAAATTATCTTGTATTTTGACAAAGCATCAGCGTCAAATAATGACATTTGTTCTTTCCTTTGGCTCAACATTATGGCTTCCTTTGCAAATTCAACTGCCATTTCATTACACCCTATCCAAACACTGGCAGGAATCCATTGTAGAAAGCAGTTATTCTTCAATGATATCAGTTGAGTAAGCAACGAGTGTATTTTCTGTGTGATTTTAGTATTGCCCTTCTGAATTGCTTCAAGATCGGATATGAAGTCGGTGTATATTATAATTCCTTCTGCTTGATGCAGGGATGGTTGGTTAAGGCATACATCAAGAGCTTTCCAGATAGCTGTCAGTTCACAAGTGAAGATTGACGAAATCTTTCTTGCTCCTTCTTTGATTTTGATATATGTTCCATCTTGCAGTATTATGTTAATTGCAGCCCCTCCATTACTTATGGTAAGGTCTGATGATCCATCTGTATATGCTGTTAAATAATTTATCTTATCGCATAAACCAATTGTGTCAAGTCCTTTCTTTTTAAGTATGTTTTTGTTCTCATTTTTTTTTGCAGGGTTCATTCAGGTTAATATTGATGATTACATTTGATGATAATGGGGTGGGAAATATTGTTATTCTCGAATTTGAAATTCATTATGTTTCATATTTATGCCCTTTCTAATATTGTTGTCGTACTGAAGTGTTGAAGATCTTTTGAGCCTTTCTTTTTGTGTCCAGTTTAAATAGGTTCTATGGGATATGTGTTCGGTTTCTTTAGTTTTTAAGCTATTGGTGAATTTTATTGTTTTTAATTGTCTTCTGCTTTCAAGTAGGTCTAGACCACATTCTCTCTGAATTTTCTCATTGTTGGTATTTGAAACAGAACCAGTGATTAATTTGGCCGCTTTTAGTGATGAACTTGAGGGAGCCCAGACAGGTGTTGCATATTCCATTATTGGCCTTATTAAGGTGATATATGTTGTTCTGAGAATTTTGGGTTTTGCTCCCCAATTTGTTCCACATAGCCTTCTCAGAATGTTTAGGTTTCTGGTAGCTCTATTTGAGGTGCTAATTATGTATTCTGTAAATCGCAATTCCTCATCAAGTATCACACCTAGGTATTTTGGAGATCTAATTTTATCAATAACTAGACGAATGACCCGGCTTCGCCCGGGAATTCCCCCGAGTGCAATTTCCTTCATACTGAAAGAACACTACTAATAAATAGTATTAGAGCCATAGAATAGCAACACCGAACTAATACATAGTTCAAATAGTTGGCAGATTTTCCACCCAACCTCCGAGGTACCCGCCCCAGCGTGTTAACTCTTATATATAATGGTGCATCCTCTGTAGGTCTATTACACTCTTGGGTAAAAAGGGATAAGGATTGAAATTGCTCGAGAAGAGTGACCGTGATTGACCAAGCCTAGCGAGCAGCCTGTAATCTAATGTTTTCAGACCCCAGTCAAACATTCGTAGATGTTTTTCTGAAAAATAATAAAAAAAAACTAATATCAATATAAATCATAATAATCTGCAACTGTCCTTGAATATTCTAATTCTAGAGATTTTACCTTTCAAATATATACAGATATATACGTATATAGAAAGAATTATGAAAATAATATACCACTCAAACAAAAAAAAAAAAGACTAAAATAGCATAAAAAAAAATTATGACAACACAGAAGAATACACAAAATTTGAAGTCTTATTTTCTGGAGCCAAAACATAAAGATTTCTTCCTGAGCCAACTCTAGAGCAGGCAACATACAATTGCCCATGCGAGAAACAGGGTTGCTCCAAGTCAATGCCAGCAATTTTGAGGGACTGACCTTGGAGGCGGGCTTGAGACTGTTGGGGATTCTCCAATGTGCGGCTACTTTGGCCTCTAGCAGCTCGGGCAGCCATGCGTCGAGCTGCAGGAGTTCTTACTCCAATTGCAGATCTTTTGCGAGGCATAACAAATGGGATGATTCAATTTGAAAATATGTCCTAAAAAAACAGAAATAGCACAATCAGTACCAAAAATATTTTTGTATATATAAAAAAAAAGCTTTTAAGGAAAACAGTGCAGACCCAAAACAAATCCAAAGTATCAGAATAAGTTACAGAACAAAACTGATTATCTAGTAGAAATTTTTAAGTTTGTAAATATCAAAACTACATTGTTCACTAACCATAACTTGGTAACTAAAACAAATTTCTCTCTCAACATTTCAGCAGAAAAAAATAAGGCTAAAAAAACTAATGGCAAAACATGTCAAACAGGTCAATCTTTAGAATGCTCAACTATTTTTTCCCTAGCCTAATATCTGCGTAGACAAAAAGAAAGCAGCATAATAGAACTACCACAAACAAAATATACAGAAATGGCAAGCGAATAAAATAAATGACAACAACAGACTAAATTTTAAACTATCAATGAAACATATGATTTTTAAAAAAGAATAACAAAACAAAGGCCATTACAACAATTAAAAAACATAAGCCCATTGTTTATATACAGTAATAAAAGTTTGTAAATATTGTCAAATCTGCATTGTTTACTAACCATAACTTTGTAAAATGTAGTGCCCTATCAACATGTCTGAAAAAAAAAATAATGCCAAAATAGCCATGTTAATATTTTAGGCTGATAAAAACCAAAGGGTATATGGATTATAGACAAACACATGTTTTGGCTGTTAAATGAGACAGTAATTCATATTAAATTTTCACTACTGTATTTTTTGCATATTGACTATTGTTTGTTTAATTTTAAGAATTATATCATATTGACTGTAAAAAAAAAAAAAAAAAAAAAGGCCAGAACAAAAATTAATAAAAATAAGAAAGCCATTGTTTACATACAGTAACGCTAATTTTGTAAAGTTTTTTTTTTTTAAATTGTGTGAAATTGTTTGAACGTACCTAAACTTAGTAATATAAATTTCTCTCTCAATACTTTTGTAAAAAAAAGTGACACTCGTATAAAAAGATATTTTAAAAAAAGTACGCAAGCAACTTGAAAAGAAATGCAGAACGCTCATTGGTCGCTTAATTGGCCTCGTGTTGTTACTTTCCCTCGTATTTACTCCGCGTAAGACTCGTATTTACTCCGCGTAAAAAAAAGTTCTTCAAATGAAAAAAAGAAATAGCCAAAAATACTAAGCAAAATGTAGCCAAAAATTTTCCTCAGGTTTTTAAAAAGCGACATGCAAAATTTGGTACCAATTGGTTCAGTAGTTTTTGAGTTTATCGCGAAACAGACAGACAGACAGAAATTGACTTTTATATATAGAGAGATATGGCTGTTTATGCTTATTTTGGAGTTAAATTCATGTCTTTTTTCCTGTCAGTGAAGGAAACCTATAGGTTTGTGTTTATTGGGTTTATGGTCATTTTGAGTTTCATTGCCCACTTCTCCAGTCCTCTCATTGATGTGTTCAGTATTTTTCTGATATTTCTATACAGCTACTTGTGTGCCATATGGCTATATAATCTGCATAACAGGCAACTTTTGTGTCTTCAGTGAGGTAAGGATGGATGTTGTTAAGGTTGTGTCGTAATTAGATATACAACAACTCAAACTTGACTATGACTCTTTTTAGCTCTTATTCTTTTCGTTTGGTCAACAAAAAATGTCCAATTTATATACACATATATTCTTACATAATGAGACTTTAAAGAATGCACATAATCTTCATCTATTTACATACCCAACACATCTCCCCCCTTAATAATACTCCAGTCGGTCTGGGAGTTTCCTGGCTCTCTGAGGTCTATGGCTGAGGAAGGGCACTTGCACAGCGGCAGGCTCCGGTTTGGGAGTGCAAGAGGTCACGTGCACAGCAGCAGGCCCCGGTCTAGGAGTGCAAGAGGGTACGTGCACAGAAGCAGTCTCCTCCTTGTTTCCTGATGTAACCTCTGGAACCTCCTCTTCACTTTCTTTCTGACTTCCACCTACAGGCTTCTCTCCTGATGTTCGAGGAAGTATCAAATATCTTGTCTCTACTTGTTTCTTTCTCACAGGTCGCAATTGATTGATATGCCTCTTATACACGACGCCCTCGCAACTTATAAGGTAGTGATGGTAGCTCAATAATTTCAAAATGGTACCTTTTTACCGTTTAGGTCCAGTTGCATAGTTGCGGAAATAAAACCTCGCAACCTGTAGTAAACTGCTCCTGCCTTCTTACGGCCTCAGGAAATACCTCTCGCGGATTTCCCATCTTGGTATTAAATTCGAGAATTTTGATCTTAAACTTCTCTTCATTAGCAGTTCCGCGGGGGTATTCCTTTATTACAGTTTGGGGGAATGCTCTATGAGTAAATAAGAATCTTTGTAGATTCGTCTCTAAATCATCCTTCCCAATATTCTTTCGCAAAAGGTTTTTAAACTCTCTTACATATCTCTTAGCTAAACCATTTGTACTAGGATTATACGGACTGGTCTTAGTGTGCCGTATACCATTCATTTTGGTAAATTTCTCGAATTCACCGGAGACAAACTGTCTTCCGTTATCTGTAGCCAAAAATTCGGGCAATCCAAATCTGGTAAAAATTTCTCTAAGATGATTTATATTCGTTTTGCTGGTAATATCTTTAATAATTTTTTTTATCCACTTTGAGTATGCGTCCACGAGAACCAAAATCATCCTTCCCATGAACGGACCCGCTAGATCAAGATGAAGTCGATGCCACGGTTTTTGGGGCCAAGTCCATTCCGAGATGGTAGCCGGGGGCATGCTTGCCGATTCTTAGAATACTCTACATTCTCTAGTTAACTCCTCGATGTTACTGTCTATGCTTGGCCACCTGAAAATACCGTCTGTCTGGCAATCATCTTCATTTTAACAATCCCCATGTGTATTTCATGCAAGTCATTTAATTTTAAAGATCTTAATTTTTGGGGAATTACCACTCTTTAACGCCATTGAAGACAACCAGACTCCAAACTTAATTCCTCATTGATCTTATAATGAGGAGCTAGTGGATTTTCCCTCGGTACCCTTGTGAATTTCCAGTTGCCTTCTCTAACATTCCTTAAAACTATAGACAATATTTTATCTTGGGACGTCTCATATGCCACCTCCATAAAAGAGAACGGTACCTCATTCAACTTCCTGAGACTCCCTGACACTCAATTCTAATGGAAGACGTGACAATGCGTCAACATTGGAATTATCACTAGTTTTTGGAAATTCCACAGTATAATTAAATGCAGCTAATTTCAAGGACCATCTTTTAATTCTGGATGATGCACATATCGGAATTGGTTTCTGAGGTGAAAATATATGAATTAAGGGTCGGTTGTCTGTGACCAATACAAATTTTCGTCCCAGTAAGTATTGTCTGAATTTATCAACGCCATAAGTTATGCTCCACGCTTTCTTTTCTAGTTGAGAGAAACGTTTTTCCGCTTCAGTTAATGTTCTAGAAGCAAAAGCTATAGGGCATTCTTTCTTTATATCATTTCTATGACTCAGAATTACGCCTAGTCCATAATAGTCCATAGTCCATTATTAATGATTTACATTTTTAAAATAACATTCGATATTCTTTCGTCCAATTCAATCTACAATTTTTATTCAAAAGTTGATAGAATAGCGCTAAAATGTTTGCTATATTCTTTATGAATCTATAATAATAATTTAGAGTCCTATG
Source organism: Cordylochernes scorpioides (assembly GCA_030710605.1). Classification (NCBI taxonomy): domain Eukaryota; kingdom Metazoa; phylum Arthropoda; class Arachnida; order Pseudoscorpiones; family Chernetidae; genus Cordylochernes; species Cordylochernes scorpioides. The sequence continues at coordinate 52,675,100 of CP092866.1, forward strand.
AAAGATCTTTATTGCGAAACATTCTTTAGGTTCAGGCGCCTCTATCACTGCTTTAATTTTATTTTCTAAGGGATGCAGTCCATATTTATCCATTTTAAACCCTAAATATTCCACCGTTTTCTTTTTAAATTTACATTTATATCTGTTTAACTTTAAACCTTTTTCTAGCAATCATCTAAACACTAGATCCAACTTTTGTTCATGATCTTCAAAGTCTTTTCCTGCAACCAAAATATCATCTATGTAGCAGGCCACACCTGGCAAATCAGCAAATAGACCTTCCATAATCCTCTGAAATTCATTTGGTGCTACCTCTACGCCATATGGTAGTCTTTTATAAGAAAACAACCTCTTTGTTGTGTTTATATCAACAACAGCTTTGGCTTCTTCCGCTAATATTACTTGTAAGTAAGCCTGTGATAGGTCTAGAGTCGAAAGTACGGTGCTTGTAGATAATTTTGAAAATATCTCATCGATCGATGGAATGGGATACCTATCTAATTCTATTGCTTTATTAGCTGTACATCTAAAATCACCACATATCCTCACACTACGATCATTTTTTAATACTGGTACTATTGGAGCGGTCCAATATGCATGAACTATAGGTTATAAAATGTAAGAATTCACTAAACGATCAATTTCATTCTCTACTTTGTTTTCTAGAGAGAAAGGTAAACTTCTGGCCTTACAAAACACAGGAGTCACATCCTTTTTTAAATTAAAATTTATTCTAACATCCTTTAGACAGCCCGAATCTTTGTTAAACAAATCTGCATATCTATCAATCAAATTGTTAGTGAGCCAGACTATGAGCCTAGAGTGGATAATTCATTCTGTTATTTTACAAAGTATGCTGGTAAGAGCAATTGGCCGATAGTTATTGCATTCCTTGGCATCTTTGTTTGGTTTCAGTATTGGCACTATAATTGATATCTATCAATTCTTTGGTAGTTTACCAGTTTGCCATGAAATGTTCAGTATTCGTAGGAGTTGATTTTTAGCATCGTCTCCAAACTGTTTAATCATTTGACCAAAGATTAGAGCATCTCCAGGTGACATCTTGAATTTAACTTTTCTATTGATGAGTTTAGCTCATTCAGTGTGAAGTCTCTAGAGAAAATATCTTGCTGATGGTCATTTCTTGCTTGTTTAACTAACTTGTTTACATTATTTTTTAGAGTCCTGCCTTCATTCATATAGCTGAGTCTGGAAGTGCTTGAAAAATATTCAGCAATTATGTCAGCCATCTGTTTGTTCGTTCTCGTTATTCATATCGGTTAGAGTTTTGGAGGATTAGTGTTGGTTTTGATTGTTTTATAACACTAATTATATTCCAGTGATGGCTTTCCTTTTTTGGATCCATTTTTTTCGCAGAATTCTGCCCATTTTTCACTTGTTTGAATATACGAATTTATTGTTCTAATTTGTGACTAATTTCAATGAGTTCCTTTATGATTTCTTCTGTTTAATTTGTTTTAAGAAGTTCATTGATATTGTCTCTCTCTGCAATCATTGCCTCGATATTGTGCTCCTTCCAGTAAGGTATTACGTCTACCTCTTGGTATCGATACTTTTGCAGCTTTGGATATGTTCGAAGAGAATTTTTCCAATTTTTTGTCAATCGTTCTGTGATTTAATTCTTCGTTGCACAGTTATTCAAGCTTTTTTGTGAATTTTTTTCCAGTGTTATTTTATTCTGTTGGACATTCTCAATTTTGAATTTTAGAGTTGTTAAAATTGGTCTGTGGTCACTGATTGCACTTTTCAGAATTTTCCATTGTGTTGTGGGTGCGATGTTGTAATTTATCGCTGTGATGTCTATTGCGGATTTTGTGCCTGTGGACTTCTATCCAAGTCCATTTCGTTATTTAACGGTGTAAGGTCGAGGTCGGTTAGCATTTCCTCAACCTGCTGACCTTTGTTATCCTGGACAGGGGATCCCCAAGTTGGTCTTTCGGCGTTAAAATCACCAAGTATGATTGCGATATCCGAAGACGCTCCACTTAATGTCTCTATCAGGCCTGTATTAATGCTAGTATTATCGTGGTGATAAACATTCATGATTGTTATTGTTTTTTTTCTAGGAGGTAGATTTCTATTGCCTGAGCTTCTGTTGTGCTTTCTGTAGGCTTATTCTGATTATAGGCATTTCCTTAAATTTGATTTCTAGAGTTTTAATCAAAACGGCAAGTCCTCCTCCAAATTTTCCCGGTCTGTCCTTTCGCAGTGTTGTATAACTTTTGATATTGAATCTCAGATTCGGATTCAATTTTGTCTCCTGAAGACAAGCAATATGCACATTGTTGTCACAGAGAAGACAAGTCATCTCTTTATTTTCCTCTGGGTACCATTTAAATTGAGTTGTAGTAGATTGAATTGTGTCCTCGTAGTAGATTTCTCATCATGAGCTCGAGCTGCAGCTCCTGACGCGGCGGTTACCCCGGACGCGGTAGCATTACTGGAGACATCGGTTTTGCTCTTCATTTGGAAATGGGTGCCGTTGCAACGTTAGTCACCTTGGAAACGAACCAGAGTTTGGTCAAATATTCCAATGGTCCCCTTCCCCCTGGAATGCTGTCACTACAGGATAAAGCACTCTTGGTGAATTTTTTAAATTGTGATTCAGAATCTGCCACTGAAGCTTTACGAGCGTTTCGTTCCTTTAAAGATATTCGAAGAGGTAAAGGACCAATGCGTTGCTACTCTCTAAGGCGAATAATTAAAGGTTTTGAGGAAACTGGATCTCTGGAAGCAAAACCTCGGAGTGGAAGACCATCGACATGCAAGTCAGTGGCTGTTACGGTTTTTCATAATGCTGAAGCTATTGAAACGTTATCCACGTATGGAGAAGTAAGTGCTAGACAAGTTTCTCGACAAACGGGGATTTCGTATGGAACAGTTTGGAGAGAACACACATTTAGAATTTTTCTTTAAAAATACCCTAACAAAATTCAAAGTTTTCACGAGTTGAAAGTCAGCGATTTTGAGAAGCTAAAGAATTCGCTGTATGAGTTTTCCAGCAAATTGATATTGATGAAAACTGTCTGTCAAATGTTCTAAGAACAGATGATGCTCACTTTTATCTAAAGGGATAATTTAACATTCAAAACTGCCTCATTTTGGCAACAGAAAACCCTAGGATTTTACAGAAATGCCACTTCATCAGCCCAGAATTACAGGTTTGGGTGGGTTTACTTCTTCTTTTATTATTGAGCCATTTTTCTTTGAAAAAATCAATGGAAGAACTTTACAAACCGTTTTTGTAACTGGTGAACGTTATGTTCAACTTTTGAGAGAAAAGGTTATTCCCGTATTGCAGGACAGACAAGTATTAAGCAAAATAACATTCATGCAAAATGGTGGACCTCCTCATATCTCCCGCTGTGCTAAACAATTGCTGAAGGATACGTTCGGTGAAAATTATGGGATAAGTCGCCACTTTATATACCAGTGGCCTCCAATATTACCAGACTTGACGCCTTACAATTTCGGTTATGGGGGTACATTAAGTCGCGTTTTTATCGATGCCGGCCTACCACATTGGCCATGTTGAAGGCTTCTATCAGATGGCACGTTTTATAAATTTCAAATATTTATTTGTGACCATTCTGTCACCTATCGTCTGCAGGCGGTGTTTGAGAATGAAGGGCGCCATATTGAGCAAGGATTGTAACCTAATACAAGAGAGAAGGCAGTTACCTCATGTGTTATATTTTGCAGCTCTTTGTTTTGGGTTATGGGAATAATAAATGCTGTCCTCACAACTTGACTCTTTTTTTTCTGTGAACAGTAATATTTTTGTTTGTCATTTGCCCATATCTTATATTATGTCGTGCAGGCCAAAGGGTTATAACTTCTCGAATAACACTGGTATACACAATTTTACCCCTTATGTTTAGTTTATCGCTTTTCGCTCATTAGAAGAAATAGCATTAGGAATATTCTCCGTACCCCCCGAACTTTAGAAAATTTGCGCAAAAAATAATACAAAATTATTTTACTACCACGTTTTTCAACGCAAAAGGTCGATTTAAAAATGATTTTTTAGTGGATACATTATCAAAATTATGTACAGTATAATAAACAATGATAACATTTAACAAACCCATAGGATATTTGGAATAAAGTAAAAAACAAATAGATTTTGTCACCCCCCTCTATATTTCATTTTTGGATCATGACAAAAATCCAGTTAAATAGTCATGTGTCGCCAATCAGTCAGGAAACTACACATTCCTTATAGCAAGAAATCCTATTAATAGTGTCATCATAATTTTTGGTACTATATTAACATTTCAAAAATCGTGTATTGATATCAGCAGTGTTTTTCAAACATTCAATCTATTTCACAAAACTCCATCTAAAATTTAAATATATTTTTCTACATGTTTTAATTTGCATATACCTATTTTACATATCTCAGATTGTATTTAAAAATCGTCAACCAATTCTTCTAACTTTTGGCGAAATGGTGTTTTATCAATTTATCATTTGATATTATTAGGGTTCTTTCCCGGTATTTAAAAAGGAAAAATACATGTCGATCAGTTATATTTTTTCAATTTATCAAACAATTTGGCCGCTCAATCTCTGATTCTGATAGAGCGCCATCTAGCAAATAAAGTTGTAACTAAAATAAATTTCGAAATTTTCATTATTTGCCATAAAAAATCCCATTGCATCCCGAACACAATGGTGTATACCGCATTGCTCTAGCGCAAATATTCGCGGAGTTATTAATTTTTAAAGTTGTGCGGGACTTATGGATCACCCTGTATGTATAATATCGGTGTATATAGATTTGAGTCTAAGAAATTTGATTTATAGATTCGCCAAACATTTCTACAAAATATTACTTAACAAAATCATACGAAAAGGCAAACTGTATAATATAAAAGTATTATTACCTATGGGAAATAAACTGTAGTGAATTTACTCAAATGTTTCACCACTGATGAACGCAAGGAAATACTATTTGCTTTATAAAAGTTATTTATTTTTAAAAATAAATTAGGTAAACTATTTTAGAACTAAACAATAAAGTTTGTATAATATTTGCCACAACGTAGCATATAACCAATCGTTACTATTACTAATTCATCATAAAATTTGCCTTTACACCAACATCTTCTCCTGCCATTAGTTTCAGATCCATTAAGTTTTGTTTATCCCATTTCAGCAATTGGGGAACGTGGAATTTCTATTTATACATGATACTTTATAGATTTCCTTCATTCATATCTTCTCTAAGTAACATCTTTTTGACGTTTATCTTGGCTGTAAAAATATTTTATGTAAGTTCTTTATGAACTTTGGAAAAAGTCTTAAAAATAATTATTGTAATTTTGAAATTATTCATATTGAACCACATCGATATGAAATTAATTTTTAAAAGTGTTATTTTTCAATACTGGTTTATGTATGTACCTGAGTTTCTTTAGAGTGATTATCTAATAAAACCTTCCGTGATTTGAATACTAAGGTAATGATCCGTAGTCTTGTATGTATATCTATATGTATCCAGTTATGCCATTCTTTAATAATAAAAGAAACTAAAATAATTTTCAAGTACTATTTTGTAGAAGAGATTGCTATACAGGCGATATTTTTCCAAGAGAAAGATTTAATCCCACTCTGCACCAAATGACATCAGTGGGAGGTATCATCTGTTCATGGGGCAAAGAAACCACTAGGAAATCCTTTTACATTCAACCTCTGGAATAGTAGAACATATTGGAGGAATCTTATATCTCATTGATCTTATGTGTAAAATCACAAATGATGAAGCCGTTGTGTTAAATTTATTAGAGTCTAAACCTTATATATATCCTCGAAAGTCAAAACAACAAGTAATAATTATCAGTTCATGCTGATACTTTTGAATATTCTTATTATACTAAAACACACAGGCGCGCGCCTCACATATAAAAACAGAGGTGAATTCTATATTTTAAAATTAAAAAGAGATTTTAATACATCTATATGTGTAATTTCGACACTGAGCTTCAGATTCTATGAATTATTTAATAACCTTTAAACATGATTTTTAAAACTTTTGTGTGACATTCATTAATAAAGATACTTCTGCTTTACAATGCCAGGCCGGCCAAATTGGGCATACGTCACGCCATCCATTAGCAACAGACAAGTATACCTTACGGTTAGTGATCTTCCGAGGGCTAATATTTGGAACAACGGCCCACAACAAGGCCGGAGTGAAAATGAACTATTAATGCGTAACCTAGGTGTGACATTCCTTAATGAATATATTTCTGGCTTACAGTTCCAGGCCAGCAAACTCGCGCATACGTCACGCCAACCATTAGCAACAGACAAGTGTACCTTACGGTTAGTGGTCTACAGACGGTAATTTCTGGAAACACCGCCCACCTATGGTCAGAGTGAAAATGAACTAATATTGCGTAACCTAGGTAACTTGGGAGGCAGAAGAATATGAATCAGCGAGTGACTAACAGGGCACCATAAACACCTGTGTTTTAATATATATAAACATTGAGGCTTAAAAATAATAGTGATTTTGATGCGCACAAAATTTGATAAACCCGCTTAAGAATTCTGAAGTTTATGTTTGAAATTATATAGGCATTATAACTTTTAACATTAATTTTGAACTTAATATAATCACAATGAAATGTTTCACATAAATTAATTCAAAATATCTTTTTAGAAACGTTTTAATCTGAAAAACCTCTCGATATTGTATTCGAACTTAAAAGTTCAACATTATATCAGCTCCTAGAATATCCAAGAAATGTTAGTTAAGTTATTTGGGATTTTAATGTATTTGCACACGAAATTGTTAACACATTCTGATTTTAACTGAAATGGGGATAAGTTTTCTGATATAATCACGAGCTAATTTTAAGTTTCTATAAAAAAATTAGAAACATCTGGGGCCAAGGAAATTTTCGTGGTTTGAACAGGCATCGGTTAGGTTTGAAGTCAAAAGATTCAAACCATCATCAATAGACACAACAGAACTTTTGAAGTAAATAATATTTGATGGAGACTCTATGGACTAACGAAAAAAAAAAGCCCAAAGCCATGTTGCCTATATTATTATCATTATTTTATTCGCGATTGAACGTTGTGGCCCGTATTACATCCCAAACACGATGCGACGCCAGCCATCTCTGTCTTGAGCTCGATGTACCATCTCGGCGACCGTTGCCTATAACTCAGTTTGGAATAAATTCACTGACTATTGTCAACGAAAATGTAGTAGGAATTGCCATTAGTCCTAAGGATTTGCATACATTTTATTAGAGATGTGATTTTCATTTAAATATATTATTAAATATGATCTTCAATTGTATAAGACCTTTGTAGGCTCGACGTCAGAGGTTGAGACTATCCGGGCTACAGAACTTCAATCAAAATGTGTTTTAAACTAATCAAGCACACAGAGCCCCATCAATGGCGCCCACCGCGGGGCAGAACCATGCATAATTCAACACGGTGGATTTCCATTTAGACCATGCTGCTTGCGACTGACATAACCTGCGATTTACAGCTTGTGAATAGACAGGACTGGTCGATAAATCCCCGATGATATCGATGAATTAATCAGCATTAAACTAATGATATTCATTAACACTAATTAACAATTTGTTTCAGTGTCAAAATGACTTGCGTACGTCTACGTATTATATTATTCAAAGAAGTAATATAATTGATATAAGATATTAAAGTCTTATTAATGAGCTCTTAATATTTTACTTTCAATTAAAAAAGGACCTATCATTATATGTTTGTGTAATACATTTTTATTGCTAACAATAGCCAACAAACCAACACTTATTATGAGAAACAATTAAAATTCACAGCTATTTCTGATATCTTATTAAAGTGTCTCGCTCAATGGAACTTAAATAAGGATACGTCATTATTGAGTAAGTGGTCACTAAAGGAGGAGTCGTTAATGGGAGGTTTTAGTGCTTACTTAGTGTTTAATTCAAATACCTTAAAATGAATATATGGAAGCAAAATATTTTTATTTTATTAACAGAGTATCATTTTTGATGTTTATATTTTGATGCTCTGTAAACTTCCCTCATTGCTTATCTTGTATTTTATCAAACATAGTTTGTTCTAGCTTGAAATAAATTGCATCCTGAAGTTTGTCTTTTCTAATATACCACGTGACAATATTTTAAATTTCGTGTACTGATTAGAGCATAGGTATAAAATCCTCTAAAGGTTTATTTTGAAAGAGGCATAGGTATTTACTCTCCCTCGTTTTGCTAACTAATTGTCGTATACTTTTTTAAATTTAATTATGTTCTATACTCTAAGATAAATAATGTATTTATTTTGAATATTTTGATTAATTGGACATATTTTCTATTGACGAGATGTATTCAGATTGCTTATACGTGAGGAATATAAAATTTATATTCTTCTACACTATATGCGAAAATAATTTTAATAGTGGATTTGCATAGTTATAATCACCATTGTTGCAGAGAATATAAGATTTGAGATATAAACTTGTCTAGAGAGGTACAGAAATCTCGGGAGACGCTGAGTGTATGCAGAATAAATTTTGATATATTGACGTAGTGAATATATTTTAAAATATTTATTTGATTTTGAATTATTCTAAAAGATTATATATATATATATATATACAGTAAAACCTATCTTTAGCGGACACTCCGCTAGTGGATACCTCTCCACAAATGACCGTTTTCATTTGCAAAATTACTATTTTTACAATTCAGCAACTCTCCGATAAGAGAACACCTCTTCCTAAAGGACAC